>CM052898.1:122739413-122786242 GCA_028534135.1 Potos flavus
TTATCTATTTAGTGTGTACACATGCCCCTTTTCTCCCATTAATATCTATTCTTGTAAAAACACTTCCCCTCTGCCAATTTCATTTGAGATTTTCTTAGCCACCTGTGTAGTGTCTTTAAAAAGACAGAGGACCGGGAGGCCTGGGTGGCTCAGTTGGTTAAGCGACTGCCTTCAGCTCAGGTCATGATCCCAGGATCCTGGGATCGTGCTCCGTGTTGGGCTCCCTGCTCGGTGGGGAGCCTGCTTCTCCCTCTCCCTCTGCTGCCCTGCCTGCTTGTTCTCTCTCGTTCTCTGTGTCAAATAAATAAATAAGATCTTAAAAAAAAAAAAAAAAAAGACAGAGGACCTGCATGAGTCCAGTTCTGCCCAACTTAATTTTACTAAATGCTCTCCTCTGTTTCCAAGGACCTGGGCAGCGTGCTAGCTAGTCATGGCTATAGGATAGGACCTGAGTGGAAACTTCTCTGGCTGCATGGTCACCTTGATCTACCTTTTGGTGAGCTGGGGAATAGGCTTTCACCAGCTTTCATTCATTGCCTGATCTGTGCTAGGCTTTCCTGAGAAACTTTTGCATCTGTGTAGCATGAGAACTGGCTTGTGTGTGATTTATCCCAAGATTACAGCAAGCCTGTGTTGGAGCCAGCACTGGCCTCTGGGACGGGTTGCTTTCTCCTTTGCACTACACCGGGACATGCTGAGAAAGCATGTCCTCATGTCCTCTCACTTGTTAGTGTGCTTGACACAGTATTGAATTTGCAGTTTTGAGAAAACATAATGCTTCTTCCCAAAGAAGTTTAATGAATTTAAATAAATGTGTGTTCCTGTTTCTAGTTCTTAATGGAAAATCTTTAATAAGATTTAATTAATTAATTTTATGTCACCTGGAATCAGAAAAGTTAGATTTCTTGCTTTTGTAGCAGAATTTGTGGGGGGGGGGGAGAATGAGGAGTGGCGCAAACCATTTTAAGTATAATATGACTAAATCTGCCAAGTCTGATTAAGTACCTACAAATCTGAATTTGAGTCTAACTAAGTTAATTAAATTTAAATAAAACAGAAATAGTCTCTCAGTCAGTGGCCACATTTCAAGTGCTCAGTAGCCACACATGGCACAATACAGAACATTTTCAAAATTGCAGAAAGTTCTACTGTACAAACAGTGTTGGCCTACATAGTTTAACAAATGGAAGATTTGGGGAAAAGGAGCAAGCACAGAAGTGTGCTTTATTGGTTTCTGTATGTTTTAGTGCAAAGAACCCTTGCCTTAAAATATTATTAATGACTGATAAGACATTGAGATACCATGATTTCAAATGAACTCATAGACATGAATCAATAGAGCATCAAGATAGACTACTGACTATAAGATTGGCTCGATACTTATTATACCTATTTTATAACTGAAGGAATTAGTAGGCACTCCACAGCCTAGTCCCTTAAATATCAGAGAAACAAAGGCTGAGGGTGTTCGAATGTATTATCAGAAGTCCTTCTGTTTTTAGAAATGTGAGTCGTCTTATGTTTATACCTCTGTTGGTTTGGGATGAACTGCCTGCCACTGAGAGTCCTTCCTTTAAAGAAGTTTAAGATGGGACTCTTTGAACTCTGCACACGGTTTAATTGCAGACCCAAATTCAATGCAGAAAAAGCCTTACTGTGAAAGCAAACAAAGGAAAACACTACTAGACCCCAAGTGGATGCCATAATCTTTTATCCAGTAAAGGAAGTATGGAATCAGAACCTGGAGTGTGATCTGTTCTGGGAATTTATTGTCTCAAGAATGCCCCTTACTGAAATTTAAATAAAAATAAAACCAAGAACACATATCCCCATTTAAATGATAGGTAGAAATGAAACCTTGTTGAATTCCATTTCTGGAGGACTCTGCTTTCATTTTCATCCGTTGGTACTTGGGATCCTGTGTGTGGTTTGTGACTAAGATGCGTGGGTGGAGGTTAACATGAGAAATTCCACAATGAGTGAGTTGGAACCATTTGGTGTTGTGTCCAAGATAGCTCACATGTCCTAGTTAAGGCTGTGTGAAGTGAACTGGACCCTCCCAATGTGGTAGCCCCAAAGATTGATTTAATCCTCTGGTGTGACAGCATTCACAAGTCTTTTCAAGAGCCTAAGTACCATAAAATACTCTCACAAAAGCCCTCATTCCAAAGAATGTGTGTGTCGGCTCTTGTCAAGAGCTCTTAGCAAAGAACAATGTGCCTAAAGCCATAATCTAATAAACAAACAGATAATCTAGTTCAGTTTTGTCTAAGTAATATAATGTCTCTATCAAACTATTTCCTGCACCTTGAGCTCTATTCACAAGGAAAGGGTTCTGCGTGGGAATGTGTATATATTTTCTCTTAACAGGAGGGCATTTAGCTCTTGTGACTGGATGTCTTGTTTTTCTCTTCTGGGTAGCTCTGGTTGTTTACGGTGGGAATTTTCCGTCTTGGTAATTTGGTATTTTACTTGTTTTTTATTGTAAAGGGTAGAAGTGTGTACACCTGAATTTAAGAAATATGGTTGCCTCACCTTCATCTCAGTTAACAGGGGCCGGGTCAGAAAGTTCTCACACGTTTTGAAGCCTTTCTACTAGATCTTTATGTACCTATTAAGTCAAAGGGAATAGGCTGTTTTCATGAAGAAAGTTTATGAATTCCTTTGGGGGATGGATAGGATTTGCAAGGGTTGACAGCCTAGGTATCCCCCTTCACACCACCAGGCCAGCACCCATCTGTCCTTTGGAGAATTATGGCCTGATAATGAGTAGAATATAGCTTGTTAGGAAATTCGGAATACAGATAGCTTCATTTTCAATAGCGCAGTGACACATGGGAGTTAGGGTCAGACATAGGTATTATCTACATTACAAGTTGCTTTTTGTCTCATCTTGCCTAGAGAATTATTTTCGTGTCCTATTCTTTGTAGGCATCTACGTGCAGTTAAGATAACTTCCCAGTCATGGAATCAGGGGGCATTTTCTGACTATAACCATTAAAGAGAAGCCTGAATCTCTCATCGCCATTAATTGGCCCTTGTATTTTGAGTCACGGAATCATAAACTATCAGGGCCTTTAAAGGCCATTTACCAAGGTCTTTGGATTTATAAAGCCCAAATCTCCTTTATAATATTCATGTCAAGTAGTCTTCTTGCCTCTACTTGAATATTTCAAGTTATTTGGCACTCACACATTCTCAAGCTAGGCTGATTTCTTTCTCCTCAGATGAGGTAATTTCTCTGTTGTGTCTCAGCATCTATAAATGCAGTTACATGCTGTTGATATACTTTTGTTAATATTTATGTGAGACTCTTCCTGTTTTTTTCTAAAGAAACATAATTTTTCTTTCTATATCATAAGAACAGTAGAGGCTCTATTTTTATGTCTTTTAGCCTTACTTAAATTTTTGCCTGAAGAGGTATACATATTGGAAATGAAACATTTCTGTTGTCTCAGGTACGTGCTGTATCTAGCTCCACTTCTTTGCTAAATTGTAACACGCATTTTTCTCAAAGTAATCGATTTTATCCATTCCCCACCCCCTTTAAGGGCATTGCCATATAGATCATCAGAGAAACACGGCATAAAATGTCCCTCATTCCATTTAGGAGGTTCAGAGAGGTGAAGGAGCTTTCTCCAGGCCTTAGCTGTGGTCTGTGTGGGCAGGTTTCTGGTCTTCCTGAGTTTACATATTCACAAAATGGGGCTGAGGAGAGCCATCCCACAGGGAGTGTATGTGGCTGGTTTTGTTGCATTCTCATTCAAACTTGCTTCTCAAAATTTCTAACCTAATATCTAATAGGGTTTTGTTTTGTTTCTCTCTCCTTAAATGTGGCATCAAGATGCTAGTTGCAAAAATAATTAAGCAATATGTATGGAATACAGTGGAACTATTTTTAGTAATATACATATATAAATCTAAGAATACACTAAAACATGATAAATTTTTCAGGAAATTATGGGAAATTCCAGAAAATTTGTGCCATGAGAGAGCTTTTGCTCATGTCTACATGGTGGCTCTGCGCTGATGAATCGTCTGTTGAGGTTTACAGTACTGTGTGCACACTTTCCTTCTTCACGGCATCTTGGGGTTAGCACAATAATGGTCCCCCAAAGATGTCCACCATCCATCTCTGGAACCTGTGAATGTATTGGGTTATATGGCAAAGAGGAATCCAGGTTGTGGATGGAATTAAGGCTTCTAATCAATTCACTTTAAGATAGGGAAGATTTCCAAGGATCTGGATGGGCCTTACAAGTGGACCATGGAGACAAAAGAGGTTTTGCAGTGATGCAATATAGGAAAGAACTCAATAGTCTTTGCTGGCTTTGAAGATAGAGGGAGAAGGTCACAAGTCAAGGAATGAGGGTACTTTCTAGAAGCTGGAGAGACAAGGACATGGATTCTACTAGAGACTCCAACAAGGAATGCAAGCCTGGAGTTACCTTGATTTTAACCCGGTGTTACCCATGGCAGCCTCCTGAGTTTTAGAACTGTAAAGTAATAAATTTATCTTAGTTAAATAATTGTATGTGGTAATCTGTTACAGAAATAATAGAAAACCAATACATACAATATGATGTCGAAATTCTCTATTTATATGTCTGTTCTCCCCTCTAGACGAATAAATTTATCAAGGGCAACAGTGTTCTAAAAAAAAAAAAATCATCTCAACACAGTTCCACATTTAAGAAACATAAAATTTCCTGTCAAACACTAGAGAGAACTAGTATTTACTGAGTGTGTATAAACCATCTGCCCAGCACTGCTTTAGTTACTGTGCTTTGCAAATTTTACTGACTTCCTAGGAACATTGTTCAGCCTTACTGAATCTCTATCTTCTCATCTGTAAAATGAGTTTAAGGACTAGATCGGGGTTGGCAAACATTTCTGTAAGTCTGAATAGAAAATACTTTAGGTTTTGCTGCCTAAAATGTCTTTGTCTCAATGACTCCGGTCTGCTAGCAGAATATAAAAACAGCCATAGATGATAAATAGATTAATGACTGTAGCTGTGTTTCAATAAAACTTTATTTACAAAACCAGGACATGGGCTGGATTTGGCCATTTGGCTATTGTTTGCTATCTGGTAGACTAGCAGACCCTCTTCCTTCCATTCTAATTCCCTTCTAATCTGATGATTTTGTGAGTTTATAAAGTTGTACCACTAGTGCCAGTTAAGCCATGAAAGTGCCAGCAGGACTTGGAGAGGTAACTCAAGTGATGGGATGGGTCTGTTTATAAGAAGCGGCATAATATTGCAGACTCAAGTGCCAAGAAGGGAACTGCCACTGTGTCCTTGGCAAACAGACCTGGGACAAATGCTCTTAAGGATGAGACATAAGGAGATCCTTGAATGCCAAGGCTGAGCTCACTCAACTTGAAACTCAGAGTGCTGGAAGTACGGTTGGAGAAATGAAAGTGAGCGATATGTGCATTGCCCTCCGGAACGATAGCCTTTCCGAGGCAGCTGGCCAGATGAAGTGGGAGGAGGGGAAGGGTTTCTCACTCAGCTAAATTATGTCTTTGGGCAGCCAGACTGGGTCTGCTAAAATAACAAGGTGCCTGAACTTCTGCCCAGAACACGTCACCAAGCTTTGCATTTGGGACTGTCTTCCATCACATGGCTTCGTAATGTGAGGCAGTGAAGAAAGCAGAGTGAATGAAGTACAAGGAATGGGGTTTTTCTTGGAGTGCCTCCCTAGAGACAAAACTTGATTTTTTAAAGAGATTACTTTTTGAATTTTCCGTTCTCGTTCAAAAAACATAAGTTCCTGGAGGATAAGCATCCAATCGACTTTGCAGGCCTTTTGAAGTTTGCCACTCATGTCGGACTTGCCTACCGTGGATGTGGGGGTGTGGGTTTACAGATCGCAGTGGGAAAAGAGGAGCCCATCCAGAACCGACCAGAGGGCACTGGGATTTGGGGATGTTCTTGTGTGTCTGACTTCCTGGTTATGCTTCTTGTGATTGTTTTGACTTGGCCGTTTTGCTGGGTTTTGAGGACAAAAGTGACCTCTTTGATCGATGCGTCACAATAGCTGTTTGTGCCTTAAAAATTGTTCAGGAACAGTTTGTCCATTAAAGAAAGAATGACCTAGTAATACTTCCAGACCCAGGGAAATGTCGGGTTAATCAGTCACAGAAATACTTGATGTGCCAAGATCGTGCCACCTCAGGGCTCCTTATGTGGTTCCTTTCCAAGATTTCTAAACATTCTGGGGAGAGCACAATATTTGTTTACTTGACTGCTAGGACTTCATTTTGCTATTGTTTTAGTTACTCATGCTCTTCCCTCTCTCTCTGTCTCTTTGCCTTTACCCCTAACTCTTTGGAACCTCTGCATGTGAAGAGCTATATTAAGATTATAGCTTCTACTCAGTTAATAAGTATGTTTTTATTTGAGTCTCTAAAGGTGAAGAAAGGGTTTATGGTCAAGGTGCATAGAGAATCACCTCAAAATAAAAGTAATTTATATTTGTCTATTACATTATGATTTTTAAATTATTTTTAATTTTATCTCTCTGGTCTGCGCAACTCCGGGCAGTATAAAAGACACGTGCTGTTATTCTCATCTGACAAAAAAAAAATTGAGACTCGGAAGTTTCATGATTTGACCAAGTTCAGGTCAGTAAACAGTTCAGGTGTGACTGTAAGTGATGTATTTTAATACCACAGTGCTATTTCTTTCATATTTCTAAGTCAGCTAACCGAGTCACTGTTCAAGTCAAGAGCATGTTCCATTTATAGAAAACATCCCTATGGGGGTGTTCAGTTGAGTTTCTTTCTCAATCTTTCAATCTCTCTGTCTCTTCCTGTCTCTTCCACTCTCTTTCTGTCTCTCTTACACACACACACATACGCACACGCACACAAACCACACGCATTTTGAGAATGTTAGCCACTCACTTTTTCAGGTTCTTCCTTTAAAGAATAATTTATTTGGCCAGGATTCAACTTGGAGTTGTCAAGAATTCATGCATGTACCCCCTTGGCAAATATTTCCTTAACTCTTTTCAATCTCAACTAGGAGGCATGGAAAGAGATGCTCTTGGACTAGAGTGCCGAATCATACATGATGCGGCTTCTCACGGAGTACACGGTAAAGTCAGGTGAATAGCTCCTGTATTCTCGACCAGACACACCGTGGACGTGCTCTAGAGGTCAGGGGCAGCCAAGGAAGGCTCTGTGGGGTTGGCAGGCGACCTGGGCCTCCAGGAATAACTTGGGCTCTGCTATGAAGGCATGATAGAGAGGGAAATCCTGATGGAGGGAAGACATGAGCAAGTTCTTGGAGTCAAGGAAGCAAGGAGAAGTGGTCAGGCAGATTACTGGGTGTGTGGCATAGGAGCTTTAGCATTATAAAGCACAGAACTTCCAGAGCTGCTGTGTGCAGCAATAATCTCAAGGAATGCATACTTACCAGCGTGTTCTAGGAGAGCGTAAAGTGAACCGAGCTTATCAGGTTTCTCTCCATTTCTTCCCAGAGGGCTCATCCCGTTTTAGGATTCTGCCTGCCCAGGATGAGGTCCTGTCAAGTCCTGGGAAACCTGTAATATTCCCAAACCATCATTCTCTAAGACTTCAGCACAACTGCCGTAGAATCAATTGGCTATACCTGTGAGGTCTTCTTTCTAGGCTCTCTCTGCTGTTTCCATTGCTCTGTCTGCTTTTGGGCCAGCACCACACTGTTGATGCTTTGTGGTGAGTTTTGAAATCAGAGAAGGAGAATCCTCCATCTTCGTCCTTTTTCAAAATTGTTTTGGTTTTTAGGGGACCAATGGATCTTTTCAGTCTGGCGACAGTATCCAAGATTAGTTGGAAAGAACTAAATAAGGAATAATGGAAACCATTTAAGCTGTTTATTAAGCCTCCATAAGAGGTAACGAGGCGTTGATCATTTTGGCGGCAGGAGAGGTGGAGGGTAGTAAATGAACTTGAACAATTTGGTATAATTCAATGTAGCTTGCTATATTCAGTGAGGATGGTGGGACAAAAAAAAATAGAGAAAAGGGGATTTCTCCCAGCCTGTATGATTGGGAGAATCATATGATATAATGAAGTAAATGGAAAAGTAGAGGACACAATGGAAGGTAAGCGGGTCTGTGAGTTAGGGTATCTGCTTTCAATTTTGAGCCCTGCACTCGGGATTCCGGTGGAGGTCAGAGATGCAGACATGAACTAAGTGGGTGCCATGATTATTCTGGGTCTTCTGTTGCTTATAACCGGTATATTCATTTAGAATTGCTTTTTCAATGTAATGCATTTATGGTTACCATGGTGGCAAGAGCCAGATAGAAGGAAGTAGTTGGGGACAGCGGCAAAGATGGAGATGTGGTTAAAGGTAATTTGCGAAGCTTCTGTGCCTTGCTTTAGCTAAGAACAAACAGAATGCTAGATGCTGTTGACATGTGTTTTATTTTGAAGTGACTGTTATTACTAGGGTCTGAAATCCTTAGCCTTGATCTCTTGGAGCCTAATGTTCCTGTTCTCCAGCTGAGAGAGTAATTCACCATCTTGTGTTGTAAACACTCACTCATTTTAACTGATTACACCTCCAATGATTCTCAAATCACTAAAATTACTAATTGCTATTCCTTACACATCAAAGAGTGAATCCTGAATAATTAACCCCAAATAAAATTAGATGAATTGGCCCTTTTAATTAGAGTCCCTGCTGCTGTTTGTTCTGAGCTTCCTTTTCTTACTGTTAAGAGACTTTTAGAATGATTAAAACTGTTTAAGTCTTAAACAGCCAGTGACCTTTTAATACAATATAAATCCGTGAAAGCAATATTTCGGTTAGCAGATGGTGAAGTAAATTTTTAGAGCAAGTACCTGTCAGCTCTAGTACTCCTTTGGAAAAAAAAAAAAAAAATCATGCCGAAAAAACAACCACCTTGAAATGAAATGAGTGTCTCTATTTGATTATTTTTAAAGCATTTATGCATTTGCTAAGCCTCAGTCTAGATGAAATGGCAGGGTTGAAGGCGAGTGAGTAATGGTTGGCATCACTTTATATAAATAGTAACAAGAATTTCTCAGTGAGAAGAATCTGAAGTCGTTTGTGCAGAAAAGATGAAGACTGGAGAAACCGTAGAAAGCCCCTGGTGCCACGGAGCCATTCTTTCCTCAAGGAGTCTCCTGAAGCAGGGGAATGGGTCCCACAGTGGAGACAAGGAAGCTTTATGGGATTTCACTGCTGCTGATCATGGAGCTAGGGTTCCTGGGCTACCCAGGTTGCAGTCAGCCTGGATTTAGCTGTAGATATTTTACATGTTCCTGATCGATCTATTCCAGCCCTTTCTCTTCACCATAGTCTTCTGAAGCTGTAGAGGCAGAATGGGTTTCCTTCTTATTCCCACAGATTTCAGAGTCTCGCACTAAATCTGTCATGTACTGTGAGAAACGTGTCCTTAGATGGAAGTTAGGAGATTTGGAATCACAGTGGATTTTTTTGGTATGGTTCTATACCACTTGGCTGTTTCCTTCACTGCACTGGTCCAGAATTCCTTCATCTATAAGATCTATATCTATAAGATAAAGTTACTGGACTAGGAAAGTTACTTTTTTTTTTTCTCCTAAAATTTAAAAATAAGTTTTGACTTTTCATTCTGAAATAATTTCAGACCACACACAAACACTGAAAAATAGTATGAAGGGTTTTTCGCTTAGTCTTTCTAGTTTCCCCAATTGTTGACGTCTTACACAATCACAGTAGAGGTACCCAAACCAGGTGATTAATACACTGACACAATACTACTAACTAATGTGTAAACTTTATTCAGATTTCATTAATTGTCCTACTAATCTCCTTTTTCTGGTCTAGGATCCTATCCAGAGTCACAAGCTACATTTGGTTGTCTTGTCTCCTTAGTCTTCTTTAACTTGGGCCAGTTCCTCAGTCTGTTTTCATGGAGTTCAATGACTGCTAAACAGGGCTACCCATCAGAATCAGCCAGGAAGCGTACCAGGATGCTTGTATCTCAATCTCAACCCCAAAGATTCTGATTGAAGAATTCTAGAGTAAGGCCGGGCTGCACATAGTAGAGAAGGAAGTGCCCCAGGAGATTCTGATGTACACCTTCAGTTAAAAGTCAGATCTGTTCCAACATCTCAAGAACTGACCGTTGGAGATTTTGTCCACGTGACATCTCTCCTTCATCTTGCTTCACTTCCCTGTTCCTCCTCCATTCCCATTTCTCGTTTATGGGAAGAGGTCTGACTCTTCAAAATTCCTGGAGGATTTTTCAAGAAGTTTCTAGATACTTTGTGGGATCTAGATACTGTTAAGACCTATCTACAGGTCTTTCATTGTGGAAGAAAGGTCAAATGCAATACATATGATGCCGTGTTTCTGGAGGCTGGGATGCCCCCATAATCAGATAATGACTTAGGAATGTGGACTCATTGCCTGTATCTTGAGGACATGCTCTGAGTAAGAGAATGTGTAGAAACACCACCACTGCCAACAACAGCAAAACTCAGGGGGTATTTTAAGACCGATGTCATTAGCTGTCCAACAGTTAGCACCTTGCAGGACCTGTGACCCACCAGTACTGTACTGTATTAACCTTATGTCAGTAATTGGGAAGGGGCAAAGTTGTCCAGGGTAAAAAAAAAAAAAAAAATACATGTGTTTATTCTTTCAGAGTTCAATTCAGTTTAACATAATATCGATTTATTTATTTATTTATTTTTTAAAAAAATTTTATTTATTTATTTGGCAGAGAGAGAGAGATCACAAATAGGCAGAGAGGCAGGCAGAGAGTCAGGCAGAGAGAGAGGGGGAAGCAGGCTCCTTGCAGAGCAGAGAGCCCGATGCAGGGCTCGATCCCAGGACCCTGAGATCATGACCTGAGCCGAAGGCAGAGGCTTTAACCCACTCTGCCACCCAGGCACCCCATAATATCGATTTATAATAAAGATAATTTATAAAAACAATATTACTACCATTTATTAATTATCTCCTATATGTTATATATGCTCTTTATAGAGATTAGTAAAACAGAGTCTGTCTTCAAGGAACTTAGAGTCTAGTAGGAGAAACCAATAGATATGTAATTAAACTAACACAGAGCAGAATTGCTCTAATAAAGCTAAATCAGGACAGAGAGGTATGTTGTCTTCAGCATGGGGATGGTTTACTTTATCCATATACAGCAGTGATTGAGTAAGTTAGCTGAGATATTTCAAGTGTTTTTATTGTGAAAACTCACCCCTTAAGCTTCACACCATCTTTGAGGAGAAGGCAAGCTTCTGGCCTCAATGGCTGCCACAGGGTGATGTCCTATCTCCATAGGAATGGGGTGTTTTTTGGAATTGTCCTTCAGCACACTATTTGTTTTCCACTTTCCTTTTTCAGTGGTAAATGAAGATTTGTTGTTGTTGTTGTTGTTTCCCTGGACTGTTGCATCATTCTCTGTCCACAACATGAATTTTTAATTTTCATTTCAATTTGGAATTGAGCGAATCTCACTTTTTGATGTTGGTGCCGAAGATATCTCAATAGGTTGTGGGAGGTTGATGCTTGGGCTTACTTAGGTCATTTTGAGTGCCTGTCTTTGGAAGTCAAAATATATGGGGTGGTTTGTTGTTTGGGTGGCAGTTAGCACGTTTTGTAAGACAGATGACAGTTGGTGGGTTAAAAATGTTAGTTCTGGTTCTAGTCCATTTGCAGAACCAGAGCGTCCTCCGAATTTCGTATTACTTAAAAATCATTCAGTGCTTTTGACTTAAAAATTGAATTTGTTTCAACCAATGGAAAGCGCACTAAAATAGAAGAATGCAGTATGCTTAGAGATGGTGCACTCAGGTGTTCCACCTTCATACAAACAATTTATTTGTGGGGAAGCACGAGGACTGTTAGATTCAATGAAGACCCGGGGATTCTGTATTAGCGGATTGTAGAGTGAAACTGTCCATTGAAAACCAGGGAGACTTCATTTGCTTTAGGATAAATAATTCTTCTTGCTTTTAATTTGAGAATCACAATGAACATTTCAAGCTGAAGTTATTTAGAAAGATGACGGAGACATTACATTTGGGCTTGGGTAAATATAGTGGCACATTAAAATTAAACACTGGGTTTGAGTCGATTCTGCGATTCATTTCACAGTGTCTTCCTTTGATTTTTAAAAAATGCATGTCTGTGATTCACATTTATTGTATAACAGTTGAACCAAAAGGAGAAGGATTAAAAAGAAAGAAAAAAACAAAAAACCACAACTCGTCCCATAAGCTCTAGACAACCATTGTTAACATACAGGTTTCTACAAAAATAGGACCATGTGATAAACACTACTCAGTAGCCCACTATTTTCCTCACATGATATGTCAGAAAGTTCTTCATGTTCTTCTCCCAGATACTCCATGACTCACTCCCTCACTAGATTTAAGTCTTTGTTCAAATACCACATTGGTGAGGCATTTCCCAACCTTTCTCTTAAAAATTGTGGCATTCCACCCCCACCTTAGCACTCCCTTGATTTCTTTGCTCTCTATTTCCTAGTGCTAATCACCATTTGTGACTATGTTTTATTTAATTTATTTTTAAATATACTTCTCCTTCTGATAGAATCTGAGTTCTATGAGTGCAGCACTTTTTATTTTTTTTTCTTATTGTTTCATTTCTACACTCATGTCTAGAATAATGCCTGACACATAAAAAGCACTCAGTCAGTAAATAAATAGATATCAGATCTAGATCATTACTTTGATGGTTACACAGTTTCCCAGTGTGTGAGTAACTACAGTTGATTTTTTTACCAATACTTTATTGATGAACATTCTGATTATTTCCATTATATTATGGAATAATGAAGATTCTTTAACATGCTTCTCTATGTACTCTTCAGTTACTTCTTTTGTAGGATAATTTATTAAATTTTGCTGCATCAAAGTGTATGAATATTTTATAGCTCTTGATACCTGTTGTCAAATTTTCTTAAGAAAAGTCTTAACCCTCCTCTATTTATATATGAATAGTGTAGAAAAATGCAGATTTTCCTATTTTGTCATCGATATTGTGTTTCATCATTATTTTTTTTTTTTAGGATTTTATTTATTTATTTGACAGAGAGAGAGAGAGATTACAAGTAGGCAGAGATAGGCAGAGAGAGAGGGGGAAGCAGGCTCCCTGCTGAGCAGAGAGCCCGATGCGGGGCTCGATCCCAGGACCCTGAGATTATGACCTGAGCCGAAGGCAGAGGCTTATTACCCCACTGAGCCACCCAGGCACCCCTTCATCATTATTTTTAATTTTAGACCTACCATGTAAATGACACTGCTTAGAAAATTAAGTACTATCACAGTCAACAATCTGTTTTTTAGTTAAGTAGCAGAAAATAAAATGAAAGGGAAATAGAAAGGTTAATTTTCTAATGTATAATTATGTATAATAAAAGCCTGAGCTCCAAAAGTGTCTAGTGTGAGAGCTAAGGAATCAGCATCACTTGCTTAAGGTCACATATCTCCTCACTTACAGATGAAAATGCATTATTTAAGGGGGTTGGCGGTGTTGCTTTTTGGATGATGAGGACAGGGAACCGGGAATGCCCAACCTTGCCCTGATAATGATCACTTCTCCCAGAGAGTTCTCAAAGGGGCTGCACACTCAAGGAACAGGAGCAAAATGGGAATGTAGGAGCTGCTTTATTAATAGCTCCATGAGGACTTAATCTCTCTCTAGGACAGAGGTCTGGGGTCATGCTGAGATGGTGCATAGGCTTTGGCTCTAGGACTAAGCAGGCTTTTTATCCTCTCTACTGCAGATAACTGGTTGACTAAGTCAGGGTAATTCTTTTCATATTTTTAGTTACAACCAGTGGGTAGTAAATAGGTGGAGAAGTTTGAGAGGTGATGCATTCAATGGGACATATCCTCAGTGGTTTCTTGACCTCTGCCATATCCCAGTGTTTCCTGGTGGTATTTAAAACCTTATTCAGCTCAATATTTGCAGATGACACATTTCTAGGTACTGAGAATTTCTCTTTGGTTTTGTGTATACATGTTATTTTAAAAATAGGATATATTTTTCCTTCCCTTCCCCTATGTTCATCTGTTTTGTTTCCTAAATTCCCCATATGATAAAATAAGATGGAATCAGAGAGGGAGACAAACCATAAGAGACTCTTAATTATGGGAAAGGCACTGAGGGTTGCTGGAGGGGAGGTGGGTGGGGGGATGGGGTGGCTGGGTGATGGGCATTAAGGAGGGCACTTGGTGTGATGAGCCCTGGGTATTCTGTGCAACTGATGAACCTCTAAATTCTGTCTCTGAAAATAATAATGCACTATATGTTAATTAAATTGAGTTTAAATAAAAAAATTAAAAAATAGCATATAATTTCACCAGTAAGAGGAATTTAAGAAATAAAATAAACGAACAAAGGAAAAAAGAGACAGACCAAGAAGCAGACCCTTAACTCGAGAGAACAAACTGATGGTTACCAGAGGGCAGGTGGTGGTGGGGAGTGGGTGAAACAGGTGATGGGGATTAAGAGTACTGATTAATGTATAGAATTGCTGGATCACTGTAATGTACACCTGAAACTAATATTGTATGTTAACTATACAGGAGTTCAAAAAAATATATAAATGCGTAAAATAATGGCAGTTGAAAATTTTGTATCATGAAGAGTAAGTTTCTTTTCCACTCTTATCCCTAGTGACAAAGTTCAACTTCTTCATAGAGGCAACTTGCTGTTAACAATTTCTTAGGAATCTGTTTAAAAGATAGTCTGTGACAACACAGGCATATATGTTTTCATGCAAATGATACCGTTATACATTCTGTCCTAAACCATGAATGCCTCCTTTTTTTAAGTAAACTCTACACCCAACGTGGAGCTCAAATTCACGACCCCAAGATTAGGAGTCGCAGCTCTACGGACCGAGCCAGCCAGGCGCCCTGTGAATGCTTCGTTTTTAAAAATATTTCCCTCAGTGTGTTTTCTGGCGTAGTTTCCTTGGTGGCAAGTGTGTTTAATATAAAGTGAAGATGGAGTTGAGGGTGAAATTGTAAAGGGTCTTTAGTTGCTTTGTTCTGTAATAAATTGCCTCTCCTCTCTGAGGAGAATGCTGCAAGTTTGATGCTACTCTGTCACCAGTGGAGACGGCCCCTCCTGTCGCCTTTGCTTTGTCTTTCTCTCAATCTCTTCAGCCTATTCAGAGAGCTTTGCCTTCTCCGACTCGGTCTCTTGAGTAGGCAGCTTTAGACTGAGTTGTCCCCTTGTGTCTGTGTGGAAAGCAGCAAGAATGGTCACCGGGGATGCAGACGTGGCACAAGTCACATGCAGATTCGCTTAGTGATGTTCTGGCTGGGAGTTGAGGCCCATCACTTTAGTGGTGGTTACTCCATGGAATAACCAACACTTTGTAAATAAATAAATCTAATAGAAATTGCAGTGTGCGTTACGTGTGGTAAGTATGGCTTCATGAAACCCTTATTTTGGATATACATGTACTTAGATAGGTCCAAGTAGTAGTATTGCATCATGATATAAAAGGTTATTTCTTTACTCTGGGTCGTGGTCAAAAGAGGTTCAAAGTCTCTGAACTGCTTTGATCTGCAGGGTGACGCAGGGAAGTGGATATGGTCGTCCTCATTTCATAGGGGACGGGGGCCGAGCCTGAGATGGTAGAATGGCCTTTTCTGGAGTAAAGGGTAGAGCTGGGGTTTGCATTTCAAGTTCTAGGCTCGGAATTTTGTATGATTGTCTTTTGAACATATTTCTGTCCTCTATTAGTTGCTATAAACAGAAATGGATAACTGTTTTTACTGGAAGCTTATGATTTGGTCACTGTAATTGCTTATGATTTGGTCACTGTAATTACATTTTTTCATGTGTGTGTGTGTGTGTACGTGTATGTGTGTTCCAACCCAATCTGTTGTACACTCATAATTTAACTACCTAATTTGAGAAGCCCGTAAGTGATTTTCTTTATGTATACCTTATTGTTTATTTCCTTAAACAACCAGAAAGTAGCCACATAAGAAAGTCGGAGAACCAACAGCTGCCAACCGGAAGGGCCCTAAAGAAAGCCACGCTCCTCCCTGTGCCGTGCGTGGGTCTACAGCCTCAGTAGCCAGCAAGGATGTTAGACATGCAGAGTCTCAGGCCTCATCCACACCTGCTGAATCCGAGTCTGCATTTTATCTAGATACTCTTGGCCATTTGTACCTTGACATTTGATCAACATGTAAGGCATCAGGCCATTTTTTTTTTTAAACATCGATTGAGCAATTAAATGGCTTTCTGTGTATGTCAGTTATTCAGCTAATCTATTTACTGAGAGTGTACCGTGGCCCAAATTTTATGCCAGGATGTGGAGCTAGAAAAATACACTGTAAATGGGTTCTCCTTGCTAGGAGCTTCAGTTCTATGAAGAAGAGAATGACCACAAACACCTAAGTGCAGCCGAGTATTAGAGGTGCTATGATAGACCCATATATGGGGGTTTGTACATGGATTCTAGAAGAAGAAAAAGAATGATGCTTTTTCTGTTTATTTATTTATTTATTATTATTATTTTTTTAAATTTTATTTATTTATTTGACAGAGAGAGAGATCCCAAGTAGGCAGAGAGGCAGGCAGAGAGAGGAGGAAGCAGGCTGCCCGCTGAGCAGAGAGCCCGATGCAGGGCTTGATCCCAGGACCCTGAGATCACGACCTTAGCCAAAGGCAGAGGCTTATTACCCCACTGAGCCACCCAGGCGCCCCTGTTTTTTTTTTTTTTTTAAACTATAGTAAATTAATTCAGACTTCACTGATGATCTGAGTTTAATTATTCCCTTGTGTTTTTTCACTACCATCACATATAACTAGTAAGTTATCACCTTCTTTGCTAGTAAATTCTTGCTATTTTTTCCCTCTGATGGTGGCCTTGATTTGATGAAGAGGTGAGCTCTGCATTCCGGTGGATAGATGCCTTTCATAGGTGCCCAACCCATGTAACTAGGGCACCTACGGTGGCTGATAACCCAGCTCCCAGCAGGTAGCCATATCTACTTCTTTGCCCCATTGCCTTCTAACCCCTAGACTAGGAATGGAGGCTAGAGAAAGGATGCATACCTGGGTTCTTGGCAGATTTGCCTTGCTTGCTTCTCAGGTTAATGCTATGCATCACAGGCTCTTTTGTGGCAGTGAGTTGGCATAAAGTAGTCTTTGAGAGTCAAGGATACATACTTTTGCACGACTCACCCTTTAGCTGCCTCATGGTGCTACCTTTGGCACAAAGCAAAAATCTGTTGAATATTAGCTGTATTCTTTGGGATGATATGGAGCAAATTAAGTGAGATACTTCCTAGCTTCTCTCCCATGCAGAGTGCGGATCCATTTCCAGCTCCATATTTCAGTAGCTGTGTAACTTGAGTTAACTCTTTGCCTGGCACGTGAGGAATATGTGTATTTTGTATGTGGGTAGGCTTTGGATGGTGAGGAAAAGGATAAGGAGGAAACCAGATCTGTAGGCATGTGGCTGGGACTACCCTCTTTCTTTTGTTTTTTGTTTTGTTTTGTTTTAGATTTTATTTATCCATTTGACAGAGAGAAAGCACAAACAGGGTTAGCAGCTGGCAGAGGGAGTAGCAGGCTCCCCACTGAGCAGGGACCCCAATGCAGGGCTCGATCTCGGGACCCTGGGATCATGACCTGAGCGGAAGGCACCTGCTTAACAGACTGAGCCACCCCAGTGCCCTACCCTTCTTCTGAAACTAAATGTTTCCATCTTAGATTTTATGTATCTCTGCATTGTTTCAGTTGCCGAATGGTGTATTCTTTTTTGGCTTGCTTGCTTGATTTATTCCATGCCCCTGTAATCCACAGGGTCTGAAAATTCCATTTGGATTTCCCCTGGCAAGCAGAGAGGAGGACAGGCCATGCACTAATGTGAAAGTCTACAGCTTAGCATT
This sequence comes from Potos flavus, assembly GCA_028534135.1. Taxonomy (NCBI): domain Eukaryota; kingdom Metazoa; phylum Chordata; class Mammalia; order Carnivora; family Procyonidae; genus Potos; species Potos flavus. Next base: position 122,757,330 of record CM052898.1, read on the forward strand.
GCTAGTCGCAAGGTCCTGCAGCTGATTCTGTGCGGATGTGTTTCTCTAGGAGGGTCACTGCCTGAGTTTCTAAGCCAGATGCTCCCTCATTGTTGGAAAATATCTACAAGAATGGATAGGATCCCCTCCCCAACACACACAGACACAGAGACACAAAGACACACAAAGACACAGAGACACAAACACACACTTTGTTTTGTTCTTTCCATTTTTGCATCTTCCTTAAACGTGGAAATTTGCTTTCTCTCTTAATGCAGACTTATTTATCCTGCAACTTAGAAGCATTTTCCTTTGCTTAGTGGCCTGTTAAAATGGTGAACCATAAATCAGAGTTCTCGAAATAGTCCTTAGTCTGATTTAAGATAATTATTAAGAGCTTTCATTCCAACTATCTCAGCTAGTTATGTTTCCCTCCAAAGGACCCATTTTCTATCCTTTATCATGTGTATGTCTGTTTCTTAGGCATTTTCCTGCTCCTCCACAGCTTTTTGAAATGTGAGCTCCACTCCAAAGAATGAAGGAAGAGGCCTATGATGGTCGAGTTTGAAAAACTGAAAATTACGTGGTGATTATTATGAACTTACTACTAAGGCTTTTAAAAATCTTAATCTCATCTTTGCCTAGAATAAGCAGTCTAGATTTTTGTTGTTTACAAGTTATTTCTTTTAAGAACATATTCCGTCTTCCTTTTCTGTTCCTTTTCACCCTCCCAGGATTGTCGCCAACCTATACTTCACTATTGAATTTTTGTGTTAGAAATAGAGTCAGGAAGGATATGCAGTTGACCCTTGACTGACGCAGGGGTGAGGGGCCCTGAGCCCATGTGGTTGACAATCCATATGTCTTCGGACTCTCCGTAACACTGACTACTAATAGCTACTGTTGATCCTTTGGATGCTTCGCCGATAACACGAAAACTTGGTTGCACATATTTTGTATGTTGTATATATCATATACTGTATTCATACGATAAAGTAAGCCAGGGAAGAGAAAATGTTAAGAAAATCAGAAGGAAGAGAAAATACAGTTACAGGACTGTGTTGTACAAAATCTGTGAGTCAGTCGACCTGTGGAGTTCAAGCCTATTTTTTTCAAGGATTGACTGTAGTTGGAAGGGACTGCAAACACAAGCTGTTGTACTTTTTATTCTAAAACTAAGTAGCTGAGAACTTGGACTGTTCATGTGGCTTTCACGGGCCTCTCTTTCTACCTTTATAATATGACTTCCAAGATTCAGTTCTGATCCGGTTTAATGTTCCAACAGTTCTCTGTGACATAATAAATTGTGCTAAAGTATAAGAAGGCGCTCAGAAGTTTAAATTAGTTATGAAGAAGGCATAGGTCCAGATAGAACATTTGAACCAGAAAATTAGGCTGTGCACTAGAATTTGGTAGGACCAGTCTCCATCAACCTAGACCTACTCTTTTGCTGATCACTTAAGATCTCATTATGAGCATCCTTCTCATATGTTCTGACTTTTCAAGGCAGAAAAGAACTTGGTGACAATTCTTGTTATTTAACAGGTGTTAAATATATTTTTTTTAGTGCAGTGTTTGGCAAAGGAAGGCCAAGTTAGTTTCTTGATTTGGACTGCACATTAGTCTCATTTGGGTTTCAGGAGTGGTACCTGACCCCTCCTCCCTACCCCCATTCCCCCATTCCCAAGATACTGATTGGATTGATGTGAGATGGAACTTGGGCGACGGCATTTTTAGATAAGCTTTCTTGGTGATTCTAGTAAGTAGCCAATGTTTAGAACTACTGGGTAGATACACCCAGTAAGATTTATGAGACTTATAACCCCAATAGGCATATGAACAAAGCATGTCTCCAGATCCACATCCAGAAAGTTAAGAGAAACAGAAATGTTTTTATATGACATAAGTCATTTAATCTTTCTAATCCTATGGGGTCTAAAATAGGAATAATGTAATACTTTGCTTAAATGCAGTGGTTCTCAAAGTGTGGTCCCAGGAACAATAGCAGCAGCATACCCTGGGCATTTATTAGAAATGCACCTTCTCTAGACCTACTGAATCAGGAGCTCTGGGGGTGGGACACAGCCATCTGTGTTTAACCAGACCTTTTTGAGATCCTGATGACCTCTAATGTTTGCAAACCATCAGCACAGAGGATTGGAGGACTAAGAGGTAGCCTTTGAAAATCTTAGCAGTGATTGGTGCATAGTGAGCATCCAAAAAGCGCAGTATTCTAAATGAGTGTTTGACTGCTTGGGAGTCTGAATATAACGGGGAGCTAGATTGGAAAGCTACTTTTCCAACTCTAAGACTGTTATTTATAGGGCAAATAGGGCCCAAGCGAACCATCTCTAAGGTGTATCAGAATAATGAATCCAAGCCACTACCCTTCCACCATGCCATTTAGAGTCTTTTTTATTGAGGCTTAAATCATGATATTTTGGTGCTATCCAAAAGCAACTCACTGAGCTATGGAACCCATGGCCTTACCAGTAAGTGTTGAGCATCTGAAATGCAAAGAAAGGCTACTTATATATGAATATTTATTATTATTAAAATATTATTTTTTGAAGGAAAAAGAGAAATCGAGATTTTTTCTTTTGAATGGACATTTCCTTTTCCTAATAGGATTTTTTGCAAAGTATTTAAAAAAAATTCCATGCCATGAAGGCATAGAGCTCTTGGGTTTATATATACACCTCAGATCTTGAGAGGTTAGGTGTTCTCTTATGACAATGTAACATCAGTATGCTGTTCTGGTCAGTCAGTGATGTAGAGGTTTCTTGATTTGCTGACCCCTCATAATGTCCTGCATGGATTGTATGTAGATTTCAATGATGTTACTTATTTTAGTTTCTCCTGATCGGCCCTGCATGAACTTTTAGATTAGCCTTTAGTAAATCATATTGCAACCAGGTTTTTTCTTCTCAGAAGTGCTTGTTGGATCCCCACTGCACACATGATAAAATTCAAACTACTTACTAGACGTGCAAGTCACTTAAAAATTTTTTTTTGTCACCGCACTTATTTTTTTTTACCTTCTAGTATTATTTTATATTCCCATATTTATGCTATCTTAATAACTTGCTCCTTATTCTCTAAGCCCTGGATGTTTTAATCTATGCCTTTGTTCCCCTGTCTTTCTGCCAAGCAGACTTGTTGTCTGTATCATAATGTTCAGGGGCCGTTGTAATGCTCCGGTAAAGCTTTCTTTGGTCCCTCCACCTGGACATCAACTTTCCTTTATCTTAGCTTCTAGAAGAGTTTGGTTCTCTGTCTCGATATATTTTATCTTGTATTATCTTCATTTGTGTACACATTTTTTCCTCCTCTACTTGACTGAAAGTGTTACACCACTCAGTCATCCCCCACCCCAAGCACCTTCTCTATTCTGGCTAAACATTCCTGCCCCCTCTAGACTAGCTTTATTGTCACTTCTAAGTATCAGATCTGGTCCTCGTTCTCAAAATTAATGAATCAATGAAACTGAAAAGAGCTATAGTAGGAGATAATTGCTCTAAGACACAAAAAGGTCTATGTCCATGCCATAAACTGTTTTTCAAGAGTCCTCTACAATTGCACCTATATTCACTTCCTGTGTGCATTTCCTTTCTGTAGGTGATTTTCTTCCACCCCCGCCTCCACCTCTAGATGATCCTGGTGCTCTTCCATCCAGCCCTGGAAACTTCCCTCCTCCACCACCCCTTGATGAAGGTGCTTTCAGGGCACAGGTAAGATGTGTGGTTGAAGTCATATTAATAAGCCGTGCTCAGAAGCTCTTGAATTCAGTGATTGTTTCCGTGGTGGATGAACGTTTATCCAGAGCCTGAAGAGAGCTTTACAACTCACGAAGAGCTAAGGTACTTTAATGCAACATCCCCAGCTGAAGCTTCTCAGAGTTCTGCTGGCTTGCATTTGGAAGCCCCAGAAATCCTTTTACCTACTAATTTTGTTTTGAAACTCAAAGCCATTTTTTAGGAATGTCACTTGAGAATTCCACATTTTCTTGTTATCCTCGGGACCCAGCCATACTTTTTTTTTTTTTTTTTTTCCAGCCATGCTTTTTTATTGCCTTGCTTCTCTTTCCACAAACATTGCATTCTGCGTGGGTAAGAGTGATCTTCGAAGGCTCTGGTTGGTCACTGTGGGTCTTAATTGGTTAGTGACATTTTTCTAGCAAAAGCACCAGCAAACCTTCTTGGGGTATTCTTTTCTGAGTGAGGTCAAGGATGCACATTAGAGTATGTATTGATTGTAAACGAGTGGTGTGCTCTAGAGGGTGTTCATTGCAAGTAATTTGGGGCTGGGATCAGAAGCAATGGTAGGAATAGTCAGTCTATGATCAGGTAGAGCCACTGGTGACCAAATGCCACAATTTAGGCATCTAAATGCTATTCGTATCAGGAAGAAAAACTAAATAACTAAGTTATAAAATTGTCGTGTTTTACGGGTGAGGATTTTACTATAGATATATAGAAAAAAACAGCCCTTATCTTCTAGAGAAACATCAAAAATATTTGGAGAGGAAATTAATGGTTTCTAGTATGGGTGAAAGAAAGATTAGTTATGAGTTGATAATTGTTGAGTGCATGCAGGTTTTGATTCTATTATTTGGTCTACCTTTATATGTATTTACGATTTCCCATAGTAAGTTTTGGAGAGGAGAGGTCATGGGCACTAGATATATGGTTTAGTCCATTGTCTGGTTTTCTTTCTCCTAAATTTCAGGTTGGAAGAGACAAAGGAAGAAATGATTCATTCATTCAGCAAATATTTCATGTGCCTGCGTGTGTACCTTTATAACACCAGGAATTCTGTAGCAAAAAGACATATGGGGTTCTGCCATCATGAAACCCACATGTTAGTGAAACTGGTGGATGTAGGCAACATTCGTACATTGATACAAAGTGCGTTAGAATGAGATCAGGGCTGTGGTTTGGAGGACAGCGTGGTCCAGAGGCCTTGCTGAGAAGGGGACACCTAAGCAACAGTTTCGAGGGGGGAAAGGGAAGTAACCATGTGAGTTTCGTGGGGGTATATTTTCATATAGGAGAACTTAACAGAAGAACTTTTTATACTATCGATAAGTTAAAATGATTATGTTCTGGTTATAACCAGTGACCTCCAATTCACTTTGGAGCCTAGATCTTTTAAAATCTAAATGGATTTCCTATAAAAATCCTGATTTTCCTATAAAATCTTGCTGAAAATATGTAGTAAGCTAGTAAAATCAAGGCTCAGATTCCACTAAAGGATAGGAGTCTTACAATGTTTATATTTATTTTATGCAGTGGCTATTTAGCAAATAGAAATAACACAATCATTTTTCCTTATTTTTAGTAATTTTTTATTAACAATGAAAATAAAAGCCTCTTAAATTTGTCTTTTATATACCTTTGCTCTTATTTGGTCCTGGGCTGTCCTTTGCATATTATTGAATTTACATAATTAAAAACTTCACTTAGTCTATTTGCTCTCTTCGAATATTATGGAAACTGTTTTCTTGCATTTTAAATCTTTAGTTCTAAAAAGCTTGTTTAACCTCGTGACAGAAGACTTATGTTTGACTGCTAATAACAACTTATTCTAGTTATGTGGGGTTTTTTGTTTTTAAGATTTATTTACTTATTTTAGAGAGAGAGAAAGAGAATACAAAGGGAGCAGGGGCAGAGGGAGAGGGAGAGAGAGAATCTCAAGCAGACTCTGCCACTGAGCTCGGAGCCCCATGTGGGGCTTGATCTCATGACCCTGAGATCAGGACCTAGCAGACACCAAACGTCTGTATGTTTAAATGACTGCACCACCCAAGAGCCCCTCTAGTTACATGGCTTTGAACAGGTCACACTAAGTCCAATTTTTCTTATAATTAAAAGTAAGATAACTGCCTACCTCTAGTAACTAAATGAAATACCAATGTATTTGAAATTGCCAAGCTATAATGGCTGTACGGATATTTTGATATTATAACTGTGACTCTATAAATATAACACCAGCAGTAATAATAAGGCTTTCCCAAAAGGTTCAATTAAGAAGAATTCAAACAAGGGCTTTCATAAAAATTACAAATACTCTTTTCCTCTATGGACCTCATCTGGATAACTATACTAAAACCATGACTTTGTTTTCTTTTGTTTTTTTTTATTTTTTTAAAAAATTTATTTATTTTACAGAGAGAGTGAGAGATAGAGCATGAGCAGGAGGAGGAGGCAGAGGGAGAGGGAGAAGCAGACTCCCCGCTGAGCAGGGAGCCTGATGTGGGGCTGGATCCCAGGACCCCGGGATCATGACCCGAGCCGAAGGCAGACGCGTAACTGGCTGAGCCACCCAGGCGCCCCGCCATGACTTTGCTTTTTCAAAGGAAGGAAATAATAAGCTGGTTGCCATGTTGGCTTATGTTTTTTGCAAAATACAAGGAAGGAAAAAAATAAAACCGAGATTGCCAAATGGGCAAGGGCAGATCTGGTAGGAGAGGCATGTTATTCTTGAATATATGGAAGATCGTGCAAGTTCAAAAGAAAACAGGCACGCCCTTCCCTTGTGTGAGAGTGATAGTGACTTGGCCCTGCTGGGGCCATATTGGAACCACTTTGGAATATGAACTGTAATAAAGCCCAAAGTAGTATAGTCATCAGAGAAAATTTTGGCACTTTTTCCTCTCAGCCATGGTGAAACCGCGTGTTGCCAAATCCAAATTATAGCTGGTAAATGTGTGTTTTTATGTAGAGGTCTGTTTATATTTCCAGCCAGATTTTCAGGTCAGCGTCAAAAGAATGTCTGCTAAGTCTGGCTATAAGAATTATAAGATTTTCAGCGCTGAAAGGGACTTAGAGATCATGTAGTCCGACCCCGGCAACGGCCATTAGTTATAGCCTCTTTGAGGACTTGCTAAATGAATTAATTCCCTGTGTTCTCAAATGGGGAAACTGAGACTGAAGAAGGTAGGGATCGTCTAATTCATACCCGATTTTGAGGAATCTTGACTTCTGGGTTTGTCCTTCCTGTTGCATCAGATGGCCTTGCACATTGCACATGGTTTTGCTTTAGCCCTCCGCTGGCCTGTAAGGCTCTGAGGTTCAGACGAGGGGATGACAGGCTTTTATGGGGAAGGATCAGGTGCCGCTGGGGTTTTGCTTGGTGCCCTGAATTGTTGATACCTGCCTAGGTGTGTGTGTGTGTGTGTGTGTGTGTGTGTGTGTATATATTTTTTTTTTTTTTAAGGCAAATATTTAGTGTCAAAAATTCTTATTTTGAGAATTTTTTTTTTTAAGAAAAAAATGAATGTTGGAAATCAAATGAGGGCTTTATCTTTTCTTTTCTGTCAGGATCTGTTTGACCTCCGTACCTGTGAGGTTTGGAGTGACTCACTGAGTGGCCCCTTCATTCGTTCATTTGTTCTTCATTCTTTCATTATGAATTGAATACCTTCTGTAAGTCAGGCCCATACACTAGGGATTGTAGCCTCAGACGTTAGCATCATGGTTCTAGGGCCCCAAGTCTCGACCTTGGGACCGTAGAGCATTGTTCTGATCTGATGCCACAGTGGGTCATTTTTCTTATTTCGGCAGCTGATGGCAGGTCTGTGGTATCGCTGAGAGTCATTGCATAGGGGAAGAGTGTCTCACAGGATTTCAGGTTTACAAGGGAATTGGAGATCATCATTTAAGTCCCTTTCTTTTGTTTGGACTTCCTTATTTTTTTTTCCCCCGTTGAACAAAATGTTTATGGGTAACCATTGCAGGTGAGGTTATGTTGAAAGATAAGGAGATGCTGGATCCCATACGGTACCTCTGAACTAACTTTGGGAGATGCACACAGACACAGCTTTTAAACAAACTAAGGTGTTCTGTTGTAAATTACTCCTTAGTTACCACGCTCTGATCAGAAGCACAGTCTAAGTCCTTAGTTGTGGTAGTGGGTGGGGGAAATAAATTAACTGGCTGGAGGGCTACAAGAAGGATTTTTAGAAACACTTTCCATTGCACTGAACTTTGATGGCCCGGTAGGACCTTAATTTTCAGATGCGGGGGAATAGATCTTTCAGCAATAAAGTAACAAAAATAGAAGTATTGAAGGAAAGCACCAAGTAGTGTGATGGGCCTGCATTCCAGACTGTGGAGTTTGCCCTTTATTCTGAAATCGTTGGCAATTTACTGCAGACGTTTGTTAATATTGTAATTATAAGGGTGACATCCCCAGATCTGTTGTTGGGTGCCCTGTGACGCTTTCAACAGCCCATCAGGCGTAACCTGTTGCACTTGTGGGAAACCCCGTGCAGAGAGCTCTGAGTTGTCTGGCACACTTCCTTGAGCTCTCAGGGACTTGTCTCCTGATACCCAATGTCTTTGAGTTCAGGTGCCCGAAACTTAATGGCCACTTTTCCTAACATCTATGCTTGACTCTCTAGTGGATGGCTCCTCACTGCCTCTCTCTGTGAGCCAGTCCTCTGGCTTGCTTTTACTTGCCCCCTCTCCAGCGACCTGTATACTTTGGGTTTTCATCTCCCTTTTTCCGCTCATCCTGGCAGGATGGCCAAGGCCGTATTTGCTGCTGTCGCTCCAGCTCCTCCACCTTAGAAAACAGACCGTCATGCCTGTCGCTGGTTACTCCCTGCGTTAAAAACTTCTTTCTCTTACGGAAGTGAAATTTGTCTCTTTATGACTTCTTCCCAGTGATTTTCTTCCTACCTTCTTAAAGCATATGGCGCCCCTGCAGAGTGACTGTCAGGCCGGGGAGGGATAAGTGAAGTCTGCCTCAAGAAGCTGATCATTAAATCTGCTGAACGAGGTGACTTTTTGGAGGACCGAGTGGGAACAGTGTGACGTGAACTTGGGCCAATGCCCAGAGCTAATTGAAAAGAGAAGGAAGAAAGAAAATCTCTGAGATCATTTATGGCCTTGTCTTAGTCCATCTGTAAAAGTTTGTAGGCCAACTCATTTCTGTTCTTACGAAAACATTTTCGGAGCTCATTTATGTACATAGTGGATGGTGGCTTATCATCAGTTATCCAGAAAGATCAATAATAATTTTAAAGTCTCCCCTGGTGTTAGTGTGGCTGGCACTGGATTCTGTGTCTTGTGACTCTTGGTCTAGTCCTCTCGTGGTCACGGGTGTGGAATGAAAGACTTTTATTTGTAGACATGGAGGACTCAGGCCCACAGCTATGGCCACCTTCTTCCATGCAGCCACAGAAATAGGCAGTGGGACTTGCTTTATATGGCTTTGACATGCCCTATTGAAGAGGTTCTTCCTTCTGCTGCCTGAGAGTGCGCTGGGAAAGCAGGGGGCTGGGTCAAAAAGGAGATCCAGGCAGTAAAGGCGAAGAGGAGAGGTAATGTCCAATCCTGCTAGAACAAACCTGGAATGGTCACAAGCTCTAATCCACTTGGAAGTGGATTAGAAAACAGTGCACAGTGAGAAGACAGGAGTATCTTGATCCATGAGAACAGACTGAAGGAGTGCTTGAGGTGCTTCTTTCTTCCTGGCCCTTTCCCGTGTTCCTGGGGCCTCGGGTTAGCCAGCCCTAGTCGGTTTGTAGGGTTGTTTGTGACCTCAGCAACAGCAGTAGCTTCACGACGCTGTCCTCTTCTGGTCTGTGCTGGGAGGTCAGTGTGCATTTAGCAGGGCTGGGAGGTTCCTGGGCTTTGGTCGCTGGGACTTTCTGCAAGTAAATTTCAAAGGTTTTCTGTTCGCTTTTCTCTCTGAATCTTCATCTCATTGGGCATTCGGATGAGCCAGGAGAGATATTTTTAGTGTCTGGACTTATAAACACTTCTTCGAAAGTAGCAGGCCTGGAGCCCCTAGGGGGTATTTTGGTATCATTTAGCAGTTTGAACCTTTTTCATGGAATGCCATAGTTTTCTCTGCCTTTTTCTTAAGGATCTATTTAAAAAGGTGAACCTGTTCCTGGGGATCAGGAGTGGAGTGTGTGTGCACACACACGCTCATTTATACTTATCAACCCGATTGCCACTGCCCCCTCCACCTTCAAGTAACCTAGGGCATCTGTATGCTTTCTGCAGGGAAGGACTTGAGGAATTTCTGGACAAGAAGAGTCCTCTGGGGAAATGGGTTGTGGTCAGTAATGCTGTAGGTCAGGGTAACCAATGAGGTCAGGTTTGCTCTAGCTCTTGAGCTTCTTAATAGGGAGAAATTGACCATATTTGCATATTTCGGAAAATGTCCTTTACCCGGAGACAAGTGAAGAAACTGCAGCTGGTCCTTTCTGAGTCAGTGAAAGTGTTTATCCCATTTGTCTCTCCCATCAAGAATCTCGGTGGTTTCTTCAAAGCTCTAATATGCTTAGTTATTTTTTTAAATGTGTTTTGTCTCTTAATGGAAATAAAGCAAACAGTATAGATCAACTGTTTTCAATCATGTTTCTCTATCAAGAAAAATTAGGATATCTACACCCGTATCTACACCATGTGAGGTTTGAGCGTTCTTCCTGATGCATCCAAAGGGTTAGTAAGACAATTTGGAGAATGTGCTGTAATATTTTAAACTTTATAACTCAACCTCTTTTGAAAGAATCATTTCTCACATTAGATTGTATCACCACATTATTAATAACATAACCTTTACTTGTTTATTGCTGTGTCTTGTTTGCTGTTTCTCTTTCTTGAATTCACATCCTGATTCTTCTCTTTTTTTCTCTGCCATTAGTACTTTATCGAGTTATTTTTTTTGGAGGGGGGGAAGCCTACATGGATGACCTAGCTCCTGAGTTTTTATATATCTGAAAGTGATTTTATTTTGCCTTTGTATTTAAGTAAAAGTTTGGCTGCAGGTAGAATTCGAGGGTCAAATTTCCTTTATCAGTATTCAGTGAAGACTTCTATACTGTCAGTATAGAATCATTTAGCATTGCAGGTGAGAAATCTGATTCCAGTCTGCCCCCTCCCCCGTAACCCCCCCCCCCCCCGTTTATGAACTTCTCTTTGTTGGATCTGCTAGCCTTATTTATGGGAGTCAGTGGTTTCCCCGCCCTGCACCTGCATACAGGTCCCTACCCGCCCCAGTGTTTCCACTCAGTATTCAGTGGATTTGTCTGATTGGAGGAGTCAAGTTTTTATTTAGCTAAGAGGGGTTTTCTTGTGTTATTGGGAAATAAAAGCATTTTAACTTTTCATTTGCCTTTTTCTTTCTTACGGAGCCCCTGTTTTATGATTTTGGATTTCTTCTCCATTCTTCATGTTGGTATTCTTTTTCAGTAGTTCTGCCTTCTGGAAGAATCCCCATGCCTTGCTTCCTTTCTTTATTTTTTAATTTTTTGTAGAGATGGTCTGCTCCTGACTTATAAATGCTGTATCCACCTGAATTAGGGGAGGGAATGTGGTGGGAAATGGCTCTGGATCCGTTGTTCTGGTAGACCTAGCTACTTTGTACTCAGACTTTATCTTTTACTTCGATCAGGAATATGTGGTCCTTTAAAAAGCGTGGTGACCACAGAGTGGGTTTCTGTGCCTGGTCTTCACCTTCTGTGTGTAATTAGGGGAGGCCGGCCAATGAAAGGGTTTCCCTTGGATACACAGACCAAGAGCAGACCAGCAGGCTTTACTGGAGCCCTCAAGGCTATGTATGAGCTGTGAGGATCCACTGGCAGGTAGCAAAGCCCCAGTTGCACTTGCCACATAGATGCTAAGTGAGGGCAGCAGCTGGCCGTGGGGGGCTGGGAGAGTCTCTGGCGAGTTCTCCAGGTTTATCTGTCCCCTCCCCCACTACTTTCCCCCATCCATGCTTCTCAATGACTATGTCACCCGGAGTGTCAGGGAATGTGGCAAAGAACTTTTTATTAGAAAGGATGAACTCACTAAGTGATTTTACTGCTGTTATGACATTCTGTACTCCAAACATCCTTTCCCAAGAGGCTCCCCACCCCCTCACCCTTCTTGTTGTGACAGCTCAGAGTCAGCTATTAAAGTCAGGTGTTGCTACCTTTTGTTTTTTATCTCAAGCTCACTCTCCTGCCCTCGAAGGCTTCACCAGGAGGAGCCCTCCTTGGTTGCATCATCTAAACCAAGTCGAGCTCTAGGGATAGCTAGTATGATGGGGAACGCGGTCACTGCAGGGTCCAGACACCCGGCCCCTTACTCACTAGCTGTGTGCCAGTGGCCGTGCTCTTCAACCTTTCCCCGCCTCAGTTTGCTCATCTGTAAACTGGGCATAGGTATTGAATCTAACTCTCTGGATTGCTGTGAGGTTTCAAAGAGATGGTGTACATAGAGAATATTGTATGTGCCTGACATATCCCAGCGCTCAGTAAATGTTTACTGTTGATGTCGTCACTTTTGGGCAATTCTGGCTGGCCTCTGTGCTGAGTTCTGGAACAGTCGTCGCTGTCTTTGGTTTGCTTCCCCAAGGTTCACTGGTCACACCGCTCCTTGTTCCTATAGGCTTGGGGATTTGGGGTCTTTTGCTAAAGATATACTTCCACGAACTGCCTCTGTAAAATGAATGATTGTATTAACTAATCTTTTTAGGTCTCTTTTAGCTCTAAAATTCCGTGCTTTGGTAATAAAATATCACCTCTTTATAACTTCACAGTGATTTACAAATTGCAGAATACTTTATATTGTCTTATCTGATCTTCACGTATAAAAAAAGAAACAAATATATTTAACCAATTAAAAAAAATGAGGTCCAAGTTGAGGCAACTTTTTTAGATCTCACAAGTGTCATGGAAGCAGTGATTTATTTTTAAATGGACAAAAACAAAAACAAAATGTATTTTGGGGACTTTTAAGCCTCTTGGCTTAGTATCAGTTCCCTTACAAATGAGAGAAGGCAGATAATTTTGAATTCTCAAAAAGCAGCCAAAGTCATCAACAATATGTGTTCATGGCTGGTGGCCAGGGGCCACTGAGATAGCTTTCTGTGAGGTTCTTTAGTGGAAATAAGCACATATCTTCCATCCTAGCCTTAAGCATATTCTCTGACAATCTCCTCACAGATTGTACCATGTTCTTCTTATCCATGGTTTTGGTAGGAGGCTCTATTGGGCTCACCAATCTTTTAGTTCCTTTGTAATTTACATAATCCACTCAACATGGGCACAAAACAACTTGATTCTGAAAGAAGGGGTAAAAGAGGGAGTAGAAGATGCCAAGACTGAAAACCTAGGGCATTAACTCAGATTTTATTTTTGAAACTCCCAATGTTTTGGAGAGATTTTCTGTGCATTACTGATTTTGCTTGATCCATTCAAAAGTCAAGTATTTATGCATTCCAACTAGATAATTTCAGTATATTATTGCATCCAATACTTATCAGTTTTAAGAGGTTACACTATTCTTATCATTTTATCCTTAGCTTTTGTGAGTTTGACCTGTCTGAGGTCTGCAAATTCCGTAAATTCCAAACTTGACTTGGAGTGTCTTTTGTTTTGTTTTGTTTTGTTTTGTTTTTAAATAAAAGATTTTCATACACTTGATCTCACTTGAGCCTTTAAATAACTTATGAAATGGGAAGGGTAGGGATAATCTCCATCTTGTGCAAGTGAAAGAGCTGAGGCTCAGGGAGGCTAAGTAATATTCTAGGTTTCCATGGTATTAAGTGTTCCAGGCAGGGATCAGACCCTGAGTCCTGTCAGTCCATTCCATTTCTCTCTCTCTCTCTCTCTCTCTCTCTCTCGCCGTCACTGCTTTATTGTTACTTTTCCTTTATATTCCTTTTCGATGAATGGCACAAAACACCAGTCGTAACTTTCTTCTCCACATACTCACTATTTGGAAGCTGTTCCTCTTATGACTTGTGCTGTAGAATTCTCTATGGCAATATTGTCTTCGGCCTCCATTTTTTTCCCTCCAGTTGTCTGTATCTTTATGGATTGTAAGAATGCACTTTGGTATTAAAATATTGGAAAGAGGGGCGCCTGGGTAGGTCAGTCGGTTAAGTGCCAGACTCTTGATTTTGGCTCAGGTCATGATCTCAGGGTGGTGAGATCCAGCCCTGTCTTGGACTCTGGGCTCAGTGGTGAGTCTGCTGGAGAATCTCTCTCCCTCTCCCTCTGCCCCTCCCCCCACTCAAATAAATAAATATTTGATTTTTATGTGATAAATCTTTATTTGGGGAAGATGTTTATAAACCTTTAAAATGGAATTTCCCATATTTTTTTGTCTACTTTTATATTTATTTTACCAATAAACTTTAGTAAAGGTAACAATTTTTATTATGGTGGAAAACCATAATAAAATTGTAAGTAAAATTGGTGGGACCTGGTAGATAAACTGTTTCTATGGCAGTTTTTTGAAAGGGGAGACGGAGTAACACAAGACAGGCGTATTCACATGATAAGAAATGTGGTTTAGCTGTTATTTTTAGAAGTACAGGATTTGGCTAATGAGCTACTCCCCTCAATAAAACAAGGGAGAAAGAGAGAGCTCTGGAGGCATCGGCATGGTCAGAGTCCTTTCTTTGACCATAATTTGTATTATTCCTTCCAGTGCTTAAAACAGTCTGTCTCTGCCCTAAACCACCTTCTGTTTTGAAGTGTAGATGATATATCAAGATGATATGTGATTTTGGTGCAGACCATCCCTAAGAACCAAATCTTAGTTTCTTTAGCCATAAACTAGTATGACGCTTCCTATTTTCTGTTTTTATTTTGTTTTGTTTTTAAATTACATAAAGAGAACCCATTTGATAGCACTTTCTAAAACAGCAAGTACAGGATTTACCTTAAAAGTACTTTTTTTTTTTTTTTTTTTTTGGTAATATTGTTTCAACATCCTTGAGCTTTCATTCTAACTCTTAGCAATTATATCACCCCCACATTTAAAGCAATACATTACTACATGGCCTTTCAGTGTTGTAGTTGATGTCATGGTGGGTATCGAGAGGAGAAGGGCCAACTGTCACTTGGGCAGCCCTCGCTGACTACATGAGCACTAAAGAGTCAGGGTTCTGACTTCGGAAGACCTGTCTCAGAGCTTCATAGAGTACCTGGCTGGCTCAGGCCTAGGTAGTCCACGAAGAGATGATCAAACAAGTAAATAAAAAACATGGCCACCAGAAGAGTCTTTCAGGATGCACATTCAGGAGACTTCATCATTTTTATGATCATTTTATGTCAAACCATTTTGTAAGTCGAAATGTGCCTGGAGGATTGTTTTCATTTCCTTTTCGCTCATTGAGAGTCGTACAGTGTCACTTTAGTAATTCTTTCCTGACCCGGTGGGGATAGAGACCAGTTTTGGGCCATGGCAACTATAGAGAGGTATTTTCATAGAGTTATGGATTCATTAAATGAGTCTGTCCTAGCCTTCCCTCCCTGCCTGTCGTGTTTCTCTCTGTAAACTGGGACTTAAGCCATAGTCTTAGCATTGACTGAAGTCATTTCAACTCTACTAAAATGGCCCTTGTCCATATTTGCCACGTCCTCTGATCCCCCAGTGACTGTTCTTTTTCTGACATCCTCTACCTCTTTCAGGCAGATAACACGTGATTCGAACCTCCTCACTTCCTCCTTCAATTTTCACAACACAGAACTCCCTGAGTTTCCCTGCTGGATCTGCAATGATTCCTTTTCTCTTGTACCAGATCCCCCTTCTTTTTTCATATCCCCCTAAATTTAGGTGCCCACTCAGTGCTCTCCCTTTTGACCTTCTGTCTTTTCTCACTAGAAGTCATCACTCTAATAGAGTCAGCTTTGATCTCTGTTTGTTTAATGATTTGAACTGGTTATGACTTTTTTCCTTAGATGAGTGTTGTACCATTTATCATAGAGTCTTTCCACAGGGAAAACCTTCTGTCTCTTCACATTCATTATATCCCAGAGCAACTCATCGTCTTAGCCTAAGGCTTCCACTCTGTTAAAAGTACCACCATATTTTCTATTCTTCCAAATTCGAAACTCTGGTCATTGCTGGTATGTCTTACTTTTTTTTTTAATGTATCTGTTACCAACATCTCATATTATTGGTTCAAAAAGGACTGTCAGATTTGCTCTCATCTCTTATTTTCCTATTCATTGTCCTAGCTTCTTCCTTCTGTGAAACACAATAGACTCATTGCTTTGATTCTTTTTTTATTTTTATTTTTTTCCATTTTCGTTGTTGTTTTTCTATTCCAGCTGCATATCCCTAACCAGTTAGTCTTCAAAAAATGTTATATTCTTCCTTTGGCTTTTTATTGTTTGCCACATTAAATTTCTTTTCTTAGTTGGTTTTCACAGTATTCCATGACCTCCCTCACCTTTTAAAGCACACCTCATCTCCCACTGTGCTCTTTCCAGTCTTTGCTCTTGCGAGACTGTTGTCCTCATTGTCAGTTTCCCATGCTGAGTTAATTTTCCTTGTGTCTTTCTTGCTGCCTGAAACATCCTCATTTCTCACCTAATCAGAAATCCTTCCCATTTGAACACCCATTTTGAACCTGACTTTCTTCCCTCTAGCTTCTGATACCCCCCAGCTCACCCCAGTCCCTCCCTTCTGTTTTCCCGGATGCTGTTGACTGGGTAACGTGGGGTTGTGACATGACCTCAGGGTGTAGTGCCAGGAACCTGTGCTCTGTTGCTTACCAGTTGCGTGACCCATCTTCACATGCAGAATTGGAGTCATGACACATTCTTAGAAAGTTATTTTGAGAATTAGTTAAGGTAAGGAGTATAGAGTATCCAGTAGTGTCTGGTTCATACTAATGGCTACAATGAATCAGTTAATAATGTCTCATTTTTCTGCCATTTAATATGTGTCTCTTTATGGACTGATATAATTATATCATGTACATTAATATTGCCTCTGAACTATATATTACAAAGCCAGAATTAAACTATGACATGAAAGAGACCTGTAGAAATTATTGAACGTCACAAATCATAGAGACTCAGATTTGAAAGGGTTCTAATCCTGCCCATCTTTCTTGTGAAGAGGAAATGAGGGGAGGGCTAGATTTTTTAAATGAACCACCCAAAGTGACCGTTAGTATGATATCTGGCCCCAACACCAGCTGGAGGGTTCTGGATTCAAAGGCTTAAACTCATTCAATTATCCTTTTGTTCATTCCCCTTTTAGGAATGGGCCGATGGCTGGATCACAGTTCATATTCCTATATCATCCATAGTCTGTATCTCGTTGAGGGATATCTGGTTGATACTTGTGAATTGATTGATTGATTCAGTCATTCTTTGTCTTAGCGATAGGAGTTTTCTGGAAACATCAGTGGAATATGCACTATACATGGGCTTATCACTCTTTTTGATGCTTTTGATGCTGTTGTAAACAAACAAAACTGTTTGACGCGTACCACTTGTGTGTACTGGCTCAGGGTGGTGGGGAAAGGAAGTGGGAGAGGAAGTTATATACATCTTGAGCCAATCAAGCTTTTCTATTTTTAGTCCTTGCTACTGTTTGGAAAGTACAGCCCCTGTTCATGGCAGTCTGGCATGCATTTCCTCAGTGCTGTTTCAAAAAGGGGAAAAATAAATATGGGAATTTTTTTGTAGCGAAAATAGTTACTCAGTGAAATCACAGAAGTTCCTCCTTTTTCTCTTGATGAAACCTCAAACCCACTAGGCACAGAGTCCTCAACCTCAACTATGCATGTCAGAGGCTCATGCAGAGAGGGAGACTGGAGTCAGCAAAACCTCCGAGAGCAAGATGTGCTGGGGTGCCTACGAGAGACAGGACCGGGAAGGTGGGGGATAGGACAGCAGCGACACTCCTTCTTGATCAGTCAGTGGCTGGCTTGGCTGGCTGCCAAATGTCCCCTGGAGAAAGTTGAACCCTGAACTGCATAGAGACCCAGCTTTATAGCCTTCTCTTTAGCTCTTACTTCTGCCTGACTGTCTCTCTCTGTCTTGCCGTCTCCCTCTCTGCTCTGACTTTGGTAAAAATTCCTGGACGGTCTTACAGCCACTCCCCTAATTCAACTAGATGGATTACTTCTCTTTCATAGTTTAGATGACAGTTTGAGGGATTTTTCCCAATCCGAGGCTCTACGAGTTATCATCAGGGAACGATAACCTTAGGAAGGAGAGTGAAGTGATCTGATCTCCATTCAGATGGATTTCTGCAGTGTAGCAGGACTTCTGGGAAGTGCCCATGGTAGAATGGCTTGGAGTTGACCGCAAGAGTCTGATGAGACCGATGAGGGCCTGAACTGGGGCGGGGGCCACCACCCTGGCGAAGGAGAGCTGGAATCTGGAGCCATATGGAGCGAGGGGGGCGGGTATGGGAAAGGGAGCAGTCCCTGAGGATTGCAGCATCCTGCCTTTCTTCAGGGGACAGAGATTTGCCTCCTGTCCTGGTGTTTGCCAAACAGGAGGATCCTCTGAAAAATGGGCGCTCTGAGGCAAGTGTGATACGAACTTTCCTAGAGGAAACGCGGATGCCGCAGAGCGAAGATTGCCCTCGTTAATGAGAGGGCCTGTGCTGTCTCTAGACATACACAGCTCTGCGTAGATCAGATGTGGCAGTAGGGTGAGAAGAATACAGCGCTGTAATTAATGCTAATTGTGGATATCGCTGTATTGTTGTCATTGTTTTTTAATTGAATATGTATTAAGCTCCAACAGGGTGCCATGAATAATGCCAACTTATAGTTGATTTATCAGAACACTCAGAAGACTTTATAAACACCAATAAATGGGAACTCATAGCACCCCTTCGAGGTGGTAAGTGCTGTTGCCGTTTGCACAAATGAAGAGAAGTGAAGGAGACTGTGTTTGCTCGGTTGGCACTATGGGTGAGAACAGAGTGCTGTCGGATGAGAGACAAGCATTTTCCCTGTCCCCGGGAACTGGGTTAGAATACATTAGTGAAGAATTCTCCTTCAATGCGTTCAGAGTTGTGGGATTTTAATTAAATTGTTCCAGTTATTGTTAGCACTGCATTAGCACCAGGCAACCAAATTCTAGGCCAGCAGATTTCAAATGTAATGGGAAAAAGAATTGGGGGAGGGATGAAAGGTGTGTCAAGTGCAGACTGCTAGGCCCCACTCCCCAAGGTTCTGATTTGGTAAAGGTGGGAAGGGGACTAAGCACTTTTCCTTTGAATGGGTGTCTGAGATGCTCTTGTCCTCAGAGGAGGCTCAGGTTCCCTTCAGTACCCCAGCCTTTTACTTCCTTATGACATCCATCTTCAGACCCCCAAATCTAGCCTCACTCTGAGGCCAAGGTTTTCCATTTAGTGTCCGTAGGGTCTGTTAGAGCTCAGCTGGTATAATCCTGCAATGTTCTCACTTACAGAACACACGACTAGCCAGTGTTTATAGAAGACCTACAGTCCATTTTCCATTCTCCATTCCTGGGAGCTTATCCGACAGGGTTTTCAGAATGTCCCTGTGGGGTTTGTACTATTATTCCCCGGTTTTGTGGGAGGGCATAAAACTGAGAGGGGATGTGACTGGCTCAAAAAACATCTCATGACTTTCAGTCCTTTTGATTTAAATCCAAGTGAGGGCCCGGTTCCACTTTGAACCACAGATGGGAACAGAACCCCAAAATTGGTTGAAGTGGAATTTATCATAAAGAAAAAAAGTTCCCACTGGAAGAGGGGAGACCGGGGAGGGAAAGGTAGGGACGGCCAATCCTGATTTTCCTTATTCCTTGGTTATTTGTCCTGGTTCTGCTACGTAGTCTGGGTACTGCATTATTGCTAAGTAAATGGTAAGGAAACATCTCTTGGGAAAGCCTGAGGTGAGGCATGAGCAGAATTCTGGAGTCAAGAAAGGGTTTTAAAGTGGAGATGAGAATAGTGAGGCTTGGGACAGCATCGTTCCTTACTTCATATCCTTCCTACTTTCTGTATAGGAAATTCTGCCTTTGCGTAGAGCTCGGTTAACTTGTATTTCCAAGGGCGGAGACACACGTGCCTGCTGTCTCGTGGATTCACATTCATTCCCCATTAAGGGGAAACCAACAGCTTCCTGATACAGTCCCATACTTACTTTTTTATCAATGGCAAACTTTTTTTATAAAAATAGGAATTCCTGCTAGGAGCGTCGTTAATGTAAATTGTCTGTGCACTGCCTAAAATATATGTGATTCATACCACGTGTTTGTTCCCACATCAACACTGCGTCCCTAGATACAACCACTCCTGCCCACCTTCTCCTGAGTCATGGGGATGTGCTTACCCTTTGGAGGTCCCTACCCTGCATGCGGGCCAAGCTCCCTCCTTGCAGACTTGGCACCCCTGCGTTTTCTGACCACACCCGACCCTTTGAGTCTGCTCGTCCTTTATTTTTACCTAAAGGAACATTTGTATTTGCCAAGCGCTGGAATGTGCCCTGTGCTCCCCTGATGTCTTTATGCTCTTGTGGTAAATATCTTAAGGATCTTTTCTCCATTCAGGGTCTTCTCAGTTCTCTCTGAGTTCATGCAGCCTTTTCTGATTTCTCTAATTTGTGCTCTAGCATCTTGCATTTCATATACTTCAATACTTACCTGCCTGTATTCAGCTCTAAGACACATTTATTTGTGGATGAATAAACCTTTCTAATGGAACTGTAAGCATTTGGAGGGCAGAGAGCCATTGATCCCCCCCCCTTTTTTTTTTTTTTTTTTTTGGTTTAAATTCCTTGAAAATCCTTCACATCAGTGGGGCCTGAATATTTGTAAATATTTCTGGAAAAGTGGATGAAAATTGTACTATATGAGGAAATGGAAGGTGAAAGAGATGGTGGGAGTTTGGCTTTTTAACTGTACTTACAGCCATAACCTAATTCATGGTAACCTGATAGGATAATCACAGTTTGATGCTTGAAGGGAAGAGATTTCCAGCCTGGCGTCATGGAAGGTGCCAGAGCCTGAGCTTTGGCATGAAATGTTTAAGTCCCAGATTCTAATTCTTCCATTTTTAGAACACTCTTCAACCTGTGATATCCTTTTTTGTAAAACAGGAATCCTATCTACCAATCTCTAGGATTTTTTTTTTTTTTTTTCACAAACAGGAAACTGCCTGAGCAATGCAATGAGAAATATTTATGCAAGTGCTTTCCTGAACTCAGGCACTTCTCCGTTGATGATGACAGTGCAGAGGGAGCTATGATTTCCTTTCCTGATGTTCCCGGCGGTAATGGCGTCTAGCTGTGCACAGTGGACAGAGTGGCCATGAGGACTAGTGATGCTACTACCTTGTAGGCCATTTCCCAGAACCATCTTTGAACACCATGTTTGACCAAGATAAAATGATGAACAGATCTGGGACAATGATTAGGGAGAGGATGCCTCTTTTATTATTAGAAAGTATGATTCCTGACATTTTAGGTAAACCTCCCTCTCCATATCATATCCATTTCTTGCCTCTGAGGTAAGAGGTAATGTTTGTCTTGTCCTCTCCTGCCTGCTTGCTAGGACATTGTCACCCTGCCCTGTCTTTTTCCATTTCCATGGATCAGCTGCTGGCTCTCTAAACAATGTAACTAAAGGCAGTTTCCTTTATAAAGTTGTTATCCATGACCCTACTTTTGAAATGGGTGTTTTGAATTGTATCTTGTTAGTAGCTGCTCTATATTCTTCTGTATTTTCAACTATCAAAGTACACTTAAACTAAATGGAAACAAAGTAATTTGGTCCCAGTAAGTGGCTGTAAGTGAGAAAAAATACATCAACAACAACGAGTAACTTAAAATTCCTTATAATGTTAGGTAGATTGCACTTACGCGACTGCGTTGGAATAACAGAACTTTTGAATCAGAAGAAACCATAAAGATCTAGTTTAAACCCATCATGTTGCTGGTGAGCAAAGGTAAAGTTAGAAGGAAAAAGTGATTGGCCTAGGGTCACCGGACTGAACTATGGCAGAACCAGGACCGAATGCCTAGTTTACTGCTTTTCTACTCTCCTCGCCCCCACGTCTGCCTCCCTGTTCACAAAAGAGAATTCTGTGGTAGTTCTGGGTAGGTAATCACGATCATTTTTCTGGGCCTAAATAGTCAGTCATCTTCTGACATTAGCATATAAGTTTCATAGGAGAAAATTATAATACTGACTTCTTTTACTTGATAGTTTTGAGTTTTGAGTGGGAGGACTGGGACCAGGGAGCACTGATTATTCAGGTCACCCTGTCCCCTTATTATCACTTGGCTGTTTGACCAAGAGGAAATCACTTAAGCTCTCTGGTCCTTTGTTTCCTTTTTGATACAACACGGCATCGTAATAGAAGCTAGGTAAGATTCTTCCTGTCTCCGATGTCTGTGAATGTAAGTGTCTCCACCCATTCTGGAATCTCCCTTCCAGGAATTTCTGTAGCTCTTTTTTGCACCTGTGTGTCAGTGTTTTATTCTGAACTGGCTTGAGGATGACTCTTCTTCCTTCATTTTCTTGATCTGGTCCCAACAGTGAACTGGAAATCCTTGGGGAGTGCTTCTGCTCCTGTCTTCTGTAAAGTTTCTTCATCTGGAAGGTGGGACAAGAGTAACTTTCTCTTTATATCATAGACTCTTAAGAACAACAGTTGAAATAATATATGAGCTAATGCTTTGGAGAAGATGTTTCCCAGTATTGGAAGTTCAGATCCAATCCTGTTGCAACCCCCTCACTAAATTATTATCTCAGACATCTAAATCACTTCTTTGGGGGCACTTTTATGATATTTAAATGAAAATGTTGGAATAGCTCCTAAATCTCCCTTCCAGTTCTAATATTTCATTAGCCTGAGTTACCTTTTTCACGCTAATCATCTATAATCTAGTCACACTTTGCCCATACATCCTTTATCTGCAAGTTGTGATTGATGGTGCTTAGCACATAGAATCCGTACCACAAATGTATAAGAGAATGTCTCACTCCTCCCCGTGGTTGGCATGGCCCTTTGTGTTATGCCTCTGGCTATCTGACATGGAATGCTTCATATGGGAACTGAATACTTGACTTGATTTTCGATGTTGGTCACATTTTGAGGGGTCATGAAAGGAGTCAAGAAAAAAGGTTGGAGGATGATGAACTGATATGTATAATGTTAACATCAAATTTCTAAGTATTTACACATTTGCCTTTGGTTACTTCTATTATGTGATGGAGGAATGTGAGAAAGTGGCTTCTGATATTTATCAACTCGTTGACCCCATAGTATCAAAATGCAAAAGAAGAAAACCATCTTCCATAAGGTTTTAAAGCAAAATCAATAGCAAAAAATATCTGGCATAGCCTATTTTCTACTGCATATTTTCTACAGTGAGAAGCAACAATATTTTAGTCTGTCCATTTAATTCACAGGTTCAGACCATTTTTTGTTCTCCCCCGCCACTCCTCAAATTAATGTTTTCTTAATGGAAAATCAAACTGCTTCTTTTTTCTCTGCCTTTTAAAACTTTCACTTGCATTATTTTGTATTAATTGTATTATGCAAAGCTTTTCTGGGAAAGTTTCCATGATCCCAGATGACTTTATGGATACCTTTATAAATATTTCCATTGGATGTATGGCATACCTGGTCCTTTACAGATATTGGTTTTTTCTGTTTGTTTGTTTTGTTTTTGTTTCTGTTTACAAATAAAAGCTTGTGGTAACCCTGCATTGAGCACAATAATTGTTGCCATTTTCCTGCCAACATTTGGTCACTTTGTGTCTGTCTCACATTTTGGTACTTCCATAATATTTCACATTTTTCATTATTATTATTATATTTGTTATGGTGATCTGTGACCAGTGATCTTTGACGTCCCTGTTGTTTTGGGGTACCATGAACCACACTCATAGAAGAGGACAGATTTAATCTATACGTATGTGTTCTGACTGCTTCACGGACTGATCGTTCCCCCATCTCTCGCCCTCTCCTTGGGCCCCCCTATACCCTGAGACTCAATAGTATTGAAATTAGTCCAGTTAGCAAGCCTACAATGACCTCTAACTGTTCAGGTGAAAGGAAGTGTTGCACGTCTTTCATCTTAACTCAAAAGCTAAAATGATTAAGCTTAATGAGGAAGGCATGTTGAAAGCCAAGCTAGGCTGAAAGCTAGGCCTCTTGTACCAGTTAGCCAAGTTGTGAATGCAATAAAGTGAAGCACAATAAAGTTCTCCAAGAAAGTTAAGAGTGCTACTCCAGTGAATACGTGAATGATAAGAAAGCAAAACAGCTTTATGACTGATGTGGAGGAAAAATTCAGTGATCTGGGTAGAAGATCAAACCAGCCACAACATTCCCTTAAGCCAAAGCCTCATCCAGAGCAAGGCCCCAATTTCATTCAGTTCTGTGCAGGCTGAGAGAGATAAGGAAGCTGCAGGAGAAAAACTGGAAGGTAGCAGAGGTTGATTCATGAGATTTAAGGAAAGGAGCCATTTCCAGAACATAAAAACACGAGGTAAAGCAGCAAGTGCTGACATAGAAGACACAGCAAGTTGTCCAGAAGATCTAGCTCAGATAATTCCTGAAGGTGGCCACACTTAACAATAGACTTTCAGTGTAGACAAAACAGCCTTCTTCAGGGAGAGGATGCCATCTGGAACATTCATAGCTAGAGAGAAGTCGGTGACTGGCTTCAAAGCTTCCAAAGCCGACTCTCGTGTTAGGAGCTAATGCAGCTGGTGACTTTAAATTGAAGCCAATGCTCATTTACCATTTTCAAAATGGTAGGGCCCTTAAGAATTACACGAAATCTACTCTGCTTGTGCTCTATAAATGGAACAACAAAGCGTGGCTGACAGCACATCTGTTTACAACATTTTTTTTTTTTTTTAATGTTATGTTAGTTACCATATAGTACAACATGGTTTACTGAATATTTTAAGCCCACTGTTGAGACCTACTGCCCAGGTTGGGGGTGGGGGGAAGGTGATTCCATTCAAAATATGACTGCTCACTGACAATGCACCTGGTCACCCAAGAGTCTCTGATGGAGATGGACAATGAGTTTAATGTTTTCACCTTGTTAACATAACACCTATACTGTAGCCCATGGGTTGAGGAGTAATTTCAACTTTCCAGCCTTATTGTTTAAGAGAATATATTTCCTGGGGCTACAGCTACCGTAGTCAGTAATTCCTCTGGGCAGAGTTCATCGAAAACCTTCTGGAAAGGATTCACCGTTCTAGATGCCTTTAAATACATTCATGATTCACAGGAAGAGCTTGAAATACCAACATTAACAGGAATTTGGAAGAAGTTGATTCTGGCCCTCATGGATGACTTGGAGGGGTTCGAGACTTCACTGGAGAAACTGCAGGTGTGAGGGAAAGAGCAGGAGAACTAGAATGACAAGTGGAGCCTGAGGAGGGGACTGAATTGCTGCGATCTCACGATAAACTTGAATGGAAGAGGAGTTGCTTCTCATGGGGGAGCGAGGATGCTTGAGATGGAGTCCACTCCTGGTGAAGATGCTGTGAAGGTTGTTGAAATGACAACGAGGGACTTAGAATATCACATATACTTAGTTGCTAGAGCAGCAGTAGGGTGGGAGAGAATTGACCCCCAATTCTAAAAGACGTTCTGTGGGTAAAGTGCTATCAAACAGCATCACCTGCTACAGAGAAATTGTTCATGAAGAGAAGATTCTATCAACGCAGTCAACTCCATGGTTGTCTGATTTGAAGACATCACCACAGGCCCCCCGGCCTTCAGCGGACCACTGCCCTGCACAGTCAGCGGCCCGCAGCATGGAGCAGGACCCTCCACCAGCAAAAAGAGACTGACTTGCTGAAACCTCAGATGATGCTTAGCATTTTTTAGCAACAAAGTATTTTTTAGTTAAGGTATATACATTATTTTCTTTAGACAATGCTATTGCACACTTAATGGAGTAAACATGACTCTTGTGTGCATGGGGAAACCAGAAACTTCTTTTGACTTGCTTTACTATGATACTTGCTTTATCGTGATGGCCTGGAACCAAACTCCCGATATCTGAGGTATGCCTGTGCCTCCTTTTTACACACACACACGCACACACACACACACAGTGCAGAAGAGGCAGCTTGGTATAGTGTTTGCTAAACTATATATGTAGGCTGACTGGCAAGGTGGCTCTTGAGGATCATGTTTCTTCATCCGTAGCTCGCCTAGAAAATCTGCCACAGTGATTTGTTAGCTATCTTTTGCAGCAGTGTTTCAGGGGACATTACTGGAGGCAATGGGGAGACCTCCCACACCCCGGGTGGAACCTCGGGCTTCCCCTGCTATAGTTGAGCCAGAGTTGCTCTGTTTTTATCTGTGTAAGTCATGGGCTTCTGTGTATAATTTCATTTTTAGGAGAGGGTTCTTCTGCTTTAAAAAGGGGTGGCAAGAGTTTATTTTACTGTCGAATAATCTGCTTGTGGTTATTATGATTTGCATTTTATTGATGAATAGATAGATAATATATTTTTCCATGTGATTATATCGCTATTCTCATGCAAATTGATCTTTATTTTAATTGTAAGGTGCTACTTCAGGAGTATTATTTTAATTTTATGAGAGTAGAATTCAGTAGCAGTACTTCAGTAAGTAAGTGAATATAGTGAAAAGTACATTTTTTTGGGTAGTCTTGTTTTTGCTTTCTTCTCTGCATAGAGCCGTGAGAAATGATGCTGCTGGTGTGTACTTGGGCACAGACCACTTTGCCATGCCCCTGCTCTTACTTACAACTAAGTTAGCTTGCACTCTGGATTGGCTGATCTCAGGTGGGTTTAGATCTTGTTGAAAGTGGGCAATAATGATCATGATGGGTGAGTTGTGCAATGTCAATATAGATCCAATGAGAGAACTGGAAAAAAATAAAAGAGGACCTGGAAGGCTCATGCCCCTCATTTTTTTATTTTATTTTTTTATTTTATTTTATTTTATAATTATTTTTTTTTTCATATCCCTCATTTTATAGAGGAAAAAGTTGAGTTTTAGGAAGGGAAAGTCAGTGCTTATGATGTCACAGGTAGACCTGGCTTCCCACTGTCTTCGTTTGAGTGAGTGGGTCTTGTGCTGGCCGCCTCAGTCAGGCTGACTGGGGAATGGAGACCCCGAAGAGTATCTCCATGTCCAGGAGTTTATCTCAAGAATCCGTATGGGTGGGGTCTGGCAGCAGAAGGTTCAGGGCTAGGGCCATCTCTCTTTGCTTTTCATTCCTCTTCCCTCCATCCCACTCCTCCCTCTTTGATCCTCTGCCTCTCCATTATTGGCATGTTTGTTATTCCCCACCCGTCCCCTGTAATTGGCTTCTTAACTCCTTGTGTGTTTTGACTATTAGTAATTAGCCATGATCATGATCTGCTTGGCTTACCAAGATCACTGTTCATCCTCATGGTGGTTTTGTGACGTGTGTCTTTGCTCAAATTTATAAGGGATGGAGGTTTGTTAGCCTTGCTCATCTTTTTGTCATTGGCCAAAGGCTGGCTTAACCAGCTTGTTCATGGACCTTTGGTCAGGTGACCAGCCTTGTTTCTGTGGGTCACAGTATTTTGAAGTGGAGTTACATGGTCCACAATATGAAGTTTTGGCAACAAGGGATAGTGGCAGGACTGTTTCCTTTAAAGAAATGTGGGTTGGCCAAACATTATCAACTTTGGGTGTGTTCATACTGAAAAGTATGTGATGATATGGAATGTGAAGGGAAAACATTGAGGTATGGATTTGGTCTAGTGTTTAGGTTTTACCTTGATATTTTTGCTTCAAATATACGAGAACCATGGAAAACTCTCATTGTCTCCTGTTGTTATCCTACTTTCTGTTTCTTTAATGCCATGTTCCCTGTTTCCAAGCTGTTATTCTCTTATTCTGTTTTGAATCATAAAAACATTGTGTCTATTTTGAATGCAACAGAGTTTGCTCCAAAGATGGCTTTTTGTGGCACTTTTCACCACTGTCCTTATCCCGTGGGGTAGATGAATCTTTTTAGATGCTGTCGAGACTGGAGTTTTAGCCTGGTTTTGCACATTGGAAAAGTGGAATAGTATTTTTGCCGGCCATTGGATAATAAGCTTCTTAGGGAAGGGGATTGCTTTTGTTTTTACATCTTGTCTCTTCCATATGGTTTTACGAAGGGTCTCAAAGAACATAGTGTGTTTGATATTACTAGGCAGATATGAAAGTAACATTATCCAGTAGACTGTAAACTCGAGGTTAGGGATCAAGCCTGCATGCGACTTAGCACAAACATTTCATAGAGTGGCATTGGAGAGCCATTCGCACAAACCAACAGTGAGAGTTACCCTATGACTATTGCTATCACACAGAATTAGACAGTTACCAAGTCATTAGGTTATCAGTAATGTCTTCTTGGAGGAGAGTACATTTGATAAGGTGGATGGGTTTCAGAAAGGTACATCCTTCAGCTAAATGAGTGGGAAGGAAGAGTACACAGACATGAATTAAAGCACTTTTTCCCCCTCTTCCAGCATTTTGGGTCTCTTCAGTAAAGTGACATTTCTATTAGATAAAATAGGTCACATTTTCTGTGATTTTCACTACTGTATGCTGCCTGTCGACGCAACATTATCAGAATCAGTGTGATAAGGGGACTTGTATTATTATACAGCATGGGGGATAATGATAGGAAGCACTGTTACTGTTTCCACTTTATTTTTATCCAGATCTTTCTTACCCATTATTTGGATTGTCTCTTGGTATTTTCAGGTCACAGACAGACACAGACAGACAGAAAGACACACACACACTTACCCTTTTAAGTGTTGATTGTCTTAGAAATCTACTTAGAGCAGTGGTTCTCAAAGTGTGGTCCTCAGACCCGCACCGTCAGCATCCCTTCAGAACTTGTTAGAAATGTAAATTCTTGGGCCTCACAGGAGATACACAGACTCCAAAACCCTGGGAGCTGGATCCAGGAATCTTGTTTCACCAAGCTCTCCAAGTGGTTCTACAACAGACGACAATTTGAGAACCCATGCTCTAGACTTAGGTTCTTAACAGATCATTCCTAAGACCATCCTGGGTTCAGAAGCCCAGGAGCCTCAAATAACGGAAGCTTCAGCTGCTGAGTTTACTTTGAAACCAGATGCTTTTGAAACTTACATACTCACTGTGACTATGTCAGCCAAAGCATTTATTTTGAGACTGTGGTCAAGGTAATAG
>CM052898.1:122786742-122809276 GCA_028534135.1 Potos flavus
GTTTTGATCTCAGGGTCGTAAGTTCAATCCCCATGCTGGGCTCAGCATGGAGCCTACTTAAAAAAAAAAAAAATTCCACACCTGTGTTACACTTCCCAGGTGTGCTCATGGTACAAGGAATTCTTAGGAGATGTAAGCCAAAGTGTATGGGGGGGGAGTGGTTTCTGCCGACTTCTTTCAAGTGGTTTAGCTACAATAACAAATGGAACAAATAAATGTGTTTGTTACAAGAGAGAGAGAATGCGAGAGCAAGTAAGTATGGCAAAGTGTTGGTTATTGATGATCTGTGGGAAAGGTATGTATGTGGGTGGAATTCAACTTTTCCTGTGAGTTTAATTTTTTTATTTAAGTAAAGACCTTTGGATATAAAGAATGAATAAATACAAGTGAATACTCTTTCCTAACTCAATACAGTCACTCCTTGTCTGTCACCTGTAGTTCATGGATAAGCAGTGTTTGGGCAAAAACGTTACCCATTTCAAGTCAGACTTTTGGAAATAGGCTTCCACCCTGTACACTTTGGTTCTGGGCTCTGCCTTCAAATCTGTTCTTACATGTGTGCAATGGGAAAGCCATCACCCTATAATTCTGCTAGTGGCGTGAAGAATTACGATTTTCCAAATTACAATAAGCCCCAGTTGTGGTTTGGTGAGCTTTGTCACAGACATTTTTATTGAATGAATAAAAATAAATATCTTATAGAAAATAATATCCTGTGGATGGCTAATTCATGGCTGTTTTACAGCTGTTAGCAAGTGAAAAGACCTAGTTACCGGACCCCATTGGTGTCCAGCCTCTGGTCGTCTCCTCCCGCCTGCACACCCCAGCCACTCCTCCGGCGCCCACCTCTGCACAGGTGTGACCTAGCAGCTCCAACACCTGTCTCTCACTGCCTGCCCTGATGATCTTCTGTTGCCGTTCTACTTCTTGGCATGCATACGGGGGAGGTTATAACCCATAGGCAACCCTAAACCCGTGGAGACCTGGAGCCTGAGGATCAGTATTCTCTCTTTCATCCCTTAGTTGGGGAGACCTGAGGCATGCCTCCCAGGGCTCCTCAGAACCCCCCTCCCCCCGGCAGAGCAGAGCCCTAGTTGCCCACCACACCAGCCAGCTCACTCCAGCACCTTGGAACTGGCCTTCCCTCCTCCCCCGCTTCAGTCATCCAGCCCTTCAGTCCTGTTTCCTGAGAGTCATTCCCCAAGCCAGTGACCTACACACCAGCTTTTGTCTCAGGCCTTGTTTTTTGGCAGAGCCTGGGCTAAGACCCCGGAATCTCTCCAGTTACGGTTGATGAGCGTGAGCATTGTTATTATGACAGTGACCCCTTCACAGGAGGTCATGCGGAATCTGGAAAAAGGGTTTTAAGCCAAGTGCCAGGGGAATCTTCCTTCGTGTTACTGGGCCTTGAGCAGGTGACTGTAAGGCTGCAGTGATAGGAAGTCAGGAAGACGTGTTGCGAAGCGTGTACCATTCTGGGAGTTGGTTGTAGGACGGTTGCCTCTGGGATGTGGCATAGGTCATTGGGAGTAGAAGGACAGTTCCTGCCTCTACAGGTTCCGTAGAGGAGATGACCAAGAGGAGCCGTGGTGGAGGAAGTGGCCGGACTTCCATTATTTGAACCAAGGCATAAAACAGAGACACAGCCGTGAGAAAGAGACCTGTTCTAATCTATGGCGGGGATTGAAATATGGCAGCAGAGCTCTTATCGGAGGGCAGGGCAGCAAGGGGTTGGGGGTCGTCGTGCGCAATCGCACAGCCCTAGGCTGGGACTTGTTGAATTACGTCAACATCCTAGGAGAAACTAAAAATGGGGAGTAGTCCCAACTTGGAGGGAAGAGAAGATAAGGAGGCTGGATACCAGCTGAAGCCTTGCACATGTACGGGCTTGCTAAGCACTAAAATTGCTTGTTTCATTGTATAGCTCAGGATGATTCTGGGACTTTTGAGTGTCTGTTGTTAGAAATCCCAGTACTTAGAGCATGGGCAGCCGATGTACTTTCTATTGCAGTTAAAGCACAGATGTTGAACACCTGATTCTTCTCTTTGCTGATACCCCAAGGGGACACTTAATGAATGATGCTCCCTTTAAGAAGAAGAATAATTAACAATAGCTATATTATTCATATTAATTTATAGTTACTGGTTACTATAATTAGTGCTATTTAAGAAAATGATGATAATTATAGCACTTTACAATTTACAAAGTATTTTCCCATCCATTTTCTTATCAGAATCTTGTGACATCCCTCTGGCTTAGGTAGGGCAGATGAGGGGGAGGAAACTATGGCCCAGAGAAGAATTTAACCAATCCCCCAACCCTACCAATATATTATGCTGTCTGTGACGCTATGGAAATACATATAGGAGAATCAGATTCGCGTAGTTCTCCGTTGCCTTCCCAAACACTGATGTCCCATCTTTTCACATTGTACCAGAACCCATTCCCCAGAATGTTTATAAGAATGTTAAATTTTAAAGGGATTTTATTCTTTTAAATAAATATTTAATATTTATTATTAATATTATTAATATTTAATAATATTTCATAGTTATTACTGCTCAGTGGGATAAGGATGAGATCATCTCTGATTGAAGGATTAGCACTCTGAAAACTTATCTTCCTAGGACAGAGACCCACGGGCCTTGTAGGGCTTGGTCAAACTGGAAATTCAGACCCTGAAAAAATATAACCCACCTGCTATTATTACCATTTTCCATTTTTGGCTATGGCAAGCGAGCAGAGGAAAATCAGTTTTCTCAAGGGCAACCTACAAACCTGGACCATACAGCATGGGCTATACAGACACACAGAGGTGTGCACATGCACGCACCCTGGGCTCTGGATTCCCTTTCTAGAACCTATTCTGTATTCCATATACTAGAGCAGCCACTGCCCCTGTTGTACCTCCAGCCGCGTTCACCCAAAAGATGGTGGATATGAGAAAGGTTGCTGACAACCTGTGGCAGAGTCTCTCATTATTCATTCATTTATTTACCCAAAGAATGTATTGAATGCTTCTGTGGATCAGGACCCGAGCAAGATTCTGGGGAAACAGTGAGGAACAAAATGGACAAAATCCTGTCCTCTTGAAGTGTGTGTTCTCTTGGGCAGACTGAAAATAGCCAAATACATATAAAAGGTACTGTTAGATGATGATGGATATTATGAGAAAAATACACAAGTCGGGGTAAGGGGTCAGAGTGCCATACAAGGGTCATAGAAATACACTCAGAACCAGAAAATGATGAGGATGCTGCTTTAGATAATGGGATAAACGTTACCCCTGTTTACAGAGGGCTCACAAGTAAGGACGCCACTGCCTCTGGGACCGTCAACAGTCTTCGTTTGGCTCTATGGGACTGGGCCATGACTTCATGGATGTTGATATTATCAGTGTGCCTGGGACAGATCAGGTCCAGAGGGATGAACTCACGTAAGCTAAGTTCACAAGAGATTAGAGGAAAAGGAGTGAGCGATATTAATAAGCAATACTATTACACTATCGTTACCCAATGCAGCGTACTCACTAACAAGATACATTTACTTAGAGAATTATAAGATTTAATGTTAGCTTGTCAGGGTATCCTATTTTTTGTTGTTGCTGAGGATATTCTGACTTCTTGGTCAATGTTTTTTCTAAACTCTTTCACACCCTATCCTGATATTTAACAGCCTTAGACAGTTCAACAGAGTTGATTAGATTATACCAATTTCCCATCATTTCATTTTGATTTGGTCTTGCTGTAGATACACTTTGGTTTCTTTTTGTTTGTTTGTTTTAATACATACATTTTATTTTATTTATTTGTCAGAGAGAGAGAGAGAGAGAGAACGAGCTCACAAGCAGGGAGAATGGCAGGCAGACTGAGAAGCAGGCTCCCTACTGAGCAAGGAGCCTGATGTTGGGCTCGATCCCAGGACCCTGGGATCATGACCTGAGCTGAAGGCAGACGTTTAACAACTGAGCCTCCCAGGCGCCTAACACTTTGGTTTCTTGATGGAGTCCTAAGATATACTCTCAATACAGTCCACAATCAGTATACTTTGTCACCTTGAAAGATTATTTTAACTCACCCTGCTTCCAAATCTAAGGACCATCTCAGTTCTTGTTTCCTTGCCTTAAGCTCTAGGCAGACTATTTGCTTGTTTTCCCCAAGCCTGTCCAGGATTCCTGTGAATGCCCTTGACAGCGTCTTGCCCTCTACTCACCGCCTGTGCTTCTGAGTGCAGGTGGAGGTTGGTGCTTGTGATAACACAGAGTATTAATGGGTGAAGTCCATAGATCTCCAGCTTCATAATCAGTGACCGCCGCCACATGCTTCCTCTGCAGCCCCTTGGCCAGAAATCTGAGCAGACCCATTCTAGGGCACTTTGAAGGTGCATTGCTTGGAATGCACTGTGTCTCTCTTACAGGCACATCTAATATCCACACTTAGCCAATTCCTCTTCCCAGACCATCAGTCTCCCACCCATGCCCCATCCTGCTCTAGCTCAAATGCTGTCATTCTGTGTGATGGTTTCTGAACACAAAGAACTTGTAATATCTCCCCAGTTGGATCTGCTCCATCAGCACAGGGTAGAGACCTTTATTTCCTTTTACTTGTAAACTCATCAAAAAAAAAAAAAAAAAAAAGCCTCTAATGGGTGTGATTTTAGGCAAATCACTTCATATCTTTCAGTTTTCTTATTTGTCAAAACAGGATAATTCTACTTCAGATTTTGTAAAAGCTCAAATGAATGAAGTGCAAGAAAGCTCGGACAAAGCCACACTGTAGTTCGAGAGATTTGCATGCAGATGGATGTCCCTAGACACC
This sequence comes from Potos flavus, assembly GCA_028534135.1. Classification (NCBI taxonomy): domain Eukaryota; kingdom Metazoa; phylum Chordata; class Mammalia; order Carnivora; family Procyonidae; genus Potos; species Potos flavus. Next base: position 122,791,561 of record CM052898.1, read on the forward strand.
GGAGATGTTTTTTTGGGTAACGTGTCTCTGTTGCTTCCAGCAGGGAAATCCTGGAGGCAAGACCCTTGAGGAGAGGCGTTCCAGCCTGGATGCCGAGATAGACTCGCTGACTAGCATCTTGGCTGACCTTGAGTGCAGCTCCCCCTACAAGCCTCGGCCCCCACAGGTAAGAGCCTTCTGTAAACGTGTCCACACTGCCGGCCACCCGGAGTCCACAACGACCTGAGGGAACAGGCTGCATCTTGTTGCCCTTCCATTCCTGTGTGATCTTCTCAGAGTCAGTATTCTACCTTGTCTGTCTTTTTTTTTTAAATATCAACATATGTTCATTGACAGAAACTTCTTCGATTGAATTGATGAGTTTTTTTTTTGAAAGGAATGCAAAAGTTACACAAAAATGTGAAAATTACACCTCTTCCTATTTTATTGCCTTGTACTTTTTCTGGCTTTCCCTAGGAGGGGTATTTTGCTATATGTTGGTATAGTGTTTACAAATATGATTTAGCATGGCTAGGTTCGAGTTACTGTGAGGGCTACGTCTTCCGTAAAGAAACCCTTTATGCTGGATTTGGGGGTGGCTTCTATTTTGGGGGGGTTCTTGTAAGTAATGCTCTGAGGGACAGGTTCATGTCCATTTTCTTTGGAGTTCTTTCCCCTGTCTCCGATTCCTAAGGTGAGATTTCTACATTGGGGAGCATGACTTCTTCTTTTACGTTTCTTTCCAAAAGTTGTGAATAGCTTCCACTGGCATCGACACTTTGGAAATATATATTTCTCCTCCATCTCACCAGAGTTAGTCATAGCAATTAGGATCTGTATTTTCAGTGCGAACAGAGCCTTGTCATTAGATCTTCTGTGCATTGCTTTGCTCCCTCTGGGCCTTGGCTGCTTCTCTGCTCCTCAGTTTACTGCCTACATCGCAGAAGCTGATCTTCCACGGCTGTGGGTCATCGTGTCTCTCTCGGGTCTCGAGACAGCAATGGCGGATCTCTTCGAGGGCTTCTGAGTCCTCAGAAGACAGCGAGCAGAGCTCTAGGTGCAGACATGGGACTGGCACTGTCGTTACTGTTGTTGGACTCGTGTGATGTTTGCTTGATACATGACAGCACGTACGGCACTCTGAGTCTCACTCTGGTTCTTGAACAACTGCTCCTCTATTCACAGTGGATTCTCTCACGAGCTAAAGGCCGGTCCTGCCTCTCCTCTGGCAGTCATTTCCACACAGAAGATGGCCGTCCTCTCCTCATTAGACGTATTCCCATTACCTTTTCTAGACACATCATGGGGCCGTTCGCCCTGTGGGGTCACAAGGTAAAACACTGGAGCCTGGTGGTTCCTCAGCTGTCTTGGCTCCACCAGGCCTGCCACTGGTGGGAGAGCATTTCATTTCTGTCAACCTGCCCTGAGCGGCAGGTGTGGCCAGGCATTCTGGTCTTTTGGGGGAACTGTTGGGAGAAGGAAAGTCAGCCGTTGAAAGGGAGGAAAAAGAACCAAGCTGCCATATTCTAAGAGCCCATGATTTTAGAAGTCATACTTGAGCAGATATGGTAGAAGCCCATGAATGTGGCAGGCTCTGAGAAGGTTTATCAGAGAAGCTGCATGTTCACCTGCAGGGAGGGGGGCCTTGCCGTATTGGGGGCCAGAAGGGAGAACAGCCTGAAGCTGGAAAGCAGGAAGGTCCAGGTGCATTCAGGACACTGCAAGCAGCTGGGTGGCTGCAGAGGGCACCACTGAAGGTGGGCTCTAGGACCAGAAGGTTCCCTGCTGAGACCCATGGCCATGTTTGAAGGCCAGATTAACATTCTGACATGTTGTTTCTAAAGATAATGGGGAATAGTTGAAGGTTCTCAAGCAGGGGAAAGTTTAAAATTCATTCTAGAAAAAAACAAAAACAAAAACATAGAGATGAGACCAACTCTGGAAAGATCCAGGAGGATGAGCCCAAGTCTTGAGAATGATTCTTCAACAAGCCTTGCTTCCTTCATCGCCCGTGGCCATTGTTTGATGTTAAACGTTTTTCCTATTCCACCCAACACATACCTCAAGCCCAGTTTCTCAGGATAGCGAGGCCATTGACTTTACAGGAGGACTCACCAGCCTCATGCTCAAATACCTCTATGCCCCACCGCACTGACCTACCCTTTTTGTAATAGAGCTTTTCTTTAGTCTTTTTTTTTTTTTTTTAATCTCCTAAATTCTTACACCCTAAAATATACTGGGGATGTTCTGCTTAGAGGTTTTTGCTTAATATAGCTTTCATTCTTTCAGGCTATGTCTGTGCATGCCTCCCATAAATCACTCCATTTTAATGGGTTAGTTAGCAGCTACATTTTTGTTCGAGCCATCTTACTGTGCACACAAACTCATAATCACTGATATTTGGACAGTACTTTACTGATTGTAAAGCACTTTCACATATGTTCTCACTTGAGTAAGATACAGATGCCTCAAGTCTAAGACACAGAGGGTGTCCTTAGTTTGTGGCTGAGGAAACAAAGAAGTGGCAGGAAAGTGACATGTCTCAGGACATATGACTATAGTGTGGGCCCAGCTGGACCTTGACTTTTGCATGCATTTGGTTTTAAGTTCTAGAACAAGATTGAGGATGCCAGGACTTTTTTGGTTTATTTTGTTTTGCGTTTAATGTTTTTTTTTTTTTTTTTAACCAATGACAAAACTATGAAATTAATCATATGAGTAACAGTATCCCTTAAGTATGGCTTCTCATAAAAAATAAAACATTTAGAAGGTTAAACAAGCTAATAACGGTAACCTTTAAATAGAAGAAGTTGAGGATTAGGAGAAAATCTACTTTCAATATGCCTATTCCTTTCAGAAATTAAAGAGTGATCCTTTCTAACTTTTTTTTTTTATTCTGATTCAGGAAAGCAAGGGTTAATTGGGAGATACCTCTCATTCTTCTGAATTACCTTCACTCTGGTGGAACTGAATTAGATGTGTTAGTATTTATTGGTTAACATAATTATAGGCTGTGAGAACAATAATCACACACTTAAAATATTAAAAAAAATTATGTGCCAAGAGAAGATGATGCTTGCAGGAGACTGTGTTGTGTTACAATTAAAAGGTACTTGGAAAGTCCTAGAAATGTAGACTGTTAATGCCCAACTTTGATGTTTCCATTTTTGATACAAAGCAAATTACAAACTCTGTTAAGTCACCCGAATACTTAAAGTAGGCTAGTAGGTCTATGGTTTTCCATTATTTAAGCATGTGTTGTTTGCTTACCCAAGCCCACCTCTGAATCACCTTTGTTAGGCTGCGTTGACTCATGGATCTAAGGGAAAATGATGATATATGTGAAGTATTTGCAGAGTGAGAGGCCCAAAGGAGCTCTATAACTTTAAAAAAATGTCTGAGCTATTAAAAATATATTTTATGGAGTATTTTCCTCCTTTCTCTAAGGGACTACTTCGTGCTCTCAGATTTCCCAATTTTAGTTCTGTGTGCTTATTTATCCATTTTTTAATTTGGGAAATTTGGCTTAATTCTACATATTCATTCACTCACCTAACATTTATTAAGATCCCACTGTGGATTAGGCATTGGAAATACAAAGATCAGCATCAACATGTCCTTGCTCTAGAGTAATTCCTAGTCTTACAGAAGAGACAAGCACATAAACAATTCAAAGGTACACCAAAGAAGCATTTCCCTGTGCTACTTGAAGTTATCATGTGACTCACCAGATGTTGAAATTGATGAAAAACCAAAAACAGGAATATCAGCATTATACTTTATAACCTTCTAGGGAAGTGTTAGGGAAGACTTCATGGGGCATTTTCGTTTACTTGGCTGCATACGTCATGGGATGGACATGGGTTTCAAGGTACCAGAAAAATAGGAATGAGGAAGTCAAGAAATGTTGAAAGTGAATGCCTTATTTGAGGAATGAGTTAGGTCCTTTGTGACATATAGGATATGTGTAATGCAAAGGGGAATGGTTGATGAAGAAATCACCTGTACTTAATACCTGGGTATCCCTCTTGATGTCCAAGGACTCATAGTAAGAGGAGGAATGGGCAATGGGGTTGGCAGGGGGGAGCAAGGGGGAAGCAGAGATAGCCATAGTAGCTTCTGGCTACAGTGGGATTGGGGGTAATTTTTTAAACGAATTTTATAATATAAAAATATACATTTGTGATACTGCACAGAATTATGCAATGAAACTACCTTAGCATTTGAAACTAAAATTTCTAATCATTTTAAAATGTGTGTATTAGGAAATAATTTTAGAAGAACAGATGTGAGAAGGTCAGAGGTGGTTATGGGGTGAATCACAGATCCAGCATGATTATAGAGTATCAGAGCTTAAGTGAACTCTTGAGGTCATGTAGCCCAACACTTACTTTACAGAAGGAAAACTTTTCCCTAGAGAGGGAAAGGATATTGTTCAATGGGGCTCAGTTAGAGGCAAGATGAATGATTCTCTTTTTCCTGAACCATGCTGTAATGGTTCTCTGTGGATGATAACAACAACCAAGGGACAGTTTGGTTCTTTTTAGCATCTCAACTAGTTTATTCCACGGTGTCTCTCTTTTGTGATACTTTCCCTAAAAATATGTCTTGGAAACATAACAAAGGAGGAGATAAAGAACATACCTCAAAGGTAAACAGAAAATTTATGATCATACAGCATCTGTGAGTTAGTATATATCTAGACCTCACCCACTGAACATCATTTCTTGGTAGAAATGCAACTCTGCTGGGGTTCAATTGCAATTCTGTCAATTTCTTAGAAGACAAGGGATAAATCATGAACTTTTTTCCCCCTTCTCTTAGGAGAGGCAGAGCTAGAGTGCTGTTCTTCATACCTAGTACAAAGCTGCCTGTTCTTCCCATGAGGAGTTGGGTAGTGTTGGAGCTGGTCCCTAGGTGACCTGGAAGAACTTTTAGGTCTTTTATGTTAATAGTTCATGGTATCTGGGGATTTAGTAATTTTTCAATCAAGTCGCTTTAGAATTGATCAAAATGGGATTTCACTATCCTCATTTATGCTAGTATGAAAATTTTGGAGAGATTTTGGGCATAAGGATAGGCCTGCGTATAGTTTGAGAGCTTAAACTCCGAATTTGCCAGGAAGAAGACTACCGTCTTCTCTTTTCCATGTGCTCACCTCTCTAGGAAGAGCTTCATTTGTGGGAACTATCATATCACCAGGCTGAGCTTCCTCTCCTTTGTTTCTAAGAAGGGCACAGTGACTACAATGACTTCCCTTTTGCAGAGATGCAGTATTGTTCTAGAGCTACAAGAAATAAGATGTTGGCTCAAAGCAACCAACCGTTAACACGATTTTTCCCATTTTGCTTTGGGATTGTTAGCTCCAGACGGAGCTCGCTTTAAAGCTTTGGGTCTTTGAAGATTTGGAGCTCATCACTTCTGCATGCTGTTTACCCTATAAATGACATATTTATCCTCCTAATTTAAGGCATTTAAAAATGACTGTAACTTCTTAGTCTATTTGGAAACGGAGAACATACATGCTGTTTGGTCACATGGACACATCTTTCATTGCAATCCCTGGGCTCCCACACTAAGTACTTTTCATAGAGCAATAATCTGTGAGGCCAACTGACAAAGTATTTCAGGTGTGTGCGTGTTGTATGGAAGGCTTTTTATTAGGAATTCATGTGGCCCGAGGGCTTGGAGACAGTGTAATCAGGGTGGAGTCTCGTGGTGCCGTGGATCTTCTATTCTCCTGCGCTCCCTGTTCTAGCTTGCAAAAGCCATGAGCAGCTGCAGGGGAGATTAATTAGTAATTAAAATTTTTCATATTTCATATTATTCAGTGCAACCCAAACATGCAGGCCACTGGGGGACAGATGCTGAGCCACGCTGCCACTCTGGTGGGATGCGGGCTATCCCTGCACACTGGGGCCTTGTTGGTTCCTTGCTGGGTTCCTTGAGAACTGAGATAAGAGCTGGGTCTTAAGATGTTTTTGAGAAAGGTGTGGACAGAGTTGTCTTCCTTTTTCTATATTCTCTCGGGAAAAGCTTAGGAGCATGCTGTGATCTGCTAGGGAAAAGAAACACCAGAGCTATCTCTAGATCTGCATTGTCTGTTTACCAATAGCTTTCTTTGAGAGCTATGAGAAAAGTTGAAACACTGTAGAAACCTCATATATATATAAGAGACGAGCTGGAGTACAATAAAATAAAATGTGCGAAAATACCACTTGAGAAGAAAAACATCTTATTCTTTGCACTGTCCTCGTTGAGAAGCCCTGTTTTATTTTGAATTAGTCTGTACCTGCTAGAAAACTTCGGCAGTTAAATAACAACGCGATGGGGGTGGAGGAGTGGTTAGCTGACTCAGAGTTTGCCCAGAGTTTGATGATGGGCAATTAATTTTTAGATTTTATATAATTTCATCTAAATAACATTTATACCTCCTCCCCCCCCTTTTTAGAAGGTGATGCTTGTGTTTGTGTCATATGTGACAAATAATAATAAAGTTAGCTTTTAATCTTTGTTTTGAGTGCCATGAAAATGTAACATTTTCAGAGTGGAAATTTAGGCCAAAAATAGACCTTGGATGGCACCTCTACAAAACTTTGGCACAAAAATGTCCACTTCACCTGCCCCAGTGTAAGAATGTGCTCCTGGCGTCTGGTGTAAGTTAGGTCCTAGAAGGGGTGGGAGAGGGAGCCAAGCAGGCCGCTGCTGCTGAACACCATGGAGAAGCCAGGCCTGCTAGAGCCTGGGGTGGGTGAGAGGTCATCTCTGGTACCTTGGCCATGGTCCCTGGGGTAGCCTGTAATTGATTTCTTTCCCAGACCTGGATGAGTCCTTGGCTCAGAGGTGATTGTCTTACATTATACCGAGTCTCTCAATCCAGGCCTTGGTTTAAAACGAAACACACAAAGTGGGCTGTTGATTTTCTCCCATTTTCTAACAGCATCTTAGTGAAAATGATTAACTCTGTGTCCACGCAGAAGCACACATCGCATTTGCAAAATCAAAGAGCTTTCTTGTCAGGACTGGTTTCCCCATTTCTTTCCTCCTCTCCCACTATTTAAATATGTATTTTGCAAGCAGCCTTGGTCTGAAACCCCATGGTCTCCCTGTCCACTTTTTTTTTTTTTTTTTTTCAATTTAAAAAGAAAACAAAATATAAATCCAGCCGTATTTTTTACTTAAGATGATTAGGCTTTACCATGGTGAATACATAAGAATATTGAGTTTTAAGAGAAAAAGGCAGGTAAGATAAGGTCATCGTTTTGTCCATTTTGATACCCATTTCCTTTATATGCTTCATAGCCAAACTAAAGTATGATGATGATAATGACGGTCTCTCTAGATGGAAGATTGGAGGTGGTTAATAACCAATTCTACATATCACCACTTGGCAGGGTAAGTAACTGGGCTTTCCTCTACGTAAAATATCACATTGGACTATAATTAACTGCTAAGGTTCTTTTCACACCATGGAAAAACTACCAGGGAAGGCATGTATTGCCTTTCAGGGAATCTATTAATTACAAGCATAAAACTATGGTTTTGTTGTGTTTCTTAGTGGGAGCATGCATATTTCCTTATAAAATTCTAACTTGGAGTTTTATTGAAATGAAAGATACTGACTGGGCGCATACTTCTATTGAATCAGCAGGTAGAGATTTCATTAGTAAGTACAGACACTTGTGAATTTTGGAATTCATCTCTCTGCTTTGGTCCCTGGGACCTTACCCAAATGTGCCTCTCAGTTATGCTGTCATATCAGAGTTAAAGGCCATAGAAGGGAACTGGATTATGTTTTGCTGTACTGAGTCACACATTGCTTAAATGTAAAGTAAGACATCTTACAACGGCACTCACAGAGTATACCTCACTGAGACAAGATCAAAGCGTGTGATGCCTTAAGCTTGAACAGCAAAGAAACAATTGTGTTAAATACCAGACTATGAAGTCCTTGAGACAAGATTATCTTTTGTTTCCTGGCATACAAGAGGCAGACAAATTCGTATTTACTGACTAAATGAGTAAATGTTGTCATCAAGTCCAGTAATGATGTAAGTATTCACACCCTAGAGGTCTGGCAGAGAATCTAGTCTAGATTTGACATCAGGCTAGTGCATAGCAAGGGTACTCTTGTTTTCTGATTTTTACATAGTGGGCATGTATTTGCGTCAGTACAAAATACGTACAACTGAGGCCAATGAGTTTTGTTAAGGACAGCTTAATGATGGCTGCTGATTCAGCTAGAATTTCCAGCTCTATTCCCTGGATTGCCTTTTAACACTTGAAGGCAGTGCCCTCGGTTGAGAACATGATATTGTCTTAGGTTATAATTCAGTACAATACCACTCTCTTATTATTGGGATGGTATAAAAAATAAACATCAAATTATTTTCTGTATCCTCTTTAGAATTGCTGAAATGACAAAACCATTATATTACTCAGTGTTTCCTAATACAAAGATCAATGTGATAAATTCTTTGAATTCAGTGATAGGAGACAAAAGTTACCTGAATGATGAACTGATAGATATTTCCTTTCTTCAGGAAAAAAAACTGGCAGAATTATCATATGACTCTTTTGCTTGGGTTTCTATGATTCATCTTCTCCTTCCTTTACCACATTGTTTCTGATACCCCTGACCAACATTTGAAATGTCGAAAATAAATGCCAGTGATAAGCCATTTCAAAACTAATGACTTTTCCTAAATCTAACTCATGCTTTTTCAATGAAAATAAGTTCTGTATGTCTGTACATATGTGTGCCCATAAGCATCCTTAAAAATAGGTAACCTTCAGACTTTGTAAAAAGAGATCATTTAATTCTAAATGGATTCTTTGCTTATATTGATGGTAAACAATGACTCCATTAAAGTAATATATTTGCTGGTATAAATAAAATATAAGATTTAAAGTGGGCTAAAGAGATAAAATATTTGTCTCTTTTAAGAAATGTGATGTTTCAGAAAGCTTGAAGGACTAGTAGTCATATGCATGAGGCTGTTACCTGAATCATCTGTGGAGTGTCTTTAACTCTTTCTAATTTCATCTTGGTATTATACTACTTATGTGAAAATACTGGAAAATGCTGCTTCCTAGATGCTGTGAGATGTGCTAATAAGCTCCTTAGCAATAAGGCATCTTCTTGGCTCTCTCCACCACCCAACCTACACAGAATGATGTTTTATTTCCCAAATGGCCAACTTATGTTAAATTGATCCTTACCCAAGCAGTCAAAGTCAGGAAACAGTTTTTATAAACAGCATCCTGGATGACATAATATTCTATGTAATATTAATTTTAGGGCTCCTTTTCTCGTCAGCCAACCTGGCATAGCTAAAAGTTACAATGTTTAACTTTGTTTATGGGCAAGTCTATTTTTACAGTCCCTTGAGATCAGACCTCACAAACAGTAGGGGGAGTAAAAAGAGGGAGAATTAGGGTGGTCTGCTTGCAGCTGTGTTGGAGCAAGTTTCCTGAAGTACCTTCTGAAGGAAGGGTGTGAACAGAGATGTGTCATTCAGACCAACACTCCTCTACCACTGTCTATCACATCAGAAGGGCAAAAGAGAAAGAAACAGTAGGACTTACTGCTAAAGATGTGAGAAAAAGACTAAGCTGTGTCTTGAAAACTGGGACTCATAAAGGGTGGCTTTATGATCAGGGAAATAGGATTCAAGAACATGGTGGCCATTGCATATGATTTTCCAAGAGCTGCTTGGATTTTCTCTCTCTTATTTATTGATTGATTTGTTCACTCATTTATTCATTTTTTTTCTTTTGTTCGTTGACTACTAAAGTGAACATAAGATTTCTGGTGAGGTGTTGAGAGATGTTAAAGAAGGCCTGAGTGAATGGAGAGACATCCTGTGTTCATTGCTTGGAAGACTTAATATTGTTGAGATGGTCTGCTCCCCAAATTGTTGTACAGACTCAAAGCAATCCCTATCAGAATTCCAGCTTTCTTCTTTGAGAAGCAAATTTTAAAATTCATATGAAAATTGAAGGGATCAGGAAGAGCCACGACAATCTTGGGAAAAGAAAAAAAAATGGTAGAAGACTCACTCTTCCCAATTTCAAAACCTATTACAAAACTATAGGAATCAAGCAGTGTAGTACTAGCCTAAGGATACATGGAGATCAATGGGATGGAATTGAGAGTCTAGAAATAAACCTTTACATTTAAGACCTACTGATTTTCAACAGGGATGCCAAGATATTTGATGGAGAATGAATAGTTTTTCAGCATATGATTAGAACAACTAAATATCCACATGCAAAAGATTGAAGTTGGACTTCTATCTCAGATAATACGCAGAAATTAACTTACATTGGATCAAAGTCATAAATATTAGAGCTAAAATTATAAAATTCTTAGAGAAAACATAGGAGTGATCATCATGACCTTGAATTAGTAACACCAAAAGCACAAAGCAATTGAAGAAAAAACAGATACATTGAACTTCTTCAAAAGTAAATACTTGGGGGCACCTGGGTGGCTCAGTCCCTTAAGTGCCCGACTCTTGTTTTCAGCTCAGGTCATGATCTCAGGGTCCTCGGATCAAGCCCCATGTCCCCTCCACATTCAGTGTGGAGTCTGAGATTCTCTCTCCCTCTCCCCTCCCACTTATGCTCTCTTGCTCTCTCTCTCTTTTTCTCTTTCTCTTCTCTAAAATAAATAAATAAATAAATCTTAAAAAAAAAAAAGGAAACACTTGCGTGCCTCAGGTGACACCATCAAAAAGGTGAAAAAACAACCCATAGATTGGGATAATACGTTTGCAAATCATATTTCTGATATGCCCTTATATCAACATTCTTACAACTCAGGAAAAAGATAATCCAATTAAAAAATGGACAGAAGATCTGCATATATATTTCTCTAAAGATACAGAAGAGGCTAGCACACATTGGAAAAGGTACCTGATGTCATTATTCACCTGGGAAATGATCAAATGAAGCCACAATGAGATACCACTTCATACACATTAAGATGGTTGTAATAAAAAACATCAATAGTTACACATTTTGGCAAGGATATAGCAAAGGATATATTGCTGGTTGATTGTAAGACAGTGTGGCCACTTTGGAAAAGGTCTAGCAGTTCCTCAAAAGATTAGACATAGAGTTATCAGAAGACCAAGAAGTTCTGTTTCTTTTATATCTAAGATAATTTAAACATATATCCACACAAAAACCTGTATATGAATGTACATGGCAGCATTATTCATAATAGCCTGAAAGTGGAAATAACTTAAGTATCTACCAGTTGATGAATGGATAAATTCATCCATTTATTTGGTGGCATATCATTGAAACTGAGTATTATTTAGCCATAAAATGGAATGGAATACTGATACATGCTATAACATGGATGGACCTTGAAAATATTGCACTATATGAAGGAAGTCAGGCACGAAAGTCTTCATATTCTATGGTTCCATTTATATGAATAGGCAAATCTATAGACACAGAAAGATGGGTTACCAGTGGCTGGGTGGAAGGGAGAATAAGGAGCGACTACTGATACGTACAGGAGTTAGTTTGAGAATGATTAAAATATCCTGGAATTAGGCAATGATATTGATTTCATAGTCCTTGAATATGTTAAGAACCACTGATTTTTAAAGTGGATTTTATGGTATGTGAATGATATCTCAATTGAAAATATTTTTTTAAAAAAAGCTCTGTGTTGAACAGTATGCCTGGAATACACATACAAAATTGTGCAAGGCTCCTGCCTTAAATAAGCTCACCATCTATTGGGAGAACACAGACTGACAATTATAGCAGAGTAGTCATCCTAAGGAAGAAGCACTTACAGGATATTGTTTCAAGAAGAAGAGGTAGTAGAACTTTGCCTGGATATCATGGATGCTGTTTGTGCCTCCTATTTTTACTCAGATAGGAATCTCTGCAAGTAGGGTGAGATTTCTGTGCAGCTCCAGAGAGCGGAACAAGGATCAGTATTTAGAAGCTGAGAAAAGCAATCAGCAATGCAACTTAAGGACAGTGCCTTTCTAATAGTAAGGGCAATTGAAGTTCAAAGTAGGCCACCTTAGAAGATGGCAAGTTCGCCTTCCTTGGGGGCATTTGAAATGATCCTTTGGCATTTACCAAGTGCATTTTTTTAAAATTCTCTAAACCTCAGTTATGAATCTGAGTCAATAACATCTCTCAGAGTTGACGTGAGGACCACATGAAGTAATGGGTGTGTGTCTAACGTGTGAATACACTATCTTGCACGTAACACTGTGATCACTGTCGCTCTCACCACCATCATCATTATCAAATGAATTTTGGCAAGAATTCTGGGAAAAGAATTCAGACAACAGATGGGAAATATTGATTTGAATGATGCTAGTATTTCACGGTACTCTCATTCTTGGTTACAGGGCTTGGAGTTTTCTGTTCCCTGATATAAAATTTGGAAAGGAATACAAAAGACCTTGATTCTATTCCAGGTCCTTAAATTGACTATTTCTGTTCCTACGATAAACTACTCAGCCTTAATAATGGCTTTGTGCTGTTTGCCATGATAGCTAGTACAGATGTGTGATTTATTAGGATTATTACTGACAAGAATCTCCAGTGACCTTGGAAGATGATCTTTGTGAATATCAATAGATCTCTGGTTGACACTGAGAAGGGTTATAGGTGAGATACTCTGAGGGTCAAGCAGAAGGAGGATATTTCCTCAACCTTGCAAAGAATATGTCATCTCTTAAAAACAAAAACGTGAAACAACTTAGTTAGGCCTCTGGAAACAATTATTTAAGATGTCATCAGAAGTCCAGAATTTCCGTGATTGGCCAGTTTGTCCAGTGGATAGTTACTACCTCTCTCTGTGTCTGTTTCAATATCTGTAAATTGGACTTGAGATGATTTCTTATGGTGATTCTCGCTTTGAGTTGGCATGGCTTTTGCCCTGTATAACAGAAGAACTGTATTGATTTTCTTTTCTTTTTATTATTTCACTATAGAAGTTTTTTGTTGTTGTTGTTTTTTGTTTTGTTTTGTTTTGTTTTGTTTTAAGATTGAGTTAAAGTTGATGGAAGTCATTATGTGCAATCCGAGGGAAGTTTCTGCAAACTGAAAGACCAAGTTCATGTTTTTTGTAAGATAATTTGAACCCAAATCCATGGTGTTCGAGATGATTTGGAACCTACCTCGTAGAGTTTAGGAGTATTTGAAAGGCAGTATATTGCTGCCCCTGAGCCTTTGTCTAGTCCTTTCAGTTATTTCCATGGCTTCTAATGCACAGACTCGAAAGCCAAAGCTAGAGCAATAACCAGTCTTGTCCTTTCATCTGACATATGCATGAATCACCAACATCTGTTTCTGTGCATTACACCATAATCCCTCTTGTAATTGAGCAAGGTTCACTTTAAAAACAAAAATCATGACTTATGAACTTGTCACAATTTAATAAGCCTATCATTGGACTCTTGGTGTAATTTTTTCTCATTTTATCTCTCAACTGCACAGAGACTAAAGCATGTAGAACTATGGTCAAGTTACTGTTCTTCAGAATGCCCTGGAGGACTTGGTAAGCACAGATTACTGGACACCCTGCCCCCTCAGTTTTTCCAGTGGGGCTCAAGAATTTGTATTTCCAACAGGGGCCCAAATGGTGCTGTCTTTTTAACCACACTTTGAGAACCTTCAAAGCTACTTGTCAACCAAATGTTTTGTAAGCAGCACCTTCGTCCTCCTTTCTTTCATCTCTATAGCTGTCTACCCTTAAGGCTCTGCTCTTGTCAACAATGGACACTATTCTAATGTCTTCATTTTCTGGAGGAGAAAACCCTAACTTAGAGAAGTGTCTTTCTCTGGTTACATAGTAAATTGACAGATCCTGGCACATTTTTTTTTTTTGTTTCATTGAGAGTGATTTGCAACTGCAGTTCTTAGACTCAGCATTTAGATTTAGAAAACTAGAATTCCAGTTCCAGCTCTGCCGTGCTGCGAAGCATGGATTCAGTTGTTTGATCTCTGAACTTCATGTTCGTCCTCAGTGATAGGAATACATTCTCTGCTTACCATAAGGAGTTTTGGGGGTAGTGAATGGCACACTGTGTATTCAAGTGCTTTGTAAATTATGAAGGGCTATGCAAATATTTTTCAACCTCATCTCAGTTATCAGATGCAATATCGTGTTAAACATAATGTATCTTATGATAGGTACACCATTCCCCCAATCTAGGGTAAATACTGACTTTTCTAATTTTTCAGGAGGAAGTAGTATGGTATAAGCTTGTCACCTTTTGCATCCTTTCATTTCCTTCCTGCGTTGATTTTTCTCCTAATCTGCCTTTGAAATAAGCAGTTAGAACTTGTTATTTAACTATTTATGCTTCTGAATACATATATGCATGTAAGATGCGGTCACGTACATATTCACATTATGAATTTTTCTCCAAGTATCCTGGTATCCTGGTAAGATACCCTACAAGTCACACTCATTGAGAATAAAATAAGGGAGTTGCTATTTTGCTTGAAATTAATCTTCTTTCGGCATTTGCACTGGAAAGAAAACTGAGTTGCGCCAAGAGAAATGGATTCTCCTCCTAGTTCTGCAATTAACAGGTTGTGTAAAATAAGTCAGTTTCTCTCTCTAAGCCTCAGGTCCCCATTTGTAAATGAGGCTAGTTCTTACTCATTCTTTCCACTCTCAGTGTCTGTGATGTCGGAGTTTTAAGGCAGTTTTTAAATGATGTCCCTCATTTTCCTGAGAAACTCTGATAGAGTATGCATTTGACCTGGGTCTGTTCTAGTAAAGCATTTTCCTTTTCAGGCCCAAGGCCTAACTGCCATTTGCTTTTGTCTTGATGCACTAAAGCTCCCGCATACCTCTCCTTCAGCATATGGCTAGTCTCTAGGGAGATAGATCTCTGGGTTTCTTAGGGATTTGTTTCTGTTGGTGCGGTTGGAATTAGAAGAGGACTGTGTTCTTTTTTGGTTCCCTGGGATGGGTTTGTTAGGGCTGGGGAGGTGGTGGCAGCACCAACTTTCATGTTTTTAGTGAGTTTTCCCTTCAGTAACATTCAGAGGCTCTCCCTTATTAACACATAGTAAAAAGTACTGGTTCTTTGTTGCTGTGCGACAGATTGTTTAAAAACCTAGCAGCTAAAAAAGACCATTCTTGCATATTTTTCTGTAGGTCAGGAATCTGGGCACAGCTTAGCTGGACCATCAGTTCTCTCTCAAGTCTGCGATCAGCCTATTGTCCCAGAGTCTCCAGTCTCATCTGAGGGCTCGACTGGGGAATGATCTGCTTCTAAGCTCAGGGAGTTGTTGCCAGGGTTCAGTTTCACCTGGGTTGTCGGACTGAGGGCCATAGTTTTTAGCTGGCTGTTGGCTAGACACTGCCCTCAGCTCCTCGCCTTGTGGACCTCTTCAATATGACAGCTCATTACATCAAAGCCTGGAGCTGGGAAGGCAATAGGTAGAGTCTGCTCATGAGATGTAAGTCAGAATCATTGGTAACCTAATTGTGGAAATGGCATCCCAGCCCCTTTACTATATTCTTTTGTTAGAAGTTGTGATTAGGATCAGACCATATTTAAGATGAGGGGATTATGCAAGGCTGTGAATATCAGAAAGTGGGGATCATTGGTGGCCACTTTAAAAACCTGCCTACCACAGAACAGGATAGCACTTGTGGAATCTGGTGGATGTGTGAAGATAAGGAGTAGAAGGGGCAGGTGAGGTATCAAGAGAAGAATACAATCTGGGAGAAATAAGAGGTTATGAAAGGCTCTAACAGATGTAGGAGGAATTCCACACTCTGAGAGCATTAGAGCTGGATTGGGCTTTAGGGGTCTTTTGATCTAACTCACCTCGTTTTCTCAAGGAGTCCAAAGCTTAAAGGGGGCCTTGACGAAGCCACAGTGATTGCATCTGAGCCAAGAATTAGACCAGAGTCCTCAAAGTCCTTTCTTCAGATTGTCAGCTTGTTATAATGGAAATAATTCCAGACTGGGAGTAACAAGATTTGTCTTTGTAACTTTGGATTTGCTTCTGAGTAGCTGTGTGACACTGATCAAGTTAATTTCTTGAGATATGGTTACTCAGTCTAACATGAAGCTGTCATTTGTCATGTATATTTATTTATGTCTCATGAACACATTAGCTCTTGTTTGTGAAAATTCTTTATAAACTTTATCAGCCATCAGAAGAAAGCATGTTTTTGTTGAAATTAATGGTGTGTAGTTTGAGGCAAAGCAACCACCTCCTTTTGCCACAAAAGATGAGTATCCGTTCATAAAGATACAGATAACTTTTATCTATTTCCAGATCTTTGTAAGTCATCTATTGGTACACGACGAACTACTGAAAAACATAATACTGTTTATTTTGCTCATGAATCTCCAGCTCTGGTTTTGTTTCATGAGGATGGCTTAGCTCTGCTCTGGGAAACCAGCTCCGGTGGATTGACTCAGAGGTGGCTAATTCACTTGCAGGTTAGATGAGTAATGGCCAACAGGTTGTTATGGGGAGCTTGGCTGGAGCTGTGCCTGTGGAACCATGGTTTCCCTCTATGTACATCTCTCCACTGGTCAGTGGGGCTTCCTTAGAACATGATAGCTGAGTTACAAGAGCAGAGGTCCTTCCAAAAGATGGTAGAAATCATGCATTTTTATGACCTAGCTTTAGAAGTCACTGAGAGTGCCATTTAGAAGTCACTGAGAGTGTACAGCATTGGTTGAGGTAGTCACAGAGGCTTGCCTAAATTCAAGGATGGGGAACATAGACCCCATCTTTTGATGGGCTTGTGGCAAGGTTCTAGAAGAAAATGTGAGCAAGAGATACTGTTGGGGCCATCTTTGGAAAATACAATCTGCCATTGTATTGCATTGCATTCTTTCATGCCATAGTTGATCATATCATATGAGAATGGTTAATGTGATATGGGTTTCTATTATTAAGTACTTACTAAGTGCCAGACATGTTGTAAGGTCTGTAATTCTCTTAAAGTTCACGTAATTCAAACAGCAACCCTGTGAGTTAGTCATTATTCCCATTTTCACAGCTGAGAAAACCAAAGCATGTAGATATTAAGTCAGTTGCCTAAGGTCAAAGCAGCTCTTCAGTGGCAGAGTTCAGATTTAAATCAAGTTGACCCAATTCTGAAGCACCTACATCTAACCCCTCTGCCATATTGCCTCTGTGTTTTCATATGTATCTCAATCTCAAATCATGCGCATGCCATTCTCTTACACACCCCTCCTGCATCCCCATCTCTGTCTATTGTAGCAAGAGTGAGTGGAGAGAGAAGCAGACTGATGAGGGAGGAATCACACGCAGGAGTAGTAATACCTGTGGAAGGGATGAGGCTGAGCCTGTCCTTAGGCACTCCAGGGGCTAGTGCCAGGAGGCCCCAAGAAAGGAAACAACTTAACATACCACTAGTTCCATACAGAGTTTACAGGGGCCGTGATTGTGCCTTTAATTTAAAAAGACTTATCAGAGTCTAAGGAAATCCAGGGAGAACAGCTGAGTGAGAAGGGGTAGATTAAAAAAAAAAAAAAAAAAAGAAAGAGAAAAAGAAAAAGAAAAGAAAATGGGAACAGGGGCCAATATTCGAAAAGTAAAGGAGTTAAGAAGCATCTCTCCTTGTCCCCCAGAAGTTCAGCTCTGCTATCTTACTAGACGATGACAATCTAATACTTAAATCCTACTGGTTTCTGTGTTGGGATTTTTTTTTTTTTTTTTTTTTTTTTTTTTTTTTTTTTTT
>CM052898.1:122809776-122857403 GCA_028534135.1 Potos flavus
TAGTTCTCCATAGCTGGGAACTCCGTTTGAATGAAATCTGAACTGGAAACTTCATCTGTCAGAGGGCTAATGTGGAACAGCTCTTGACTGAAATAGGCACTCGGGGCCCTGGAGCCTTGTTCAGTCCCACTCTGCTCGCTCTGGAGGCCATGCTGAGGCATTTCTAGCTCTGCTGTGAAAACAAGTCCCATTCTACTGTGCAAATTCTTCGTGTTGTACCTTAGAGCTTTTAGGAAAGACCTAATGACTGACCAATTTGTTGCCTAGGCTGGGATTAATGTTGGAAGGGTACCGCTGTCTATGTGGTGTCAGCCTCATCATTCTCCCACTGATCCAACCATGAGTTTCCATGGATCAGAGCCAAGCCCCAACAAGAATAAAGCAGAGAATGAAAGAACCAGAAGAGGATGAAGGCAACGTGGTATGGTGGACAGAACATGGGAATTCTCGTCTTAATTCTGCCCCTAACTTGTGTGATTTTTAGCAGGCAACCTGCTTCCCTTCTATTGTGCTGGCATTTCAACTCACAATACGAAGGATTTGGACCCTGGAGCCCCTCAGGTTCTAATAGGAAATATCCCATGAGGTCTTCATTCCCTGAAGAAGACGCATAGCTTGTTCCCCACCTCAGACCCCAAAAGGAGGATCGACTCTACTGTTTCACATTCCCTTTCGTGCCCTGCTGTGGTAGGTGTTTTGGAAGTGTCCTATTTCATGGATAGAGGGAGCTTGCCCTCGTGAGTTGAATGAGTTATTACCATGCAGGAATTCAAGTACTTACTCACTTTTTATCCATAATGTGATTCATCGTGTTTAAAATTTCAGTAGACTTCCTGCCTTATTTTGCTGCCTTTAATATGGAGATAATAAATGAGGATATCCTTGGGGTGAAGAAGAGGGAGGGGAAAGACAGAATAGGAGGAGGGCCGTATGTGTAAAAATTGTCAGCCTCTGTGTCTCTTGTCCTGGAAGAATCAGGATAGTTCTGATTCAGATCTAAAAGGTAGAAAGAGGAGGATGTTGGAAACCAGGAGGGCATAGATGCTGTCGATGGTGGAGCTTTTTGTAAAATGCTAACTGTTTCAACTTGCCCTTGTCCCACTCTCCAACATGGGGTGGGCCCTTGGAGGTCTTCTGTATCGCGTCCCCCTGTTTTACAGAGGAGGGCCTTGAGGCCTGGCTGGGGGGAGCGACTTGCCCACTCACGTTGCTACTAGGCATCCATCTCATTAAATGCATCCCATTGGGAACCAGTGGTGCGGGGGGCCAGGCATTCCTAAGATGCCCCTGTACTAGTTTGGCCTCTGTCATGGGTTCACCTAAATCATCACAAATTTGCTTGACACTAGGGATTAGACCTAGTTGAGAAGAAAGCAAGCCTCCCACAGGAATGACAGGAGAAGAAACCCATGGGCGTGATATTTTGATAACAGTAGGGGCCCACGTCATTCCTGGAATATACACGGTTGATGTGTTTAGAGGTGTTCAATTTATGAAAATGATAATGAGATGTCCCAACACAAGGCAGTGTTCATGTCAACCAGATAAATTGATGGACAATTTAAGAGAAGTCTATATTTCATTGTTTTATTTTGTTGTACTCATTACTGATTACATTGGAGGGGTGGAACATAAGATTCTGACCGATTACAGCACCAGAATATATTATCTCCCCCTATATGTTAAAGCTCCAAATTATCAGTTTAAATCCAAGAAAGTTATACATTGATTGAGCCTCACTGTGTTGCTTCTACCTTTTCAAAGCCTTTTTTTGGGGGCGCCTGGGTGGCTCAGTGGGTTAAAGCCTCTGCCTTTGGCTCAGGTCATGATCTCAGGGTCCTGGGATTGAGCCCCACATCGGGCTCTCTGCTCAGCAGGGAGCCTGCTTCCCCCTCTCTCTCTGCCTGCCTCTCTGCCTACTTGTGATCTCTCTCTCTCTCTCTGTCAAATAAATAAATAAAATCTTAAAAAAAAATTTAAAAAAACCCAAAACCTTTTTTTTTGGCAATTGATGCCATCTAAAGGGATTAGAGGACATTGGCTTGCCTGATAGCTCAGAAACCTGCAAACGGTGTTTTTTTTAAAAATAATTTTATATAGTTTATGTATTTTCGGTAGCTCCAAGCCTGATTGCCAGAACATTCTGCTTTATAGTAATGCTCTGGCTTTCCCACCGAAAACTGTAGCACTGTGCTTTATCTCATTATCTCCAGACTGCAGCATCCGAGATGTAGGAAAGTCTGGTAAACCCAATAAATACAGACTCGTCTTACCTGAGGCTCAGTAGCACAGAGGACTCCACTCCCACCCATTTGTTCATGGGGAATAGGCTTTTACTTATTTTTTTTTCATAAGAATTAAGCCTACGCTCTTATGACCGCCTCACGCCCTTTCTCAAAGTGGCTAAGAAACAAACATGCATGGGCTCACACATCTATTCTTGTTTCTTGTTTTGCAATTTCTGGGAAGAAAAGGCTTTAGAATGGGAGAATAGATTCCGAAATTTAATCTGAAGATGTGTCATTGTTGTGGTATGAGATCCCTTAATTGCCCTTCTGCTGGTCAGGATATGTGTTTTTAGAAATATTATCTGTTGAGGCCTTTATTTTTACTTGTAATCTAGCTTCTCGCCATCTCCCTGACCCTGTCTTCTTGGTTTTTGCCTTCTCCTTTCCTCATTTTCTCCAGCCCCTTGTAGACACACAAGCATACACACACTGGCTTATACAGCAATGTGGGTGACAGAGACTTACACACTTACGTACACGTGCACAGTAATGTATACAGTTACCCATATACACGCACAGATGCCATGCACATCCCCGTTTACTTACACATATACACACATGTGCACACCTACACCTAGCACAGGCACACACAGCTGCCCGTGCTTTCTGAGCCCGACTTAGAGGTGTGATCTTTGGTGCCTCAGGATATAATAGTCCTAGTTAATGTTACCTAAGTTCTAATTATCAGGATTTGTGTTCGATGTTTTGCATGTGTTGTTTTATTTAATGTTTATACGTAGGAGGTGGTACTAGCTGTATCCCTGTTGAACGGATGAGGAAACTGAAGCTTGCGGTGCGGTGGGGGGTTCAATAAGTTTCCCAAAGTCGTACATCTCATAACTTAAGTGGTGAGTGCAGCTGTGGCAATCTGGTTCCAATGCCCACACGCCTACCTGCTCTCCAGTGGTACTCTGAAATAGTACCCAGAAAAGATTTGGCCCCCTGAAATAATCTTCAAAATTAAATCAATTATGTTCACATTGCAATGGATATCATGTGACTTCTCTAGACAAGGAGGGGACATCTTCTGATAGAAATAATCCAGACTAGAAATCAGAGCATGTAGGTAGGACCTTATCACTTTCTCTCTCACTTCCTGGTGACTTGGGGAGGTCCATAAATGGGGGAAATGATGCCATTTACAGCCACATTAGAAGTGCAACTAAGTTCCATTGAGAGGATGCCAAAAGAAGTCTGTTAGAAAACGTGCAAAATTGGGGTGCCTGGGTGGCTCAGGGGGTTAAAGCCTCTGTCTTCGGCTCAGGTCATGATCTCAGGGTCCTGGGATTGAGCCCCACATCGGGCTCTCTGCTCAGCAGGGAGCCTGCTTCCCCCTCTCTCTCTGCCTACCTCTTTGCCTACTTGTGATCTCTCTCTCTGTCAAATAAATAAAATCTTTTAGAAAAAAAGAAAACATGCAAAATGATCTGCATTTGAGATATGGTAACTCTTGTCCTTTACCTCTGACACCATCTTCTCTTCTTGCCACGTTCATCTGGTTGTTGGCCGGGGAAGGAAGCCATGTCAGAGCACATCTCTGGCCTCTTGTTTATTCTAGCAAACACTTGGGTCGGCTTCGCTATTACCTCATTGCAGGGACATCCAGAGCCAAGATGTGGCTCTTAGTTGATGTGCTCTCCCACTCGCTGCAAGCAGCAGTGTCTTAGGCCCTCCCTGTGGCGTCTTCCCCACAGCACTGCCACGCGGGTATTGTCCATCCCGGAAGTGAGAACACTGAGACATGTGACTGAGTTACAGTTGCAGAGGTGATATTTACAAGACAGGGACTTTAGAAAGTAGGACTTGCAATTACCAGTCAAGTTCTTTTTTTCCTTCATCCGTCATTCCTGTCTTGGAAGTTGATGGACACGTGGAGGTTCAAGATTGGTGTGTATTCAAGTATTCATGCCAGATGGCAATGTCTTCTTTTGTGAAAACTAGTGTCTGTGATCTCTGTCACTGTATTTACCCCTTCAGTTGGTACACTGGTCAGGAGGCTTTCCTAATCTGTGTATAGGTCTCAGATTATGTAGTATTCTGACAAGGCACTTTGATGGTAAGAGAAGTGAATGTGTGTGTGAATGTGACCAAGATACTTCAAAAGCAATCTTTATTTTATCGGGATCTTAAAAGAGCCCTCCTTCTCCCATTCACCAGTCTCCATAACTTCTCAAATTGAACAAGACTCCTGTGTTACAGTGATTTGTCCAACATTTTGAAAGTGTAGTTCAACATAGAGCAGAATAAGAAATCAAATAAAACGGCAGCCAGCAAAGCGACGGTTTTTGAAGAATCAGGCCAACAAAACGAACCTTTGGGTATTCACCATGGTGGGCATATCCTAAGCACTCATTTATTTTTGGCAGTTGAAATATCTGAAAAACACAAATTAGCTGGTCCATTGCACTTATGGGCTTCAGGTTACTGGCAAGTGCGCTGGCAAGGCTGTTGGTTAGGAGTGGAAGGACACACGGATCATGGTGAGAAAAGTTGTCTGAACAAATATCCCTTATTTCCAGAATAGAGGCAATGGTAGCTGTGCTGACTAATTCATGAGGTTGCGTATCAAGTGAGGTATCAGTGAAAATGCTTTGTTACATTTCCAAACATTAGTTGGTATCCATGTATCTTTTGGCAACGTGTCTCCTTATGAGCCTTGGGGAGCTTGTTGGATATGGAGAAAGAAACTGGGTCATAGGATGTTTTCAGTAAGAACTACATAAATTTCTACATAGAGAAGTAATGTCCAAACTATGAACTCTTACAGAGAGTTCATATTCTATTATTAAATTTAATAATAAACCTCATTGCTTATAAAGCGTCTAGTCTTTCCAAATATTTTAAAATATTTTGGCTCCTCATCAAACTAATAGGTATATATGGAACAGATACTATATTGGTTACTAGGCTATAAAAATTACATCGTCCCTTTAGGGACTTACCTTCAGTAGATAAATTATAATGTTGGCACTACTAGAGACTATAGAGGAATATAGGTAAGAGGAGAATGGAGAATAGATACCGTGTGTGTGTTGGAGGTAGGAGGGATGGTGGTGGCTGTTGAACTTACTTTCTGCTGAAGAAATTATTCTCCACTGAAAATATCCCACCTGCTCCTGACCTTTATTTACTGGTCAGCTATGGGGATTCAGTAATGTCAGTGGGAATGCTGCTCCAGGAGCAGAGAAAGCTTTGTCCTGGGAGTAGGGTAGGAGCAGGGAGAAGTGATAAAAGTTCAGATTAGTAAGATGTGATACCATCTTGGTGGTCCTGGCGTATCAGAGGGAGGAGCTTGTGTAAATACTTTGAGTATTAACTGGTTGACTTGAAGAAAAGTGTATGGTGTCCATGAGGCCTTCCCCTCTCGGTTTCAGTGTCTCCATCTGTCAAATGAGGGTTGTGACTGATCTCCGATGTTTCATAGATCCTTGAATCATTGTATCTTAACCTCCCATTGAGGATTACTTCTTCAGTACCAATAACCGCAGCAGTTTCTCTAGTAGATGGATAGTACTATATGCCGGTTGCTAGGCACCCATCAGTGAGTAAGCACATGTTCTGCGGAGCCCAGTGGGACCTAGGGCTGGTGAAATAGTCATGTGTTGCTGATTTCAATATGATCTGGAAAACTCTATGAGAAGTAAGTAGAGGATTCCATAAAGACAGTCATAAGAAAGTGGGAGTGACCTTGGCCGATGTATTCATTTTTTATTGTTCCTGTAACAATACCACAAACTTGGTGATTAAAACAACACATTTCTTTATTATCTTAAAGTTCTGTAGTTTAGAAGTCCAGGACATGTCTCCTCACCTGAAATAAAGGTGTTAGCAGAAGTGCAGTCATATCTGGAGGTGCTAGGGGACCCTTTGCTTGGCTTTTCCAGCTTCCAGAGGCCGCCCACATTCCCTGGCTCATGGCCTATTCCCCTCCAAAGGAGATTCCCAGGCCTTGCAAAGCAGCACTGTTGAGTCTCTCTGATCACAGCTGGGAAAGGTTCTCTGCTTTCAAGAAGTCATGTGATCAGAGGACACCCGCCTAGATAATCCCAGATAACTTCTGCATTTCAAGAACTTTTAGCCTTAATCCCATCTGCAAGGTCCCCGTTGCCAAAGTAAAGGGTCATATTCACAGGTTCTGGGAGTTAGACTGTGGACACCTGTGGGTGAACCATGATCCTGCCTTCCACAGCCTGTTTATGGGAATGTAAGTAATTACACACTGTTTGTGCATAGACAGCGAGGCTGTCAGAAGAGATGGAGTAGCCAGACCATGAAGTATGTTTTGTGCCCTATGTAAAGAGTTCTGAAGTTACTCCGATGGCAATAGGGAGCTATTCAGTTCTTCTTAGCACAGGGATATTTCAATTGTAATGAACTATTGAAACAGCTCTGTGGTACCCAACAACCCTTTGCGCTTATTTCTATGGGAAAATTAAATCTGTTTTTTGACTTAACATACTGGGATACAGTGCAGATCTGCCATCTGCATAGCACTAATATTCTCATCCCTTTTACCATGTTCTTTTCTACATGATCTCCTTACTTGGTTTCTCTGGAGCCTGAGGGAATGCTGTTCATGGTCTACGACTTGTTGGGTAAAAACCTCAGGAAGGTTTTCATTGGGCAGAAGTGTTTCAGATTTTGGAATCTAGAACTCGGTCACAGCAGGAGGGATTTAGGAGGACAAAGGGATGCCTGTCCTTTGGAAGAGCAGCACATGAATTTGTGCTTTCTGGAGTGGACGGAGCCTGGGCGTGGAGGGGGATAGCCTCTTCATATAGTCAATGCGGGTGTAACACTCCATTTTCTCTTGGGTCCCCTAGGAGCAGATCTAGGACGTCTAATGAAAAAATTGGCACTGATTCCCTGTACCTTCGGTGTGTGAGTGGGCAGTTGACTTGTGTGCTTGTTCAGGAATGATTCGTAACACACAGGAGGAGCTGGTGAATAGAGGAAGCCCAGTAAATTGGACGATTCTCCTGATGGAACCGGGAAATTGAGATTTATTGTTCAGTCAGTTCCAATTACGCTATTGTGTTGCCAAGGGAAGCAGCTGAACAGGACATTGGCTTGTAACACCACCAACGTGGAGTCAACCTCCAAGGAGAGGGTTGTCAGAGCAGTGTTTGATGCCCGAGCTTCTACGAAATGAGTCACTTAGGTAAAGATAGAATCGAGGTGCTCACGTTATATCTGATCACAGAAATGTGAATGCAGAATAGCAAACTGGCTTTGATCTTCGTGGGATTGCAGGCTGGGGAATACAGAGGGTGTGTATTTTTAAAGGTCGTCTTTGCTCCTTGGGAGAAAACACATTTCATGCACATGGGAGACTGCATATCAAGATGAGAAATGAGTGCATTTGAAGGAAAACTGCAAATTGTTTTCTTGGTGTGAATTTCATGTGTGTATGTGTGCGTGTGTGAGTGAGTTTAATGTGTGCGTGCGTGTGCATGTGTGTTTTTGGAAGAGTTAGCATCCTGAGTTGTTGTTACTTCCCTGTTGTAGTTGATAATATCTAACGCCCACTGTGGTGCTTGGGGAAGAAGAACCTTCTATCTCCCACTTTAGATGTCAATGATGTGGCATAATTTTACAGAAAAGGCACACAATTTCAAACGTGACTTCTTTCCTCACTTGTAAGTAGAGTTGACAGCAGTGAATCTCTTCTATGTAAACTCAGAAAGAGTATCTTGTGAATGAGCGGTAGTTGAATTCATACCAGTGCACGTTAAGCATTTAGAGGTGAATCATTGGATGACAAGGAACATCTGTAGGGATGAGGCTGCTTGTCTGAGGTCGTGCAGTAGGTCAGCGGCACGGCCAGGACTGAGACCAGCATCACTTGCCTCCCAGTTACACCCTAGGCCAGCCCAGCTGCCTCCCACGTTTGACAGTCGTGATTCACAATCCAGATCGATGGTAAATGTATGCTATTTTACTGATTCTAAATCCACAACCCACTTTTAGAAGTGCTTACACTGCTGCAGTACATTTCATGCTATTCTCATGGATTCTTCAAGTTGAATCTGACTTCTAGAACCTCCAGCAAGAGTGACCAGAGAAAGCCCGTATCCGATACAATAGTCCCCCTCCTTATCCATGCTTGTACTTTCTGCGATTTCACTTACCTGTGGTCAACCTGGGTCCAGAAGCTGATGATCCTCCTTCTGGCCTATTATTAGGTCACTAGTGTCCCAGCATTCCATCACAATGCCTGTGCCACTCACCTCATTTCAGTCATCACGTAGACATTTTATCCTCACACATCATCACAAGAAGAAGGGTGAGTCCAGTCCAATAAGGTATTTGGGGGGAGAAAGAGAGAGATCACCTTCCCATAACTTTTGGTACAGTATATTCTTATCATTATTCTACTTTACTATTTGTTATTATTGGCAATCTCTTACTGTGCCTCATTTATAAATTAAACTTTGTCATAGGTATGTGTAAATAGAGAAAAAAAAAACATGGTATATAGACTGTTTGGTATTATCCGTGGTTTCAGGCATCCACTGGGGGTCTTAGAATGTATCCTCCATGAATAAGAGGGCATTATTGTATTATGACAAATATTTTGGGAACACTTGTTGAATGGCAAGCTCTCTTGTAGAAGGTGAAGGTGCTGCTTTGAATAAGAGAAAATGTATTTCCTTACACAGTTCATATTCTTCTGGGGAGAGGAATAAGAAGCAGATAAACAAGTAAATGTTAAGTCTGATGGAGTGAAGTGCTGTAGAGAAAAAGTAAGATAAACAGGGAGAGGGAGTACTTTGGTAGGAGTGCAGTAACACTTGCAATTTCACATAGGGTAGGTCGAGAAGGCCTGATGAGTGGGCGATATTTGAGCAGAAATCTGAAGTAGGTAAGGGAGTGAGCCCCGCAGATATCTGGGACAGAGGGAAGCATGTTCTGGGCAGAGGAGAGCACACGTGTGGAAGCCTTGGGAGAGGAGCAGGGCTGCCGACTGGCCTGTTTCGCAAAAAGTAAAGTGGCCAATTGTAGCTGGAGCCGAGTGATCTTAGGGAGTGCGAAAAGACGGGGTCAGGGACATACCGGGCCCCTGCTCCTCACCTAGGAGCTTGCAGGCTGTTGGAGCTCGCGGACTCTTACTCCAAGTGAGATGGGGGCATTTGGCGTCATGTGATCAGACTTACAAGGATCACTCTGGCAGCTTTGTGAGAGTGGAGTGTAGGCTCCATTGATGACCCAAACTAGAAATGACATTTGATTGGTAGGTATGGGGAAGTTGCTAATGGGAAATAGAGCAAAAACCTTGTTTGTTGGATTCTTTTTTTTTTTTTTTTTTTAAAGATTTTATTTATTTGACAGAGAGATCACAAGTAGACAGAGAGGCAGGCAGAGAGAGAGGGGGAAGCAGGCTCTCTGCCGAGCAGGCAGCCCAATGCGGGGCTCGATCCCAGGACCCTGAGATCATGACCTGAGCCGAAGGCAGAGGCTTTAACCCACTGAGCCACCCAGGCGTCCCTGTTTGTTGGATTCTTGAAGCAGGTTTTTACATCTAAATCAATACTGGGCCAGGAGGAGCATGGTAAGCAAGGACTCCAGCAATGGGTGGTGGATTTTAAGAGCTGTGTCTCTCAACACATTGAGATTCCACGAGCATGTATCTGCTCCAATTCCTGCGCTTTCCTTTCCCAGGTCAGAAAATGGCAACTGGTGTTTCTTGGCTTTCTCACGTGGCTGTAGTCTCGGTGGTAAAGGCAGTTTCTTCAGCTTCTCAGGTTGCTGTGTGAGGAGTAGTATGTTCCTACTGAGAAGGCTATCCTTCCTCAGAGCACTGTGTAGTCTGTGCCCCTGTGACAGGACCTTGGCTAACGTGACCACCTGAATAAGCATTCAGAGTCAAGAAGAACCTTGGGGGAAGGCAGAGAGTTTAGAAGTCTTATCTTATTGTTGCTCATGCCATAGTTGATTCAGGTGTGTAGAACCACACTCACGGAGTTCTCATGTTCTCTTGTCTGCCTGTCATGATGCACTAAGCAGAACAACAGAGGCCGGGAGAAGAGCCCAATTTCAGTAGTTCCATGTCAGAAGTCATACAGGTGCAGAAAAGTGAACTCCCTTGTGCAAGATCCCACATAAAGAAAGGATATTATCAACGGATATTATCAAAGGGTATTATCAACCCAATAAAGAAAGGATATTATCAATGTTCTTTTTTTAAAGGATTTATTTATCCATTTGACAGGGAGAGGGAGAGAGTGGGGATTGGGTGAGGCAGAGGGAGAGGGAGAGAGAAACTCTAAACTCGATGTGGGGCTCAGTCTCATGACCCCGAGGTCATGACCTGAGCCAAAACCAAGAGTCAGGTGCTTCACCGACTGCGCCACCCAGGCGCCCCATCAATATTCTTTTTTAGTTTTTCGTTGAATTCCAGTTAGTTAACATACAGTATCCTATTAGTTGCAGATGTATAATTAGGGATTCAACACTTCTCTACAACACCCGGTGCTCATCATAACAAGTGTACTGCTTCATCCCCATCAATATTCTTCTTTTAAAAAAGATTTATTTATTTTATTTGAGAGAGAGAGAGCGTGAGGGGAAGGGGCAGAGGGAGAAGGAGAGAGAATCTCAAGCAGACTCTCCACTGAGCATAGAGCCCTTCACAGGGCTAGATCTCAAGACCCTGAAATCATGACCTGAGCCAAAATCGAGAATCAGACACTTAACCACTGAACCACCCAGGCATTCCCCCCCCCATTCAATATTCTTGATCAGAAAGCAGGCCACGTGCATGTGTACACGTGCTTGTTTACTCCCACATAGATACTCAGACAAAATATTTTCTCCAGTCCTGGCCAGTAAGTTCCTTTTCTGCTTCTTAGTTCTTTTGTTGTTCTGTAGAAACACAAGCCCTTCTCTTAAACAGACTCCTAATTTGGGGTAAGCTGTTATGTCTTAAACACACCAGGATGAAAATCTGTATCTTCATACCTTATCTTTACACCTCACGGTGCTACGATTTACTGAGTTCACAATCTCCTCTACTGCACACATCTCCAGTGGGCTCCATCATTTCTAGCTTTGGTTTTCCGCTTCCTATAATGACTCATCCCTATCTTCCTGCCACTCTCATCCTTGGAACTTGGCCTCCCTCTCCATTGGACTTGATGTACACATTTCTCCTGGCACTTGTCCCCTTCTGTACTCTATGACAGTGAAGGTCAGCTGTGTACATTCCCCTTCTGATAAGATAGGAAACTTTTAAATTGTGGGGAGTGTGTGCACGTGTGTGTGTGAGTGTGAGTGTGTGTGTGTGTATGTGTATGTGCACGCCTCTGTTTCTGGATTATCCATTGTATTTAACACATTTGTACTTGGTATGGGTTAGGCACTTAGTGAATGTTAGCCAAACAAGTGAAAACAATTGGGGGAAAAAATCAAAGCTGCAACAATCTTTAAAACAATTCAGTGAACAAAGTTACCAGAACTGGTAGGTCATAGTTATTTTGACATTTTTACCTCCCACTTGCTGTTCTAAATAAAAACAAAATAAAACGATAGGTTCTCCCAAATGTCAAAATTGAATGTAATGATCTAAAGTACACTGGGTCACACTGATTACGTTTGATTAACTTTCTGTCTACTGAGAGACATGTGTATATGACTCTGCTTTTTCTCAGAGTAGCAGTGCCTTTGTTCTGTTCTGAATTCATGGGGAAAAAGAGGAGTTATTGATAAAACAAAGATCTTGACTTTGTCTCTAATGGGAGACAAAGAAGGTATTATGAAGATTAGGAAACAAAATATCTGGATTCCAGTATGTGCTCTGCCTCTGTCTAGCTATGTGTCCTTCAACATGTCCCTGTCCCTGTCTGGGCCTTAGTCTCCCCAGATGTCACATGCGGGAGCTGAACGCGTATAATTTCCAGTGCTTCTTCCAGCCCAGAATTCTAGGCTGGGGCTGAGAAGTAATTCCTTCCGATGACATATGGCCCAACCTTCAGCTCTTAATTGTCCTACCATCATGATCACAAGTACCTGATTATTCACACACTTTTGAATATATGAATTGCATAAAGCTGTTCAATGATGGTGAAAATTGAGTCCTAAATATTCTATCAGATGTATATGTAATGTAACCTATTCAGGATCTCATTAGAGTGTAAAACGATATGTGAAATATGCACCAAGCGAGAAAGACTTAGAACATTATGATAACGGAGTAATACAATTTGATTTTTATGAGTTAAGGATGATGGTATAGTAAGAGCTTCAGTTATACGAAGGCTGGAGCTGAAGTATGTAGAGCTGTGTCTAGTAGGGAAAACCAGTGAGAATATGTTGTTTTCATTCTTGTATTTCTATGTTCACAGAATCAACTATTTCACTCAGAACTAGGAAACAAAGCTGCTTATTAGCTTCTTTGTTCAAGCCATTCTGACTCCTCACCCACTCCAGTTCAATTTATATTTATGCATATTTTATTATTCTTCTGCCATGCCAATGCCACAAAGAGAAATATTTGCACTTTGAAAAAGGTACCCAGAATCCCCCGATTTCACATCGGAAAAAATAGTAACACTTACCTCACATAAACTCACTTCAGAAAATGTGAATGTAACACTGTTCCCCCAAACCACTTTCTCCTTTGAATGCCAGCTGTGCACATGGCAAGCAGCTCCACTGACCTCCTGCGTCCGGCTCCTGAGCCCCTTACCACTTGCCAGGCCGGGGCTGGTGCGGACATTCGTCTGGCCCAGGAGAACGAGCTCATGCTCGCACTCGGCTCTCTGGGACCTGGAGTCTCCATCTACCAGTCAGCAGCTCTGTGAATGCTGGAGGGATGCTTGACTTCTCTAGATCCTAATTTGCTCATTGGTAAGAGAGGAATAATTATGTTTACATTATGACATGGCTAGAATTACGAGAGAGAATGCATAGATGGCCTTCAACGTAGGGACTGGCCCTGAGTAGGTGCAGTTTTACTCCCACCCCCCACCCCCATAGGTGGCCTGGGGTGTCTTTCTTCACCTTTCTTTCTCTGTGCTGTGCTACCCCCAAAGGATCTTCCACTGCTCTGATAAGGAGAGGAAGATGGCCTGCAGTCATCCCAGATGACCCCTTCCAGTTTAATGAGGCTGCAAATCACTACCCAGCAATCTTTGCAGCGCTGGGTTGTCCCATTTCTCTGTGTGTTTCTCTCGTTTCACAGTCTCCTACGAATGGAACGTGGGATCCCGAAGACCTGGATTCCAGTCCTAACTCTCAGAATCACCTGCTCGTTGACCAATGGCAAGTCATTTCCTTCTCTGTATTGAAATGACAGTTCTATCCCTTAGGTCTCTCTAGAGCTGCATGGATTATTCACGTTGATTCGCTTACTCCTTAGTCTGTTTGATACTCAAGTATTGAGAGCATCCATTTCAGTTTGCTTCCTTCTCTGTGATTCAAAGTTTATACATTCTACCTAAAGTAGTAAAGAGGTAACATATCTGAGCCTGGTGGATCTAGAGGCCCTTGGAAGGCTGATATTCTTTCTTGATAATGACATTTCAGGGCTTTCACTTAATATCTTGATGTTTACAGAGTTTCTTCATTTAGTCATTAGTACTGAAATCTCATAATAAGTCCTGGAGATGGGGATACTTATGTACCTTTTAGAGATGAGGAAACAGGCTGATAGATGAAATGATGTGCTCTCGGGGCATCTGGGCGACTCAGTCGGTTAAGCATCTGACTCTTGATTTTGGCTCTGGTTGTGATCTCAGGGTTGTGAGATTGAGTCCCACTTCCAGCTCCTTGCTCAGCGGGGAGTCTGCTTGAGATTTTCTTTCTCCCTTTCCCTCTGCCCCTCCCCCTGCTCGTGTGTGTGTGTGTGTGTGTGTGTGTGTGTGTGTGTGTTAGTGCACACAGTCTCTCAAATAAAAAAGTAAATATTAAAAAAAAAAAAGAAATTATGTGCTCTGGAGTCCTATAGTAAATGCAGCATAGCCTAGATTTCACACAGCAGCCTTTTCTAGCTCTAATGCCCTGTCCTTTGTTCTGAATGTAAATAGGACTTCCAGCCTGAGTTAGGATGTCTGCATGCTCCTTAGTCTCTAAGCAAATCTGTCTTTTCTTGCAGGAGAATAAAATGAGACTGGAGCATTTTCTTAAACCTATAGGATCTACATTTGCCTCCCTTTCTAATATATTCCCATCCTTAAATTCCTTCTAAAGCTCTAAGAGCATTTTACTCAAGGTAGGAATTCACTGTTTGCCAGTGGCTTTTTCGGAGCTTAGTAATGCACATTTTTTTCCCACCGTAATGGGCAAGAGAGGTGTACTTGGTACCTGAATGTACAACATCTTGGACATTGTCTCAGGAAGCAGTCACTGTAAAAGAAAGTACGCTTGTTTTAATAAGCACCCTTGATTTTTTCCCTTCCTTTTAAGGGAATGCCAAATATGCTTACTAATGCATTGAGCTTGTCAGTATATGTCCCTGTCACTCCTCAAAGTACAGGAGCAGCGTGCTGTAGACAGATCACTGGACAAGTCAGAAGAGTGGATTACAAACCTACCTCGTCCACTACTTGACTTTGGAAGACCCCTTTACTTCTCTGAACATCTAGCTCATCTATTATGAAGGATCAAACTAGATCATTTCTCAGGTTCTTTTCAACTCCAGTGTTTGGTAAATTCTCCAGCGAGTCGATCTCCTTCCTAGTTATTGAGTACTGACTATGTGCAATATAATGAAAGTATAATAGAAGTTTGGAGGAGAGAGACAGCCAGAAAAGAAAACTGTATGAGTAGTGATACAGCAGTTTGAAAGTACACATTTTGGTGAGAATGGGGCATCACTGCGAAGCTACAGTGCATGGAGGTGAGCAGGGGGACACGAGACTGTGTGGGAGGGCAGTCTGGGCTTACGTTGGAGGGTTGCGGTAGTATGTACCGCTCATGTGCACAGGCACACACATCCGTACTCCTTTCGAAGGTCTCCTGACTGTTACTGTTTTCACTTCCACAAGCAGATAAACTGCCAGGATTAAGTAGCATCTGAGAAGGAATTCCTGAAGAAAGATGGGGCACATCAGGTGTACCAGAAACTATGATCCCATTAGGAGTGTCATTTTGGGTTGTAAGAGTTTATCACCCTTGTTGCCTATGACTTCCAGCAAGATGGGAATTTTTATATATTCTTTCTTGAATTGCTAACACCAAGCCCAGTTCCACCATAGTTGGTGCTCAGTAGTAAATGCTTGTTGCACTGAATTGCTGCCTGCTTACCTTCCTGGGGAGGAAGAAAGTAGTTTTTCTCATAGAGAATAACTACAGGCATTTTTTTTTTTTAAAGGAGATACCAATAACAAAAAAACTGCAATGGAAAAATTGACAGCCTGGATCTGTAATCTAAGTGACCTGACAATTAAAAGAACTTATTACTGTGTCAGCCTGCCAGATGGATCTCCTTGAAATGTAACGTGCAGTGCTTCTGAACACGATTCAAGTGCAGGCTTTCTTTTCTCCCTGCTTCGTGTTTGTTGAGTTTGGGAAAGAAGCAGTTTTATTTGAACTAAACCCACTCATCTCAAGTATGTTTAATGACAGCAGTGTGTGACAGATAAAATAAAATCCTACGGCCTCATTTGATGTTTGTTTTAATTCCAGACCTTAGTGAAAGGAGACAGGATGAAGTGATGTGGTTCAAATGGAGGAGTTTAAAAAGAATTATCTATTCTCACAAACTTTGCTGTTTCTCTCCAGGGGATTTAAGAGGTCAAATAATACAGACAATAATGGTGGTTGTAGTTGAGATTTATAGAGCACTTGGTGGCTTGTAGAGTGGATTTGTGTTCATCTTATTACACCTTCACATCGAGTCTGTGTTGTGAGTTTGCTTGGCCAGAAACGGTTGTCCCAGTATCACACACAATGTTGAGTGAGTTGCCGCAAATCCTACTTCTAAAGAACTGGGTCTCATTCTTGGTCCTTTTGATTTGAATCCAGTGATCCCTCCACTGATCAGTGCTGGCCCACCAGTCACATATGTGTACGTTGCAGGCATCCTTTTCATTAACTTTATGGAAATATATATATGTATGGAGTATGAGAATACATTCTCATCACAACATATTCCAACAACCAGAAGTATATAGAATAGAACTTAAAAGCATTCCCTCACTACCCACTTTCTTTTTTTTTTAAGATTTTGTTTATTTATTTGACGGAGAGAGAGATCACAAGTAGGCAGAGAGATAGGCAGAGAGCGGGGGAAGCAGGCTCCCTGCTGAGCAGAGAGCTGGATACAGGGCTCGATCCCAGGACCCTGAGATCATGACCTGAGCTGAAGGCAAAGTCTTTAACTCACTGAGCCACCCAGGTGCCCCACTACCCACTTTCTTGATTACTGCTGTATACTCTCTCCCAACTGCATACTTTTTTGTAATCGATATCATCTGTTTGTCACACAACTTTGCAATCTTTTAACAATACATACATACACATGGCTATGAGTATGATTCTATGGCTAACATTTATTTTAAACATGAATGTTATGAAGTTATCTCCAATTTGCTCTTTGCTTCTAGATCTTTTCATGCCGGGAAGCAAGGTTTTGCCATATTGTTTTTAACACCTGTCCCCTGTGTCCCCTGTGTCATAGTATGAGTATACCATCATTTGCTTCTTCTATTGATGGGCATTAAGGGTTGGCATTTCTTTATTATAAATATTAAGATGAGCTTCTTGCATGAATGTCTTTGTGTTTTTTGTGAATATAGAATTAGACATCCAGAACTAGAATTGCTTGTTTTCTTAATTTTTTTAAAAAATATTTATTTATTAGAGAGAGAGAGAGCGAGCACAAGCAGGGGAGCAGAGGGACAAGCAGACTCCCCACTAAGTGGGGAGCCCTCTGTGGGGCTCGATCCCAGGACCCCAAGATCATGACCTGAGCCAAAGGCAGACGCTTACCTGGCTGAGCCACCCAGGCGCCCCATCACTGCTTGTTTTTTTTTTTTTTTTTTTTTTTCTTTTTGAGGTTTATTAAAAGTTAGTTTCAACCACCATCCCCAAATGTTAGAGTCCTCATATTAGCTCATATTATCCACCTGAGCTTCCACTTTGTTGCTGGGGATGTGTTGTTCAGACCAATCCAGACACTTCTCTAAACAGATACTTGTGGCCAGGAGAGTAAATGTTGGGGAGGTTATTTTCCATGGCTCTGCGGTTTGGACACAGGTCCTCACCGTGGAGGTTGAGTAAGGTATTCTTGTGACTGTTTTGTTTACTTACGACAGCTATACTCTTCACTCGGCTAGAATAAGGTATTTAATACAATAAAGATGTCTACTGTAATTAAAAATGCAAATCGTGCAATGCACTACAAAATACCTTTATCTTATTCCTTGTTAAGAAACAAGTGTTTTGCACAATCAGGCTTGAAAAATATATTATTCAACCTTCTGTACTGCTTCTATGATCTAACTTATATGATCTAATATGATTAACTCCAGAGTTACTCCCAAGCCTCCTGCCTCTTGCCACCCTTCCTAGCTGCTTTGGACTAGAGATAATTAAAAGGGACTAAAACGTGGGGTGCCTGGGTGGCTCAGGGGGTTAAAGCCTCTGTCTTCGGTCAGGTCATGATCTCAGGGTCCTGGAATCGAGCCCCGCATCAGGCTCTCTGCTCAGTGGGGAGCCTGCTTCCCCCCGCCACCTGCCTCTATGCCTACTTGCAATCTCTCTCTGTCAAATAAATAAATAAAATCTTTAAAAATAAATAAATAAAAGGGACTAAAAGCTGAAAATGCGCTATGGAAGAGAAGAAAGCTAACCTGAATGGTTTGTTTGGTGTTACAGGATTGCAAACAGACATGCCAAGTAAACTCTCTCCCCTTTCTTCCATTTTCCTTTTCATTGTGTTAAAAGGCTTCGTTATTTTTTAAACTATGATATGCCAGTATGGTCAGAATCACGTTTGTCCAATTTCTTTTAAAATAAAGAGCCAGTTCCTCGGGTCTGTTGTAGTTAGGTTGTTTCAGGTTGCAGGAAGCCCAGACGTGCTCAACGTTACCTCAGTTGACTTTGTCAGCAGCCAGACAACCAAGCCACATGGAAGCCTGGAATATCACTGAGGACACAACAATAGCTGATTTTGTCATCCCCTCAAAGTAAACCCCCAGTGTTTCCTTAAACAGTGGTCTCCACTCCTATGGCTTAGCTTCTCTCAGTTTTTCTTTCTGTTTCCTGTTGCTACTCCTGTCAGTGGTGCCGTGTAGCCTTCTTCTGGACAGGACACTATGACGTTCACTCCCTGATGTCGCCTCCTGCCTCAGAGCCGCTTTCTGCTACTCTGTGTATCTCTTGTTTCCTCTCCTTTCTACCTCTGCTGCCAGCGAGCTCTGCCTTGCCCTCGAATGTTTGCAACAGTAAGGTCCATTATTGTAGCTGGTTCTTCTC
The DNA here is from genome assembly GCA_028534135.1 of Potos flavus. Lineage (NCBI taxonomy): Eukaryota > Metazoa > Chordata > Mammalia > Carnivora > Procyonidae > Potos > Potos flavus. The sequence continues at coordinate 122,828,484 of CM052898.1, forward strand.
CATTACAAATTGGGAAGGCATTCTTCCTCCAGCATATCTTACGTTGCTGATTTGGGTTCAGTCTCTTCATCTAATTAGTTCTGGCCAGAATTCCGAATTAACTTTTACAAAGCTGTGGGAGATGTATTTCTTAAAAACAAACAACTTTTTGGAGCTCTTAACCTTAAACAGAACTGGGTATGTGGTAGAGACTCAACCTTCTGTGTCCTCCTCCATCACAGTGCGTTTTTAAGGTAGCCACACGGAAGGGTTTCAGGGTGTAGCATTCAAGTCCACGTGCTCCAGAAGCTCCAAAGATGGAGATTCTGGTTCTGACGTGGCTCTAACCAGCAGTGGAGCTTTTTTTTTGAGTTTTGCTCTCATCTCTAGGCTTTACTCCGTGTTCTCAAGAAATGTGCTGGAAAAGGAAAAAGCTAGCTTCAGAGAACAGAACTAAAGCTACCTTCCCACTACCCCCAAATCAAAGTGAGACCTGTGTTCAGATGCAGAAGGGAAGGCTCGCTTGGAATGGGAGCCATGGAAGATACTAGTGAGTGTGGAGAAGGGAGCGAACAAGGGAACAGGGTCCTGGAGGAAGTGGGAAGTATGGGAAGATTTGCATAATATGGAGATAGGGCATCTCTTCCTCTGTTCCTATGCAGAGAAGAGTCCATTAACAGAAATAGGTTGTTGAACAGAGAGAGTCACTAGAGGAGAAAATGTATGCTACATAACCTTGTTCTTCTCAAGAGAAAGAAGGGACGTTAGGTGTGCAGAAGAGAACGCCTGAGGGTGTGTGAAGCCAAGGAAATGGAGATGGACCCTTTGGGAGATGCCCTAAGGGGATTCATGCAAAGGTGTGGCGCCATACTGAAACCCTCTGGAAATTTGATGAACAGGGCTGCGCACGTTTCTTGGCTTTTTCAAGAATACATACAACCCCAGAGCTACCAAAACCAAACAGCATAGCGAGTGACTTCAAGATAAAGGTCAGCTGAAAGCCTGGGTGAGCATTCACGGGACACAATAAACTGTGTCCCTCCTTTCTATCCTTGCTCAGAAGCCATTGAGAAAGAGGCGGCAGACAGATGGAAACCAAACTGTCAGTCTTGGGACTGATAAAACCACCTTGGCTGACTTCATCAGCTTTAGGTCAAGAGAGACTACTGTTGTACCTCTGAGCAGACAGATTTGCCCTCCTGATAGTGGTCAGCACAGGCCCCCTGCAGGCTTCTCCTGAGGTGGGACTGCCCCACCCCCAAACAGTGTGGAGTCTGAAAACACAGAGAAAAGCATGCTCTTGCAGGCAGCTGTTCTGAGTGGGACTTGGGAGGGGCTGAACCATACATGCCCTGTTCTGTCCTCCAAGTCAGCAATCCGTTAAGTCAGTGAACTGACTCCTCAGCAAGCTTATCATCAGACGAATATGTGAGGCATAGACATGTTATGAATGTTTCTCCACGGAAGGTCCCTCCCCATGGAAAACTCTAGGGCAGGGAGTGGACATCTCCCCTGCATTTAATGACAGCAGCACTTGAGGTGGTGATTTGTGGGCCTAGCCTCCAGCCTGGTATAGGGCTGGAAGGGGACCAAATAGGGCTTCAGGGACGAGGTAGAGGTGGAATGAGTCAATGTCTTATAAAGGCAAAGAAACTCCAGCTGGCTAAAGGCAAATGACTAAAAGAACATACTCTGAGCTAGCGTGGCGATATGGTGGAGGGGTGGTCTGGAATGTCGCTGGGGGGTGGGAATTGCTGAGTGGACATGCACGGTCGGCGGGGTTGGAAGGAAGGAGGGGTTAGGAAGTCAGAGTGAACTGAGTATCTGAGATGGGATTTGTCCCCCGATGTTTCGAAGTTAAATTCTATAGAGACTCATTCCTCTCATTTTCCTACTGCCTTTTCCTTGGCTCTAAATCCATGTTCCCACAGTACTTGATTTTCACTGTAGTTTCAGAAGAATAATAAATCCCACTGTTGGGTAGCACTCTCACCTGGTTTGGTTTAACTGAAAGACAGCGTGGACCCTCTGATTACCCCTAATGTTCGGATTTATATGAACGCTCGCGTGGGCTTGCCTCCAATGTCATGTGGCATTGTCATATGCCTCCAATGTCATATGCGTCCAAGTTCATATGATGACCGTGTTCCCTTATCTGCAGTATGATGTGCCTACCGAGACAGATTTTAAAGTGATTTTGTAAAATCATCACTTTGGCTGCTCCAGACATTAAGAGGAATGCTTTCTGATGCGTAGTTTGAGTGAAATTTAGTTAGCACGTACCATGGAAAATTTCCCATAAGAGACAATTAATGAAGGAAATTACTGTCATTAGTAGAGGTTTATATTTCAAGTAATGTTCACATCTTAATGACTCTTTAAGGTATATAAGAACAACTTTTTGTATTTGCCTTCTTTAAAGATTATAAAACAGCCAAACAGATTTTGTCAAAGCTCATATTGTAAAATCCTTGCAGGAGAAACTGGCTCCCTTGACGCTTCTACGTTGCTTATACCATCACGATGAAATGTCAGGTTCCTCACGGATGCCCCTTCATACACAAACACACCTATGTGTATAGGGCAAGTCAGCTCCTGTCCAAATAAGCATTGCTTCAAATGCTAACATTCTTTAAAAGGGATGAATTAGAAGTATACACATATACATCATGCTTAACTTCCGATAAACAGAATTAGTATAGCAATGAGCCCATTAGAAAGCAGTTGTGGGGGGCACCTGGGTGGCTCAGTGGGTTAAAGCCTCTGCCTTAGGCTCAGGTCATGATCTCAGGGTCCTGGGATAGAGCCCCACATCGGGCTCTCTGATCAGCAGGGAGCCTGCTTCCCCCTCTCTCTGCCTGCCTCTCTGCCTACTTGTGATCTCTGTCTCTCTGTCAAATAAATAAATAAAATCTTTAAAAAAAAAAAAAGTTGTGGGACATTATTAGGACTTTTAAAAGTGTTTTTTTCTATTTCTGTCCCTTCAAAGCTAGTATTTCTAATAGTTTTCTTAAAACCCTGAACAGTATTTTTATTTGTTTATAAATATGGTGTCAAGTCCATATTGTGTCTCATGCATTGTAGAGAAAGAATTTGAAGAACCAAATAGGATAAAACACATTTAATATTAAAATAACTGAAAGCATTCAATATTTGATGACTCAGAAGGGACTTTTACTATGCCTCAAGGTTATTTTTATTGACGTGTGTTATTGGAAAACATATGGATGTTTCTTTACTCACAAACTTCCAGACTTTTGCATATATGGACAAAGCTATTGGCCAGAATATGCAAGTCATTTCTACCTGCTACTAAGAGGTGGCGTGGGTGGGGGCGCCTGGGTGGCTCAGTGGGTTAAAGCCTCTGCCTTTGGCTCGGGTCATGATCTCAGGGTCCTGGGATCGAGCCCCGCATCGGGCTCTCTGCTCAGCCGGGAGCCTGCTTCCTCCTCTCTCTCTGCCTGCCTCTCTGCCTGCTTGTGATCTCTCTCTCTCTCTCTCTCTCTCTGCCAAATAAATAAATAAATAAAAATCTTTAAAAAAAAAAAAGAGGTGGCATGGGTGGGGGATTATATACTGACATGCAGGATTTAGAGACAAAGCAATTTTGGAACAGTTCTTAACCTGTATGTGAAGAAAGGAAGCTTTTCTAGTGTAGTTAATAGAACTTTTCACGTGATTGTAAATAGATTAATAAGGTTTTTTATATTCTCAGTAACTTCCCAACTAGCCAAGATCTCTAATGAACAATTTTTAAAAAAATGATAGAATTGTGTTTCTTTTCAGTCTTCCCTACATAATTATAAGGGATTTATGTCTTAATTGCTTTTCCTAATAATTAGTATGTTAGAATTTCATGGGAGGTTTGGAATATCACATGTCTTGACTTTCACGTGGAGGATCAGAACACCGCAAACAACTTACTTGTGTATGAGGTGTTTTATATGTAAAAGAATATGGTTTTAGAAATGAGCATTGATGGTGACTGTGCTCTTTTAAGTCTGTGTCATATTTCGTATGTTAGCTTTATTAGCTATTCGAGAATCAGGCTTGGGTCATATATCACAGTACCATCTCTGAAAGTGATGTATGTGTTCCAGCTTTCCTCCCACTACCATACATAGCACATCCCTGGATTTTTCTGCTTGGCTTGAAAAGCCATGCTCTCTCATTATGTAAGTTACACCAAGATTGCCACTAATCATATTTGGGAAGCTAACAATATAATATTCTTGAGTTGTTTTTTTTTTTTTAATATATCATGCCATGGGATGTGATGCCCAATCACATCTCTTTCTTGCTTTTAATTAGTCAGCAACATTTATTTAATGCTTAGTAAGCTCAGACCAAGGAGAGTGGGGAGTGGAGAAGGGCGCAAAGTAGATCTAAACACAAATAGACGATCATTTCCAGAATAGCTTTCAGTGTCCTTATGAATACAGAAAACAGATAAATGAAAGGGTGAAGAAAAGTTAAAAGCAAAATCTAAATGAGTGCAAGTTGGTCTGGTAAAAACTGAGTTATATAATTGCAAAGAGGAGGTAGATTGAGAAAACTGGAAGTTCAGTGTCTAAAACTGCTCTCTCTCTCTCCTTTTATTTTCATAATTTTATTTCATAAAGCATTATTAGAAGCCAGAGCACCATTCACTTCAGGAAGGAGAATTTCCTTTCAGTTGTATCATTTAGAGAAGTGAACCTAACTCTTGATACTTTATGGAGAGTTGAAGCTGTAGAGCTTTATGAGTCCCTGTTCATCTTTCCTTGTTATCATTAAAACTCCTAAAACCTTGAATAAGTACCTTAACCTCTCTGTGCCTCAGTTTCCACAGCTGTAAAATAAAGATGGTAATTGGACCTATCATATAGGATTGTTAGAGGAGTATTAAATGTATAAAGCTGTATCCTATTCTATGAAGTACCTTTTTCTCTTCCATTAATTTCTTTGAGATTGAAATTCATCCTGTAATCAGTATGATGAGAAATCATCATCTTACAGATTCATCGGCACCAATTATTTCTATATTAGTGAAAAAAACATAATAGTGCATCTTCTAGTCAAAGACATCATAGTGCCTGCGTAAAGTGCTCGTTAGAACAGAATCTGGCATGCAATAGGTCTTACAGAGCGATCCGTTATCGCTTTCTGAATACCATATTTGTGGTTTCTGACATTTGCTCCTAATATTAGGAATTTCTGCAGCATAAGACAGATATATTTATGATTCCTGGTCTTTATTCAAGTAAATAGGGCCTGAAAGACTTACCAGTGACTTCACGACTGGTAAGTAACAGATCTAGGTTATAAACTCAGGTTGTTTTATGTATTCTTCATTCATTACACCTGAGTCCTACTATGTTTTATGAACTTTGGGTACTAGGATTAAAGGATAACTAAGGCAGATGAGCTGCTTTCTCTGGCTGACTGTAAATGCTTAGGGAATGTAAAGATAAACAATAAGCCAGTAAACAAATTCAGATAAAACAGATCAAACAGGATAAAAGGTGTAGATGGAGGTTCCCTGGAGTGATGTTTACTGGGAGGGTCAGGTAATGCTTCTCAGAAGAGCTGGCTTCTGAAATGACACCTCAGCGTCCAATTGAGAATGAATGTTTGCCAAAAAAGTGCATGCACAGGAAGGAGCGTGGCTCTTCCAAGGAGCTAGAGTGAACCCAGATGGGCCATGGGAATAGATGCCTTCGGTCCTATGATAGGAAATAGTCGGAATTTTAGGCTTCAGATTGTATATGCTGAGTTTTATCTCTGAGGAGCAAAGAATTTGGGTATTCATAAGCTTGTGCTTTGGGGGTACTTTAGCGAAGTTCTTGCATTCCAAAGAGACATGTGAGCACATGGACTGTTTTCTTTTCTTTTCTAGATGAATATACTGAAAAAGAGATATGAAATGATTTTCCCTAGTAAATTTTCCAATATCATACAATGCTAGTGATATCTAGTTGAGTCACATACTTACTCCTAGGTGTCAATTTTGGAGGGTTTTTAAAAGCTTAAAATCTTCCAAGTGGAAATTTCCAATACTATGAATCCTTAAGTGCTAACTCTTCATAGTCTATGGAATTGTTCCATAAAAGAAGTCATTAGTGATTATTTTCCACTTCTGTGGTTCTTTGGTGTAGCCTCTCGTGGTATTAGCCATTTAGAAATATCAATTCTGTCTTGAAATAGCCCATCAAATAATGACTTATGTCAAGCCAAGAGTTTATTTATTCCTCTTTTCATGATTAGCAACACCTGTTTAATCTAATCATATATATATATATATATATATATACACACACACACACACACACACACACACACACACATATGATTTATTTACTTCCTACTTTTATTTTTAGTATTTGGTGCTTGCACAGTCCATGCTCATAACTTGAAATCTGGCTTCAGCTATGACATAAATCTTTCTAAGTCAGACACCCTATTGATTCGGGAGGAGGTATTCTTTTGGGATCCTATCAGCATGATCATGCGTAATTTACTTCTTTTACCGAGCCCAATTTTTTTAATTTATAAAATGTGGATGTTGAAATAAATGAATTTTCCAGCTCTGTGATTTATGATATCACTATCAATTTACCTACTAAGGAGCATCATATAAATTGGTCATTTATAGAAAGTATTCAATAGCTTAGAATCTGGCATAACCTTTCACTTTTATGAAATCTGAGCAAATATAATTGAGCATCTTATCTGTACAAGGTTCCATAATAAGCACGTAAGACCTTCGTCCAGCAACTGGGAAGTGAAGCTACAGTGAAAAACATAGATTGATAACTCAGATTTTTTTTAACAGATTTTTTTTGGGGATATAAATCACTTATCATATAATTCCCATACTGAAATTGTTATTTTTTTTAAAGATTATTTATTTATTTGTCAGAGAGAACGCAAAAGCAGGGGGAGCAGCAGGCAGAAGGAGAAACAGGCTCCCCGCTGAGCAAGGAGCCCAGGACCCTGGGGTCACGACCTGAGCTGAAGGCAGACACTTAACCGACTGAGCCACCCAGGTGTCCCTGAAATTATTTCTAAAGGAGATAATCAGTACATTTACCGAACAAATATGCATTGAGCATCTGTCATGTACCAGGGACTTTCTAGGTGCTGGAGTTCTAGAGACTGAGAACAGTTGTATAAAACCTAGCCTCTCACGGAATGTCCCTCAACAGAGTATTTTCCATATGGTATTAGAGGCCAATATTTAGGATCATCAGAGGGTGCTCTGGGAACACATGGGACAGATAATGAAAACCTAGTCTTGGCAGACCTATAGATGTTTCTGAGAGGTGGTTGTCTCTAAACAGAGGTCTGAGAAACCTGTGGGAGTTTGCTAGGTTGATGGAAAGGAGCCCTGGGTTGTGAATGAAACTCACAAGTAAGTCACTTGTATTGTTTAGGATAGTTCTTGTCTAGCTAGGGTTTTACAAGAATTCTACGTCAGTCACCCTTTGCAGCAATGGCTGATTATTTTCAATATTAAGAAGTTATAACTGACTAAAACACATGGGATAGTAACCAAGAGGCATTGAAAACTTACTGTCACTACTTGATGCTCAATGCAACCTAATGAGGTAACCTGCCATTTCCCTCCATTTTACGGATGGGATTGTGGCCCAGAGAGGTATAACTTGCTGGATTAGCAAGGTGCAGAGCTGGCATTTTAGCTAATATCGTCTACTTCCAAATCTAAATATCTGATTTGATGACTGAATGCACAATCAAAAATACTAATAGTAATTGTGTTTGTGAAGAGAGATTCCGGGCAAAGGGTTTTGTTTTGTGTCATCGCAACTCACTGTTCCAATGATTTTATAACCATTACCCTGATCTAGTATCATCACTCCAAAAACAAATCTCATACCTATTTGTAGTCAGTCTCTGTTCTCACCTCCAACCCTAGGGTAACCTCCAATCGACTTCAGTGGTGATGTCTTTAAATGAATATGATAATAGTTTAGTGACAGTTTCTTTTGAGTAGTAGCAATCTGAGAGCCTAATTCAGTAATTTAGGAGTATAAAGCAGTTTGAACTTCTAATTTCTAATACCTGCATGCAGTTAGTGTTCTCTATTCAAGATTTGGGGCAGAGAGGGGTTCAAGTGCCAGGTCCCATGTCAGCCACTGGTCATGTGCACATGAGTAAGATGCCTTAGAACCCCACCCTTAAACTCTCCATCTGTACTTTGGAGAGACAGACATATAAATGACACATTATTCAATGACACTGAAAAATGGGATTCTTCTAGAAATCCTGATGCATTTATTGAAGGACTTGTGTTAAACTTCTTCCTGCTGGAAGCCATAAGATTGTTTGTAAAAATCTTGTATGTATGAAGCATTTGGAATGTTTAGCATTTTGAGAATAAAATCCCCATCAATTTGAAATGTAATAAAACTCTCCATCCAGAATAGAGTAGTAATTGCCAGGCATAAAAGAGCCCAGCTGCGGAGTGGCTTAGAGGACAATTGGTCTCAGGCAGAGCTTCCCAGATAGGACACTCGTACACAAGTAGCTATAATGCCTGAATTACTATACCTATTTGGTAGCACATATATCTACAACGGCTTAAAATAAAAAATTGCAAATGCACCAGATTTGATCGATCTTAGTATTTCTTTCTCTTATTCTCCCAGTCCCAAGTTAAAAATAAAATCCGCCTGCCTCATTTTCCTGTGTGTGAGTTAGTAGGATTAACTGGAGTTCTCAACGGGAAAGCAATCGATGTAGTAGACGACATTGTATAGTGGGTGCGAGCCCGGTAGAGATAATTATAGTCACTCCCACTGCATTACCCTTCAAAGAAACTGAGCCTAATATTCTCCTAAGCAATTTAACCAACTTCTAAAAAATGTATAAGATATTATTTAGAGAATGAAATAGCTACTGTATGTAATCAGGAGGGAGAATTAGAGCAAATTATAATACTCATTTGATAAGTGTATAAAGAACTACACTCAAAGCTCTGTATTGTACCTCCTAAGTAATTGTTCAGTGGTGCTTACTGTCCTTAAAATAGGAGAAGAGATAAAGAACTGTAGAAAAGAAAAAAAAAAAATCTCAACTGTTAGACTTGTTCAGTGAGGTTTTCCCCTCTGGGCATAGATTGAGTCTAATTTCATGCTCCATGAGGATCAAGCACACATTTGGTCTTCCTATTTAATAGGACTGATTTCTTTGCCTTTCCAAAGGTAATGTCCATGTAGAAACATAGACACAAAAAAACCTAAATGTGTTAAAAATGTGTTTGAAGATCTATCCCATGTAGGTTCATATGCATATGGATGTTTTCTATCTGTGTTCACTGCACATACACCCCAATATTTTCAGAAGATAGGCATAGCTGCAGATCTTTCCAATAATTATTTCAAGATAACCAAAAGGAGGCCCAGGCATCTGCTAAATTGTCTATTTATATCAAAGGGCGTTGGCAATAATACAAGGGTCAATTTCCCTTTGGTTTGCTTTAAACAAATAAGAAGCCCAATATGTAAACTTTAAGAGACTTAAATCTTTGAACACTTTCTTGAGAGTTTGTAATTCTTGTGCCCCCACTGTCGTGGACCGGCGGGGGGGGGGGGGGGCGGAGAGGAAGCTAATCTAATAGCTATTACGAGAAGCCTGACCTCATATTTGCTGGGAGCAGTTGCTCTAAAGATGTCAACTACCTTAGATGGAAACCCTTAGATCCTCCGCTCACTAGCTGCGTGTTCTTCAGCAAGCAGAGCGATCCCTCCGGCAGACCTCAGTTCCTGACTCCAAGATGGTTATAATAATATAGAGCCTACCTCATGCAGTTGTTATGAGGAATACATCAGCAAGACATGTAGATAGTAAAGCACTATGTCTCTAGCATACTTCAAGCTCATCAGCTTAAGTCCTGTATTTATGCACATCCTGAACATTTCTGATGACTTTCTGTTATTGAGGTGGGAATCCTGGCATGGTTGTCATTGTCCCACTTGCATGTCGAAACATACTTGGAACAAAATCACGGAGACCGATGACTTTGGTCGTTGCTCTTGTTGGCCCAAAGAGGACAATATCGTGGGAAAACAAAACAAAAAAAACCCATGGAAATCCCATGATTTTCAGTTGAAAAGTGGTGTAAAGGGTTGAATTTGAATAAGAAGTTGTTTTAGGAATGCTTCAATTTGTTTCACTTATATTTTTCTTTTTACATAAGTAGTGGGTGACATATGGTAAAAGAAGTACTGTGTCTAAATAATTTTAAGACATTTCTTTAAATAAGCATATAATAAAAATTCTGCGTCATAACAAAACACCGTGTCATCATTTCTGTAGCAGTGTTTGTTGGTCTCTGGTGGTGCCGTAACTGATGGCACATTTTATAACCAGTGGCATCTTTTTAATGAGATATTACAGTAAATGCTCAGTAAATGTTAGCAGTTCTAATTAGTGTGTGTGTTAAGGCTGATGTGGTAGGTACGCTGTCGAAGAGTCCTCAGGCCTTTGAATTGAAGTAGAATGTGTTGCAGGGATACCTGGGGTTGACCAGAAGTCCAGAGCACATGACTCGTAGCCGTATCAGCGTGACTCTACACGTTCCATGAATATTGCACCAAGTTGGGCTGAAATTCACGTCCGCCAAGCGCATGTACACTTCACTTTTCTTTTTGATTATGAGAATTACATTTGAATAATGGAAGCGAAAGCACTTCGGAAACCCAAGTAAGAGGTGTCAGTTAGGGGAGTCGAAATGATGCCGTGGCGGCAAATACTCTCCAGATCGCCATGCTTGAAACGAAGGTTTATTGCTTGCTTATGCTCCTGGTTCACTGTGGGTCAGAAGCGCTTCTTTGCAGGCTGAGGAATGGGCACCATCTCAGATCCTGCTGGCCCCCACCCCAAAGTAAAAGAGCTCTGAGGATCTTGACCTGGCAAATGGCTTTGGCCTGTAAGTAACAGAACTTGTTAGCCACAACTATTCATACGGTTCCCCCCTAGCTAGAAGGGTATCAGACTGCAGAGAGTGGGAACTGTGCACAGAGCAGCACTGATGGCTGTCACATTCGTAATAATGATAATGGTAGCAATCAGGGAGTGTGTCCTATGTACCAGGCACGGTCGGAAGCACTTTCCATGGGCAGATATATGTATCTATAGATGTCCTTTAAGCCCTCCCGAAGATGGGCACGCTTGTGATCTCCATGGCGCACGTGAAACACCGAGGCACACAGACGTAGACTACCCTGGGCAAAGGAGGCAGAATGAGGATTTTGCATCTCTTGCATTGATACTTATATCAAACTATAATGGACTTGAATGCACTTTTTTTTAACTAGAAAGTTAAAAAGGAAGGTACAAAGAGAGTGGAGAATTCTTCTGTTGTGAAAAACGAGGGAGTGGACTAGGTGATCCCTAGGCTCCCTAAAATTTCACCTGGATCAGCCTAAAATGACCCACCAAAAAAAGTGACTCCCATGTTTTTTTTATGGCTTCCTCTTCAGAAGCAGAGGCCCTCCGCTGGCCAGCACACTTGGCTAGTAGCTCAAGAGAGGAGTGTTGTCTCCACTGATGGACTGCCCAGGTTTCTGGAAATGCTCCCCCTTTGACTTACTTGAACTTTCTATTAGGGAAAGTCAAACATATGTAAAAGTCCAAGATTAGAGTGATGCCAATATACCAAATCATTACTTATCCACACACAATGATCAGTCCACACCCAGTCTTGCTTGATTTAGCTTTGTCAGTTAACCTGGCCCCCTGTCAAGCAGAGCTTTGAAGGCAGACTGAGCTCCAGGGACGGGATTCCGGAAACAGAAAGCCAGCAACTGGCTCACAGCGCTGTGCTGGGAGGCTCAGGTAGGACACGTGGAGGACAGGGTTGAAGAGGTAGGACACGTGGAGGACAGGGTCGAAGGGATCAATGTGAAGAGAGAACATCACTCATCAATACTTTAGCCAAGTTTTCAAGCAGAGGATAAATGATATGACAGTATTTAATCATTCATGGGCCACTCCTTCCAGGTAAGGAGGGGAAAGGAGAGATTTGTTAATGTATGATTGTGAAGTTATTGCCTTTCTCCCTAACTTGAACTGTAATCTTGCCCGCCACTGGGGTAGCTAATCAAGAAAGCTGGACGTGTGAGGTCTGCCAAGGGACAAGATGGCTCTGTGTTCTGGGCCCTTCTGCCAGGCAGAGAAGCTGCCGCGCTGGAAAGCTTGCTGCTATCAGGACCCGGGGCTTCAGCAACATCCAGAAGGCCCCAGGTCGCTGAACCTCCCCGTCTGCTTTTTGAAAGACGTGTACACTCACCGTCTGAGTGCCTTGCAAACCTATTACAGCATTTAATTAACAAATGTTCCTCAAATGCTTTGAGCTCCCTGTTCGGATACATGTGACTGAAATGTAAAGTACCTTTCACTGCCTTATTTATTGCTCCAGCGAACACGCTATATGTTGGCACCGTTTATCTTCATTTTAATTTTATCTCCAACAAATATAGGCATTAATTTAAATCACATACAGAACATAACAGTTTTTAGAGAGGCAAACTTATTCCAGTGTGCTGCATTTTAATATCGCGCTTTACCATCTTTTCTCACTTGATTCAAGAATAGTATCTCTTCCTGCCTCAGCATTTAATCTTAGGACAACAGAAACTTTTTTTGTGTGCGCGTGTTCTTGCTTTCAAACTTCATCTTCCTCGCTGCTTTCCTGTTTGCTGCCTGGACGTCATTTGGCGATGAGCACAGGTGCATATTAGTGGTGGTCCTTTGCCAGCTTAATGTGGGCGGGGGGCAGGGTAGGGGACAGATGACCCAGCAGGATGGGTTTTACAGCTGAAGGTCATTCCTGCTCGTCACCTTCATTCAGATCCCTGTTCTGGTCGTAACAGAGCCAATGGAAGATATCCCCCCCATCCCCCAACCCCGAAATTCATATATTGAAGAATCTTTTAAATCATTTTTTCTTTCTGGTCTTGTTTTTCACTCAAAAGGAGAATTCCCCTTTTTCTTCATCACTGTTACTTTTGCCGTGGCTGAGTCTTTCCCCTGAGGGGAAACATGCTAAATGGTCCCACTGTATTTATGGCTATGAAGCATTCCAGTTAGCATTACACCCTAAGCAAGGATGATTTCCCGATCCTTCATTTGTGGCCTGAGAAGTTGTGTCCCTCCTCAATTAAGACTTGCCGAATTGCCTCTGACAAGGCAGCGCATTCCCAGAAGTCAGGGCCTTGGTGGTAGTAATAACACGACCACAAGCACAAGACAATGTAATTTTTATAAGCCATTTCGGGCTCTCCCGTTCAGGGTGCTTTTCCTCCAAATTTGTGAAAACAACAAACCCCTTATTTTTCTAGTTTTCCAGGCCTCTGGAATATCTAGGTTTAGGGGCATCTGTCCTATACCATCCCCCCGCTTTTTTTGGACATTCAATCAGGGTTTAAAATATACCAATTATTGTTTAAATTACCTGTTTTATCCTTGTAACAAACCTTTGAGCCAAAGACCATTATTATGCTCATTTTACAGAAGAGGAAACAAGGCCTGGAGAAGTCAATTTTTTTTTTTTTCCCCTGAAATCATACAGCTAAGATGTGTCAGGGCTGGGGTTTTGAATTTTGTCTGCTTTAACTAATTTGTTTTTGGTATAGTTCTCTTCAGCCGGAATTCTTGACCTCTTGTTTGATGCTGACTTTTTCCCAAACCCTTAATCTTTGTGCTGCTGGGTGGATTTTATCTGTGGCAAGAACACAGTTACCCTGGAAACCTACTAGCTATAATGGCAATCCAATTATAGCACCGCCACTCCGGTTTTATTAAATTAGCGTTGCTGATGACGCGGACTTCTTGACTAAAGGATGCTGAGAAATGGGTTCTCATCCCTTGTTCTTGCCTCTGAGGACCACTTGGGGTCATTCTTTTCTACTGCACCAAACAAAACAAAGCAAAATGATTCTTTGGGTTATTGATTGGATTTGGAGGATAACCGGGGGTTATCTTTATGGATTGCTGGCTTTCAGCAGTGTCTGGAGATGCAGGGAAGCGCCTAGAAAGAAGCATGACTGAATTCTGCCGGCCCTCTGAATAGCCACTCCCACCCCCCAACAGCGGTCCCTTGACTTAAGGCCCTGGTCTGAACAGCTGAGGCTCCTGGTTGGGTTGGTCGCAATTAGAGCGATTTTTACTGCGCTTCAGGCCGTTAGTTTATACCCAGACTTGGTTCAGGAAAAGTTGCAGCACTTGGATATTTTTTGGCCCTTTACAGGGTTCTGATGGACCAAGAATTTGCTTTGGTTCAAAATGTTTAGTAAGTTTCCTGTAAATACGTAGAATTTAAATAGAATTGAATGCATATGGACAGCGCTCTGTCCAGTGGCACCAGCTTGGAGGAAATGACATTCTTGATACGTGTTGGTTGTTGGCTCACTCCCTGGGATGGTAAGTGCTAGGCTGCTTGCCGCATATCAAGCACCAGGCCAGGTGCCTCACCCATTACTTCTGTTAGTTCCATCGGTTCTATTCTTAGCTCCATTTTGCAGAGGAGGTAAAAGCGTAGCTGGAAGAGATGGCTTGCTCGATCACCGGGCTGTTCAGTGAGGATGACTTTTGAGTATGGGTTCCTAGCTTGCTGTCCAGTGTCCTTTGCTTTGTACCATTGTGCCTCAAGGTCAGTCTTCTCTATCTCACACAGCAGAACAGGTTAAAAATGCTGAATCTGAACTCTTGAAATTATATCGTCAGAACTATTTTTGTCTCGAAAAGATTCTTTGTGGGCATATCCTGTCTAGAATGATAGGAGCCAGGGAGGAGAGGGGGCTGCATCTTACGAGGCACCCCTGAAGAGGTGATGTTTCCATCACTTTCTCTGTCACCAATGAGCAGATTTCCAGAAGCAAAAATTCAAAACGATGAAGGGAATTACACGTCATCACAGAACAGTATGCATTCTGTGTTAGCTTTGCCACCTGTTCTAAGACATTCGTTGAAGTTCCTTCTAGCTCCACCACTTACTGGCTTGGTGACCTTAACCAATGTTGTTGCCATCTTTGAGCCTCATTCCCCATGAGAAAAATGGAACAACAATGTTGCATGAAAATGTTGAGTTGTGAGGAAATAAGCCAGAAGCATTCAATCAGTTGCAAAGTGGTAATCTCAGCGTAATGTATGAATGTTACTCTTGCGCTCATCCAGCTCTCTCTCACATTCTCTGTCTCTACCCCAATACTTTCTGATTGTGTAAATTAATCTGAAAATATCTGTGATATTCCTTATGTATAATTGTAGGGCCTTAGATTTAAAAATCCTACCTCTGTTTTTATCTCTTTGACAGTTGCAAATATTTTTGTGTGTCATTTTCTCTATGTGAAATAGGAAATAACACCATCCACATCTATTATATATTTTTCTTAACTAGATACAAATCTATATATCTTCTGAATTGTGACTCATATTTTCATACACATGTAAGTACATATGCATATTTTAAAACATTTAAAAGGATTTATATACACTAACTATTATTTCTGGGGTAATGGAAGATCATACCTCTTTCTTATACTTCTCTATGTGTATATATTTATATTTTTTAATGTATTCGAGAGAGAGAGTGAGAGCATGAGCATGTGGGAGGGGCAGAAGGAGAGGGAGAAGCAGAATTCCCACTGAGAGGAAGCCTGACCCAGGGCTCAATCCCAGGATCCTGGGATCATGACCTGAGCCAAAGGCAGACGTTTAACCGACTGAGCCACCCAGGTGCCCCTACTTCTCTATATATTAAACTTTCTATAATGAGCTGACTTTGCTTTTGTTTTACATGTATATGTAATTTATATAAGTATTTTTATAACCATGTATAATGTGTATATTTTTATAAACTTGTGTAAATATATGTATGTTTATATACACATATACTATATTTTGGCAGTGTCAAGCACCTTTTAGCAATACATCTTTATAAAAACAAATTTAAAAACTATTAACTTTTCTCTCCCTTTCTTCCCTTCCTCCCTCCCGCTGTCTTTCTCCTTTTTTCTTTCTTCTTTTTTCTTTCCCTTCCTTCCTTCTCTCCATCCTTCCTTTCTTTTCCTTTCATCTAACTACTTACCTATCTTTCTCCCTCTTTCTTTCCCTCCTTCTTTCTTTAGTCATTGTCCAGCATCTTTCAGAATAGAAACTGAAACAATCTTCATCTTAAATATAGTGTGTTAGAAATACAGAATGAGTCTTTCAAGAAGAGATGACTCGTTCTTGCATCCATGTATCATTGTGGTACTTGAACCTATCTCAAAACAAAAGTATAACTATGATTTTTAGCACTATTTTAAATATTTAGTGAATAGAGCTGCTCCTCCTTGCCAACCACCCTGATGAGAGGGAGAAAAGAGCACTGGAACATAAGTCCAGTGCTTGTAGTAACCCACTTCCAAGTTGAGTGACCTTTATGGTTCCCAGTGACCATTATGATTTCATTTCCCTTCTTTTCAAAGGTGTTTGTAAGATCTTGCTTGTTTAGCTTTGTTGTAGCAGCCAGCAGTTGGGGTCTTAATATCTAAAGTTTATATACTTTTATTTTCTCTCTCCAGATGTCTGCTATGGATATGAATTTTATTCCCTCCTCTTGGGACCACTGCTGCTCCACCTAGACTTTTTTCTTTTTGTGATGTTTTCCTCATCAGTCTGTGTTATGCTGCTAATTTTAGCTACTATGATATTAATTTAACCCCGAGTGAAGAGAGCCAGCGTTTGTGTCTGTGAATTTTTTAAGGGTGGATAGTTCTCACTTTAAGGAGACTGACTTTAACATCCTTCCCTCCCTTTTTCAATTTGATCTGTCCAAGTCAGGAGACCACATTTAGTAGTTGCTAGTTGAGACGTGTGGTCTACAATTCTGAGTTAGTTCCTGTTCTGGCCCTCTCTCCTTGTGGTGCACTGAGTCACAATGCAATCGCCAGCTGCTTGTTCTGTTCCTGCACATGGCACATTAGATAGCAGGGTAGCCAAGAGTCAGTCTGGAAAGTACTTCCAGGAAAAGGTGGAGACCCCTTCTCCACCCAATCATCTTTGCGTGGATTAGTGTAGCTGGTATTAATGTTATAAATGAACATTCCCTAAATCTGTCTTAGTTTCCAGCCCAGATGGAGTTTTGATTTTAGAAAAATCATTCAGTGAAATGTATTTCCTGTGCCTGGTAGTCAATGATCACTTACCAAAAAAGGGGGGTGGTAGGCGAACAAAAATAAACTTGTGATAATTCACATACACTTAACCTTTACTGAGTGAGTAATACCAAAAAGGGAATGAGCGGGCTCTGCTGACCAGCATTTACGAATGGATTCCAGGAATGTTGTTAGAGTTGCCAAAGCAATCTCTGAGTCCTGCCAAAAGCATCCCGTGGGATTTTGCTAAGGGTAGGAAAAGCGAGGGATATGGAGGTGTGTATGCGAATGTGTTTTAAAGCTTTCTTACCCAGCCATGTGAAGTAGAAAGAACACTGGCAAAAAGTCTGGGAAACCTGCTTTCTAGACCTGGTTCTACCTAATCACCTGGTACTGGAAATCTTATCTACCTTCCTTGGAACTTCAGGTCTCATGTGTAAAGTAAGGATGCCAAACTAAGATCTTTCATCATTGACATTCTGAACTTCAACTTTTCCAACACAGAAAGGTCATGCATGTTCATTACATCTCTGTGTTAACAAAACTAAGCCAAACTAAGAAAACAACAAAAGCAATCACATTTTAAAAAGAAAAAAAATATATATAACATTTATATATATAATAAAAAATATATATGTAAAATATTTCTGGTTAGTCAATGTCTAAATTAACAGTTCTATTACTTTTAAAGACCCTTTTGAGTTAAGAGGTCAGTTTCAAACTATGACTTATACAAACTGTAATATTATAGGCTATACAATTGACAAGGTACCAAGAGCTATTGTACCAAAAGGTAACACCATTCGGTCATATTTCCTATGTCAAATACTACTGAAATTGTTTTTCTGAATGGATCTTTTTTCCTAGTTTTTAAAAATATGGCCCAGTGCATTTACTATTTACTTATAATTGTAGGCAGAAATAACCTATAAAGAATTGATGTGCCAGTGATGTCTAGGACCTCTGCCTCTTCAATCATATGTTCTTTTTTTCCCTCCATGAACCTTTTGTTCCCCTCTCCCTGATTTTAATTATCTCCTAGGTAAAGTATTAAGACATTTTGTCTAACTTTCTGTAATATGGAATCGCTTCCCCCTCCTTATGGGACAGTTGGAATTTTCCTAGGGGCCCAAGAAGTCCCTGTCTTGTCAAAAGGCCCTTAAGAAGATATATTACTAGTATTATTGGGTTACTGTAGGAAGGTGTGTTTCTTCAGAAGGAACCTTACAGTTTTGTTTTAGGGTGGAAATCATAATGCAGCCACAGTGGTCTTCATGCAATCATGCAGTTATGTTGGCAGCCCTTACAAATGGTTTGTTTTCTGCCCAAAGTCAAAGATCAGCCAGTGTGACTGATGATGCCTACAGAAAGTGTATTAATCAATGTTTTACCAGAACCAGTAGGAGATAAAGAGATTTATTGCGAGGAATTAGTTTATGTGTTTGTGTGGGCTGGCTAGGTAACCCAATATCCTCAGGGTAGACCTAAGTTAGGAAGGGCAGGCTGGAACTTTGCTACAGATCTGACACTACTGTCCACAGAATTTATTTTTCTTTCAAGAAGCTTCAGTTCTGCTCTCAAGGCCTTCCATTCCAACGTTCAATCAGGCTGGCCCAGATTCTTTAGGAGCATCTCCCTTCCTTAAAGTCAGTGGATTATGGGCTTTTAGCACATCCACAAAGTGCCTTTATAGCCATAACCTAGGTTAGTGTTTGATTGAGTCCCTGGGGGTAGGAGCCTAGCAAAACTGACCATCACAGAAGGCTAGCCGTTTCCTATGGAAGAACAGTGTACGATAGGGAAGCCATGGGCACTGGGAGCTAAGAAGCAGGAAGAGCAGAAAAAGTGCGGGAGGAGTTGTGAGCATGCCAGTGCCATCTTTGGGAATAGTGGCTGGAAATGATGATCGACATGGGGGATGGTAAACGTGGACAAACTCATGTTCTACCTTCAGCATGTGGAGAGCTTCACTCTGGGAATAGAGTTATTGTTTGTCCTATAGTTCCTTTGTATTCATTCTAAGTTATCGAACAGCAGCACTAATGGTAGTTTCTCGTGCATTCTTACCTTGAGTTGCAATTTACTAATATGTTTATGTGCTTCTTCAAGGTGGAAAGCATCTAACTAAAACACATTTTCCTCCACGGTGGCTGTCATCCCCTGGTCTCCCGGCCCTGGCTGTCGCTCACTGACCGCCTGACGTATGGCTCACTGTCTCGCCTGCATCCAGGCTTTTCGTCTTTTTGGAAGATCTGAGGGCTCAACACCCCAGCTTCTCAACCCCTTGACCATTTATGTCCTGTGATTCTTAATCTCCAAATAGCTGCGGCCTCCATTTCCCGGGTTAGACCCCGGGGTCTTGTCATTGCTTGGTTTGTTAATTATAAAATTGAAACAACAATAACAAAAACCAAAAGCTCCCTCTGGACATAAGCCTATATTCTTCTAGCTCTCATTCAGACAGCTCCTACTCTGCTCTTCCTCAGTGTCTGTGCCTTCTGTGACTTTGACTTGCTTTGGCCCATCAGTCACTCTTTCTTTCTGTGTCCACCGTAGAATCCATGGTACAACCCTTGGGCCCCCTCTTCCCACTGTTGACTTTCTTTCAGCAGGCTTTTTCCAGAGTGTCACCTAGTCTGCCTGCCCTGCCGAAACCTGGGGTACTTTCAGGCCATCTCGCCAACTTCTCCAGGTTTTTCTACTTGTCTGAACAAGTCCCTATTTTAGGATCTCCTTAGCTCCTCTTCTGCCACTTCCCCTTAGATGTTGGTTTTCTTTGGTGGGGAGGTGGTGGGGGCATCTTTCCTTGCGTCTGCTCTTATTATACTTTCCTGTACTTGATTTGTCGACCCTCACTTCTGTGGCATCAATCACCAGTACTGTAATGTCCTTCTATAAATCTGTTGCAGCAAGCTTCTATAATTTCAGATCCAGACCTTCCTCACTGCCTACTGGCCAGGCGCTTTTGAATGTATCACAGGAAGCTTAACCTCAGATGTCAAAATACATTTATCAACTTCTCCCTGGAATTCCTTCTACTCTTGTGTCATTAAATGGAATGGTGTCACCATCTACCTAGGTTCCCAAGCTAGACGTCTGGGTATTATGTCTACACTCCACTCTCTCTCTCACTGTCCGTTTTACCTCCAAAATACTTCACAGACCTTTACTTCTTTCCATCTCCACAGCCTGTAAAGATTCCAGATCACCATCATCTCCCATGTACCAGGTTGCTGTCCCATTGGTGATACCCTTCTAACTGGTTTCCTTGTCGCCACTCCTCTTGCCTCCAGGCTTTTCCACTCAGCTGCTTCTCAAATGCAAATCTCATTGTACCTCTCCCCTGTCTAGAACCTTATCTCCTTAGCCCCTTAGTATAACAGAGTGATAATGGAAACAGACTCTGAAATCAAACAGAAATGGGTTTGAATCTCACTTCCATGCTATGTGAACTTGGACAAGCAACCATTTTTGATTCATTCCCACATGTAAAATAGAAATACTAATAGCACTTTCCGCGTTAGATGTTTTGCGCCTCTTCGTTTTCTTCTCTTACAAGATCCCCTCTGGTGCTTCATGTTCTGGCCACACTGGACTTCTCCCAGATCCCCAAGTGCATCGAGCTGCCACTGGACAATCTCATATTATTCTCTCTGCCGGGAATACTCTATTGCCCCCTGCCCTCTATGGCTATGTCTCAACATGGATGTCATTCGGCTAGAGAAATGTCCACCCACCTCCTATGCTCTTACTTAGTTCATGTACCCTTGCTATGTGCTCCTGTATTTTTTCTCCTTGAACTTTTGAATCCCCACACTTTTCACCCTGTCCTAGATATGTTAATTTCCTCACTGCCTCCTCCCACGTGATCACCCACTTCTCCACCTGTCGTGGGTTCCACAAAGACATAGACCATGACCCTAACTCGTTAAGCTTCCTGTCCCTGCTGTCCAGTGCTTGATGTATTGTCTAGCAGAGATCAGGCACCCGGTAATATCTGATGAATGCTTATAAATGAGACCATCTCATTAGCTCACAAACATTTCCAACAAAGTGACTACATTTTTTTTTTTTCTTTTTTCTGTAGAAGAACACATATCATAAACTATAATTTTCCTACCTCTGTAGTGGTTCCCTGGGAACCTGAGCACTTCTAGAGAGCTGTTGACACAATCAAATCAAGTGGTATTTTACTAGGAGGGAAAGCCCCAGGACAAGTCCCTTCTCTTGACCACAAAGTTCTATGTTGTCTATCTTTTCCTCTTGAAATCTTGGTTTCAGCAAAGCAACTTTTTGATTCCCTCCTCCCAGTAATACTACAAATGTAATACAGAAATGTGTACACCCTAAATCCTTCACTGATTATCATGTTAAGCCTTAGGTGGGGGGGGGCAGATAACACTTATTTTTAGCATTACTTAGAAGGAAGTTTCTAGGTATATAATTGACGAGCATTCATGGAGAGCTGCTTTACTTTTCTATCAAGCTTTTGGGGGATTTTTTTTTTTAACAGTTCTGTATGCTGAAAGAAAGTTCATAAATTTTAAAAGGAAATGTGGTCCTTTTCATTAGCTCCCTTTACCTCATGCTGAGTCATGGATGAGAGAGAATTTGTAGGCGGCTGAGCTGCAGGAAAAGTAATACTGTCATTTACACTCGCAGGCTGTTATGCT
This sequence comes from Potos flavus, assembly GCA_028534135.1. Classification (NCBI taxonomy): domain Eukaryota; kingdom Metazoa; phylum Chordata; class Mammalia; order Carnivora; family Procyonidae; genus Potos; species Potos flavus. The sequence continues at coordinate 122,850,280 of CM052898.1, forward strand.
TTCCAGAAAACTTTTTCCGTAGGTTGTGAAAGTGATTAATCTGCTGTTAAAACTGACAAAGAAGGTTCTCTGATAAGAGCAAGAATTAAATGAGGGATTTTTTTTTTTTTTCTTTAACAAGTAAGTTCCTTTTCCAGTTTTAGACAAGAAAAAAATAGGTTTAGTTTTTTGGGTTTTTTTTTACTTTTGGTCTTTTTGTGTGCGCATGTGAATTTGGTCATGACATGAAATAACACAGGATATTTCCTATTTTACATTATGTCTATTTGTTGGGATGGTTCATGTCTCATGTTTTATATCTAAATTATTCTATATCCTGTTCCATTGCTTGTTTTTTTTTCCTTTCATATTTTTTTATGTGGGCCTTATTTTTAATACTTCCCCACCCCACATCTCATCAACCCACTTCTTTTTAAATATTAAAACTGGCGAAGACAGTCTAACTTATTTCTGTGATATAAACTCCTTCCTCCCTGAAAAATTCCATCCGTGCAATATTTCTACAACAGTTTGAAAACTTGAACAAAAGTTATTTGGCATTATAGAAATGTAACATCATTGCCCGAAGAGTTTAGAAGGTATATTTTTTCTTATTTTTTATTTAAGAAATGACTTTGAAATGTAAAGCGTTTCCACTGAGTTCTAGCAAATGTACCTGTCATTTGATCTTTTCTCTAGGGACCCCACGTTTCAGGGAACCTAAAGGAACAGACAAATAAATCACTTGACATAACTTTTTTTATAATTCTGCAGAGAACCGGTGACTCATTTAGAGAATCAGAGTCCTCAGAAAGGTAGAATAACATGTTAGAGGTTTATTGAACTTGTTGCCTTTGGCATTTTAATACCTGGGTTTTATAACAAGTTCATAGGAGTTGTAAAAATGCACTGGCCTGACCCTCTTCCTTTTATGTTACTTTTTAAAAAAGTTTTTTATATTTATTTATTTATTTGTTTTTTTGGTATGTTCAATTAGCTAACACATAATACATCATTAGTTTTCCATGTAGTGTTTAATGATTCATTTTTCTATTTCTTTTTTTAATTTTTATTTATTTGACAGAGAGAGAGTGAGCACAAGCAGGTGGAGTAGCAGGCAGAGGGAGAAGGAGAAGCAGGCTCCCTGCTGAGCAAGGAGCCTGGCACTTGCCTCAATCCCAGGACCCTGGGATCATGGCCTGAGCCGAAGGCAGTTGCTTAACCAACAGAGCCACCCAGGCGCCTCTCATTTTTCTATACCAAACCATTTTGGTTAGGGTATGTCAGGTTATTTTACTTTTTTTTTTTTTTTTTCCTTCTCCTTAGTTTTGAAGACTGACTTCTGAGTTTGAGCCATTTTCTTGGCCACTGAATGGATTTGTGAGAGACAGCTCTCACCACTCTGGCAGTGCTGCCCCGGGTGAGGAAGGGGGGAGGAGAGAAAAATGTCCCCTTCTCTAACCGGGTGGGCCGGCATGATGGACTTGGCATTCCAGTCTTAGTCCTTGGGGGCTGACAGATACACACCTTGCTTTTGCCCTGGGGCTATGGGTCCAGGTTTTATTTTTTTATTTTTTATTTATTTTTTTAAAAGATTTTATTTATTTATTTGACACAGAGAGAGAGATCACAAGTAGGCAGAGAGGCAGGCAGAGAGAGAGGGGGAAGCAGGCTCCCCGCTGAGCAGAGAGCCGGATGCGGGGCTCTATCCCAGGACCCCGAGATCATGACCTGAGCCGAAGGCAGAGGCTTTAACCCACTGCCACCCAGGCACCCCTGGGTCCAGGTTTTAAAACGCTGAAGTTAAAAATGCCAAAACCATTTATAATTGAAAACCTGTTAACTATCACTGTGTATTTTTATGGGTATTTCATAGGAGAAAAAATAAATGAACACATAAGTGTACTTGTTTTATATCTGCATTGCCAAGATTACTTCTGTTCCTTTGTTAAATGTGTACGAAATATATAGAGTGTGTTTATGTACGGAGAGAGCAGCATTATTAACACTGTTGTCATGTCCCCTCGTCCATCTTTACGGTGCTGTCACAGGTATTTCCTGGCTGCATCTTGTAATAAAAGATACGGTTTTTGGTGGGGTTCTCCTTGGGGCAGGATGAGGTGTGGAGATCCTTTGGACTCTGCTTTTAAGGAGAGCAAGGTCACCGATACCTACAGAAGTGGATCTCTGCAGATTTGTCTCAGTGTTCAGAGCAGCATGGGATAACTTTCAAACCAGAAGGGAAAAAAAATTCTCCTTTGGTTGGTGTTTCTCTTCTATTGTTGTTGAGATGCACTGTTGTAATTCAGCGGCAGTATTTTTTAAGTTAAGAACACTCTGATTTGACATTTTTAACAGGAAAAGGTTCTATAGATATTATAGAAAAATCTTTTTCTTAACTAAATGCCAACGACAAAATTTAGACCAGAAAGTAGTCATGAAGCCACGGTAATGAGATATGATTGTGGTTTAGTGGAGGAAGAAAAGGCCTGCGGGGAACAGTATAAGTGCAGTAAATTATGAATCACTACTAAATAGGTCTCATTAGCCCACCATTGACTATGTTTAATTGACATTAGAAAGGAATCTAGAAAACTTTGGGACTATATAGAAGAAAACTTGGTGTTAAACTAATAAAAGTGATTAGCGTCTGTTTTAAAGATTAGCAACAGTTGGTTGGTTGTGCATTGGGGAAAGCAGTAGCCCTCTCACTGGCAGGTGCTTAGAGAAAAGCCATGTGTCTCCTAAGGGAAAGGGGCCACAGAACGCTGGGGGAGGTCCTATGTGACAACGCGTTGCCCATGAGTTTCTCCCCTCGTCCTAGGTATGTCCGCAAAACAGAATGGCCCTTAAATGGTGTTCTGAAGTTGACTCTGATGAGGACTGGAACACAAGAGAGCATTTAGCGTGATGATTTTCATGCTGTTACCCTCCATGGTCTGCAAAGCCTGAGTGCCAGATGCTAAATTCTATCAACATAATGTATCTTTAATTAAATATTATATTTGCAATACAATTAATAATGTGGCCTGTTTCCATAACTTTATTAGGAAATTACCATAATTTTTGTATAATAAGCTAATAAAAAGGCAGCGTGTTTTGAAACAGCCTTTCCTAAAGTGGTTATGTGCTTTGTGTCTGTTGAATTTTGAATTTAGATTAAGAGATTAATGGCCAGAATTATCTGATGCAATGCACTCAAGAGTCTAAATTATAGTGAGGAATCTTGTAGGATCCAGTATTATGTTGTTTTCTTTAAAATAAAATAGATGTCTTGCTTTTCAGTGGGCTCCCTGTTTAAGAGGTTTAGGGGACAATTCATTTATTTTCTTTACGCTCCCTCCCTCCTCTCAGTTCTTTTAAAAACCCAAGCAATACAACAAAACAAAACAAAACAACCCCGAAAACCCAAAAATGTTAATTTCAAGTATTTAGTACATTGAACCGTGATGCGTCCTAATGAATGGGAGGTCATGCTTCTGGTTCTGTGGCCATCGTTGATGTGGTTTTGATTTTCGCAATGTGTTAACATGATAATTAAATTCCCATGGCTGTCCTGTGAGGAAAGAATTTTAAATGGCACCACGCATGGGGAAAAACTTTGATATTTGAAAATAATATTATCTTTTAAACTGAGATCATATGTGGATACAGAATATTATGTATATTGCTATGACAATGGGGCTTTAATAACATTTCGTAAGCTGTCTTTTTCAAGACTGTTTGAAAATGTCACCCTCGGCTAAACAGATGTGATTTGCATCAGAGCTGTGTATGTCCTTACTCTTAATGAAACAAGAGTCCCTCTCTTCAGAGAGTAATTGTTCTCCTTGCAATGTGTTTTTTTTTCCTCAGCACTCAGTGTTCCTCCCCTGCCCTTCTTTTGCCTTAATATTTGTCCCTTAATTCTATCAGATTAGTTGTCAACTAAAATTAAAGGCAGATGTTACCTTCACAGTCTATCCTGATCTAATTTTACCGCCTTGATTTAGGCACTTGCTTTCTGTACTGAAGAGGCCAACAGGACAACTCTGGAACCACGAAGTCTAGATTCAGACACCAGCGTGAGACTATCCTAGGACTTTGCACGCATTACTTCATCTCGCCCTATACCTCAATTTCCTAATCTATAAAATGGGAACCGTGATCGGCCCTCCCTCAGTTCTGTGTAAAGCACTTACAAAAGGACTGACACATAGCATGGATCAGCTACATGGCTAAATTCCCGCCCAACTTGATTGTTCTCCCCGTGTGCCCTCTCCTTCTGTCCTTGCCTATCTGCTCACATCATGTGCTTGAAACAAGCCACCCACCTCCTCCAACACAGGTGCACGCAAGCCCATGACAGTAAACCATCTTTGTGTTCCCATTCTATCCCCCCAGGAAAGCATCACTGGGAGAGCTACTCTCTGCCTGCCAGTTTGGGAATAATCCAGCTGAAATCTTAATCGCTCCTCTGTGTTGCTTAGCTTTCTCAAAGGTTATGTTACAGGCATCTACTAGTGTTCTTTCGCCTCTTGTGCGTTGTGAACTCCTTGAATCCAGAGAGCTTATGTCATAAATTTCTCCCTACTCGAAAGAGCCCAGTGCCTTGTCATCTGCTGCACTCATTTCATTAGTGAGGAGTGCTTTTCTTTACATGTATCTTATTTCAGACACTTTTGAATATACATGATATGCTTACTTTTGCATTAATCCCGTCACTTCCGGGCATTGGCAAAGGCCAGAAAATTAGGAGGAACAAAAGTACATTTAGCCCGTTTAAGCAATATGTAAGTTCCTCTTGTGTTTCCTTCCCTCAGTTAGCTCCCAATACTTTTGCAAAAGAATAACTAATTCCTTATTTAAAGGAAAGTGAAAGCAGATCTGTTACTTCTATCATATGAAAGGTATTCTTTATCCATGGATAGATAACTAGAATATTTACATACGGCTTAAGCACATTACATTTACGAAAACTGTGCATGAAACTCTTAGCACCTGTATGTTGTTTTTTTTTTTTGTCACATTCATGTGGGTTATAAAACAATTACATTTTCAAAACTCTAATGTTGTTACATCTTTAAAGTGATTATACTCTGAAATAAAGTTTTAATACTCTACGCTCCACGATAAAAGTCATGTGGCATTATTACTTTACTACTGAAAACTTTGGAGGCTCAAAAGAGTTTAATTTTTATACGTTGAAGCTACTTGACCATATTTTAAAAACAAAGGTGAAGATCATAAAACGTGAAAGTTTCACTACTTCTATTGGCTATTTTATTTTTGGACTTTTGGAAGACTGTAGACTTTACTAAAGAACAAATTTGTTAAAAAGCAAACAAAACAAATTTCATTAAAAAACAAATCAAAAACAATTCATGAACTGAAGACACGAAATGGAGGGTTTTCCATTTGAAAATGTGAAGGTTTGCTTGTGTTGTTTGCTGCATCCATGCTAGAGTTGGTTTTTTGGCTTTGTGATCGCTGTTGTGTTTGCCCTTACAGTGCTGGGGGCATGTCTGCTTTTTGTTTCTGTGGCCCCACGAGGCATTCTTTTACATAGACTTAAATACCCTCTTTGGTTCTGCGATGTGGAATTGCAGTTCATTTATTCTAGGGTGGTAATTACAGTATCACAGATCCAGGTAAAGGACTGAAGCCAACCCAACTTATGATTTGTTTCATAACAGTATTTGAGGTGATGTTCTGTCTTTACGGATGCTTCTAATTTTCCTGGATGACACCTAAGGGTAATCTACACTGTGGTCCATATTTCTTATAGCAAATCTTCTTTTTTTTTTTTTTAATAGACAAGTTATTACAAAATAAGTATTTCTCCTTACCCTTGATCAAAGAACAAACCACAGCGTAAGCAAGGAGATAAACGGTTAATTGATGCTAGCCTCCAATTGGGGGATACTAGGGAGTGCTGAGGAATGTGGCAACTTTGACCCAGGCTACCTGTGTGAATTCAGACCTAGTGTTCCTCGACCCCTTGACTGAGTTCTGTTGGATGGCCTATGACCTGTAAGTCCTTCAATTTGTGGGATTCAGCACCACTGAAAACAGTCCGTTTAGTGCTTTGTCTGACAAGGCTAAATTGGTAGTTCTTTTCTAATTCTGAATCCCAAGGTTAGTTAAACTGTTGAGACAAAGCTTAGCCAGTATATGAAATATGGTATAATTTGGTGAGTGTTGTTATTAATGCTTGTTTCTCCTTACCCCTGAGGGCTCGTTTAGGAAGATCCACAGCCAGATGATAACTTTCAGAATCTGAGGCAAGATTAATCTTTGAATTTTGTCCAGAAGTAAAATCGTTTAGGTCACTCGGACACATACATGGTGCTTCCCCACAAAGTTGTGTACCCCCCTCTATAAGACACATGCATGACTGCTATGCTACTCGCATTTCCCAAAAGCAACAAATCACCCTCTTCCTTAAAGGAGCCATAGACTACTCAGTGTTAATAATGTCCCTTAATTCTGAGTGCTGGAATTGAGGCCTTTGGTTGTGACAACCCTATTCCATGGTTCTGCTTCTCTTTGTTCTAACACCCCAGTTTAGTATTTGTCCTAATTCCTATTGTTTCAAGCCTATTTGCTTGGTTTCCACTAAATTAGCGACACCAGAGGATCTCATTTGCCCCATGTCTATTCATATTTGGAAATATCATTGTACAAAGTAAAAGTTGCTAGGAGAAGCTATTCTGGGACAGTCTGTACAGGTATAAGCTCTCGAGTTGATGCTCTGGGAGCCTTTTCCTTCTCACTCCGGCCTTTGTTAGGGCCCCCTCTTTTCTTACCTGGATTGTTGTGGTAGCTTCTGGTCTGGCCACCTTTATGCCCTTCATGACCATATGGCTTCCAGATTAATATTTCTTCAACACAGCCCTGGTCTTGTCATTCTATATTTCCTAACAATCTACATATTACAGAGATAGAAGGAATGTGGTATTTATAATGGTAATAATGGCAGTAACAATAATAATAAATGCCCTTAGGTGCCCCATCTCAATTATCAACTGTCTTGAGAAAACAGGCTTTTGAAATTCAGTATCAGAGGATTTATCATTGAGGTATTTGGCATGGGTCTGAATTGCATGTGTATAGTTTGGCTGGTGGAAAGATCATCTGATAGACATGAGAAGTGAGTGGGTGGG
>CM052898.1:122857903-122993492 GCA_028534135.1 Potos flavus
GATTTCAGCAGTGGTGCTGGTACATTGCTCTTGGCTTGGCCACCTTCCCTTTGCTCATCCATAGAGCTTGGTCACCTGTACCATGGCCAAAGTCATGGTGATCTCTCCCAAAAGCCATCCTCAGATTTCCAGCTGGCAGTGACTGTCCAGAAAAGAGAAAACATAGTTCTTTATTACTCCAAATTCTAGCGTGTTTACTGTACTGCAGGATCTGAAATATCAAATAGACTCTATCAGCAAAGCTTTCCAAAATATAAATGGACAAAAGAGCAAGGAGTGGTTTGGGGACCATTCAAACTAGGACTGCCCATTCATTGCCCTTGTCATTATTATTTTTAAGATGACTATCCATAGACTGCAAACACTTTGCCCATTTCCTTTCACCTCTGAAGTTATAAACTATTCTCTACATAGTCACCCGGAGAGAATGGGAAAGGAGCTATGTCCACTGTGCACTCCGGGGGTGAGGGACGAAGACTGGCGGGAGGGCAATCTTTGCTTCCAGATTGCTCCATTGCCTCACCCTTTTCAGGCCACACCAGCTACCAGAAATGCATCAGCTCCATGTGGTCATCGCAGGATTTATCTGGGCATTTGCTGAACCTGCTCGCAATTTATTTTTATTTCTTCCGATAGACGTGGATTTGGCACAGGAGAGTAAATTCTTTCTGGAACAGCAGATGTGCCTGGTACACTCGTTTGCTATAACCATTTGTGCTGTGGTTGAAAAAAAAATTTTTTTTAAGAGTGCAGAATTGTTGAAGGGGGAGGGTTAAAAAACCAGAACCATTTTAGCGATTATGCAAAGTTAGAATGTGAGTAATTTTGCTGCAGTTAGTCATTATGTGCTTTCATAGCTTGTTTTACAAGGATAAAGGGATATGTACAGGTTTGGTGAATAGAGCTCTTATTTGTCCCTAATAGTCGCTTTTTATGAAAACATTTTCTATCCTTCCTCCTACTCTGTGGCGAAGTGCTCTCTCCTTAGAAATTATACCCTTCTGTGTTTCAGCCCCTTTGTCCGTCTACAATAAGTGGACAAACAGTCTCCATTTCTGAGAACAAATATGTTTGAAGAGAAACTTTATTTCCCATACAACATATAATGTGAATGACGTACATTCAAATCACAATGATACAGTGATCATTTAAAAATGAGCATGTTTTCTACAGGGAAAAAAACAACAGAGCAACCATCTAGTGACTTTGCTATGAGCTTATATGTGCTGGGAATAGGATTTTTTTCCATCTTTTATTTGAAATATCCGATAGGTCTTAGCAAATTTTGCTCATGGAATTCTCTAAGAATGGCGACACGGTACCTAGCCGTTTTTCGCTTTGCTTTCGGTCACCCAAATTCCTTTGGAAATATGTGCACGAAGGTCTGTTTGTTTCCACTGTAGCAAATATAGCCACTTGCTCACACTGGTGGCTTCCCTTACTGAATTCCACTACTATTTTGGAAACTCCTGTATGAAAACACAGCAACCCAACTTGTCCCCATTGAGCCTTGTCAGTGATTTCCATGCAAAGCTGCCTGATGTCTATACACTGAGGTTCACTTTTGTTGAAAAACAGAACTGAGTCTGTTGCCTTTTGTAGGCTTGTTGCTAAGTCTGGTCATTCTGGTGTGAGGGCAGGAACATGGGTCTTAGAGTCTGGAAAACTGGGTTCTCATTCTGACCCTGTCAAGCCCTTGTCACTTGGGGTGAATCCTTCCTAAGCCACGTTTCCTTGAGGAAACGTAGAGGAAAGGTAGAAATTTGTGACTTTCGAACTCCTTCAAGCTCTGATAGTCCATGATTCTGTAGCGAGTACTGTATAATAATCTATAGATAGTTCAACTTTATTTCCTCTTTTTTTTAACTTTATTTCTTCTTTCTCAAAAATTTCCTTGTGCTTACATCTGACCCAGACAACTCTTTACAGACTGTCTGCTTTAAATTCTACCACCAACATGCAAATTTTAGCAATGAGAAACCCCTACAGGACTTGGGGGTTTCCTGAGTGAAGGGATCCCACACTTTTATTCATCTTTTTGTCTTTAATGGCTTCTGAGTAGCACTAATATACTGGAATGGTTGGTACTATTATAGTAGTTGATTATAACCAAAAACTACTGAACCACACTCACCACATTTCCTGTTACCTACAGCTAAGAAACCTAAAATACATAGACTACCTCAGAATATCTTTTTAATTAGATTGAATTACAGAACCCGCTATCATACTAAAATACTTCTTACTAACTAAGGCTTTGGCTTTACAAAACTGGGAGGGGACCAAAAGGATTAGGGGACAGTTATAATTTAACCAACCAGTGCCATTATTGTATTTTTTATTTTTTAATTAAACATCTCCCTCTCTTACAGTATTTGTCAATAATACATTATGGAAATAACTTTCATTCATTGAACAAATGCTTATGCAGTATGAGTTTGTCAGATGCTAAATGCATCATGTTGAATGAGAAAGATAAGTACTCACCCATAGGAAGTTTGGGGGTCCGGGGAAGAGAAGGTTAAAGAAGGAATTGCAAAACAATGGACAAGGGTTATCATACGGGATAAATTGATTTAATTCAATCAATTAAAGGAACACCAGTGATGGACACTTCACCTAGACTTAGAGACTCAGAACGGGCTTTCCAGAAGAGGCATCATTCATTTCAAACCTGAAGGATGAATACTCGTGGGGAGTTGAGAAGTGGGAGCGGGTTGGAATGTGTTCAAGTCAAGCAATCACAGTATGGCTGGAACATCCCATCCTGGGGGAGGTAAGGGAGGAGACTAGGAAGCTGAGCTCTGGCTCTATCAGGAGAGAATTTGGAATTCCTAACAAGAGCAGTGACAACCTTCGGGAGATGTTAATAAAGGAAAGTGATGATCTGATTTGGGTTTTAGAAATATTCTATTTGCAGCATAAAGGACATACTTGAGGACAATAAGAGTTCAGTTTATTTTTTAAATACATATATAAGCATATGTTTACATGTATTAGTATATATAATTGCAGTGAATTAGGGCACCAGTGAGTGGACTGAACTGGGTATCAGTAAGTTGGCAGTGAGAACTGGAAAGGTTGCAGGTAATTAGGAGATAGAACCAACAACCTTTGCAATACCAAGGGGAGAAAACATCATATGACTCTAGTAAAACATCACATGACTGTGCATCTTTAAAATACCCACCAACCATAACATATTACTGATGCAGAAAATTTCTGTCAGTGTACATATGCACTCTTATTTTACTTTTCTTTATAGACTTATTTTGAATGCATGTTCCCTTGCCTACCAGCTGTGAACATTCCATCAGATTAGTGCGCCATGATTTTTTTAAACCACCCTCTCAAAGTTTGTAAACATACAATTAACATAAGTTATGGGTGTTTTAATGGCTCTTTATTGCCAGTTTACCCACCAAAAGAATTATTCCAACTTCCAGTCCTACCAGCCATGTAAAAACATACCTGTACTATCATATTCTCACTGAGACTGTGTTTTATTGTTTCTTGGCTAATTAGCTCCACACTCAGGACTTTTCGCCAAACCCCTGGCCTGATTGGGCAAGAGCACAGAAGCCCCAGAAGGGATGATTCCGTATATGAGGTCATTTGCTGTGGAAATAGGCTCTTCTCTCACTAGGTTCCTAGATTATTGAACACGCTCAGATTGAATTAACGCTCCTCGCAATGGCATTTTCTCCAAGGCCAGCCACGTGCATGCTAGGACTCAGTGTTCTCTACCGGATGGGGATTTGTATCCACAGTAGCCTGGAAGACCTCTCAAGTTCAAAAGTGATGGCATACATACCATCTTACCTCACAGCTATTTTGGGGGAAAACTCTCCTTGAAGTACTGGCTTTCTCGGTTTTCACATGATGACATGATAATTTTATGAACATGTAAGTGTGGGACCTCACCCAGATCACTGCTTCCCTGTCAGGTAGTGAAGGATTAAGAAATGAGGGCTTCGAAGGTAGCGTCTTGATGTTATTTCCGGGAAAACAAGCTGGACGTGCTGGCGTTCGTGTCTTCAGTAGTCTGGGAACCCCTCATCTTCAAAGTCTCTTAGGCCCATTGAGGAGTGTTGTGAGAAGTGGTCAAATGGAAAAGCTTCTAAGACAAAAACTGCCCCGGAGTGCCGCACCAGACCGTCCTGATTCTGCTGTTTCTGCCTCTGAAGCTATTCAGAGGGGCCCCTCACTAGCTGTGGTTCATGTGTGTGCAACGCTGTGCTGGGAAGTGAACAGGTGTTGATGCAGTGCACAGAAGTAAGAGATTGATGTCTGCATCGCTCTGACAGGAAGTCCTGGGGGAGCATGTGTGTCTGTGTGTGTGCGTGTGTGTGTGGCTCAGGTGTGCAACAGCTGAAAATGAGTGTCCTCGGGGTGTCTCTGTGTTGGGAGTAATGTTTGAACTCAGTGACACCAATTAAAATCCCGTGATCTTAATTTCAAAAGTCATCTTTGAGATCATTTTGACCATTCACCGGTTTTCAGCTACCATTTACGAGGTAACTTTTTCTTTCATGTGGAATATATAGAAAAAATACGAAGATGAAAACCCAGATTTCTGTTAATTGCATCTGCGGATGCAGTTTTCCACCTTTTAAAAATATTTTTAAACCATTTTCTTACTATGTTCCTGTTTTTCTGTATGTCCACACATACACATACAAGTTGGTAGACTACGCTAGTTTTTGGTATGTGTCAATTTTTATAATAATTTATATTTAAAATATTTTCCCATATATATTATTTGAAATGATATATGCACACAACACATGCACACATACACTCTGATTAAAAAGTTAGTTGTGGTTCTGTTAGAAACCTTGGGATATAGGAAGAATGTAGACAGAACACTGAAAATCACTCCCTTAAAATACCCACTGTTATCATTTTGAGAATAAGTATTTCTAGCCATATATGTATGCATACATGTATGAGAGCTACAGATTGATGCAAATATTGATTAACAAATGTAAAATGTTTCCTAACCTGATTTTCCTAACCTGATTTCCTATGTATAAAGTTATTGATTTTCTAATTGTTCTTTCTTTCTTTTTGTTTGTTCTACTTTCCCCTTTTACTCTGTTAAAATGACAAAAATCCACCATCTTATCCATGTCTAAGAATATCTTCAGTGCATTAATATTCTCGTGCAGCCATCACCACCATCCTTCTCGAGAACTTTTTTTTTTAATCTTCCCAAACTGAAACTCCATACCCGTTAAATAATTACTCCCCATTCCTCCCTCCTCCTCCCTCCCTGGTGACCACATTGTCCTTTCTGTCTTGGTAAATTTGCCACCTGTAATTGAAATCATACAGTAGGTGTCCTTTTGTAAAATGGCTTAGTGCATCTTAGCACAATATTGTAAGGTTCATTCATGTGTCAGACTTTTATTCTTATTTTAGGTTGAGGAATACAATATTTTGTGTGTATATATATATATATATATATATATATATATATATTTGTTTGTTTGTTTGTTTTTGTTTATGTGTTCACCTATTAGTGAATAGTTGGGTTGCTGCCACATGTTAGCCATTGTGAATCATGCTGCTGTGAGTGTGCAGGGTCCCTACCTTCAGTTCATTTGGGGTATATAACCAGAAGTGGGATTGGTGGATTGTTGCTACATTTTGAAACATTTAACAATATAGTTTTTAATTGCTTAATAGTATTCCGTTATATGAATGCAACATCATTTATTTTAACAACTCCCATGTATTCATTATTTAAATTGCTTATGAGATTATAATTTTTAATTTTTATATATTCTATTTGCCGTGAACATTTCTAGAAACCAAACAGTTATGCTATCTTGTGGTTATTTCCTTAGGTTAAATTCCTAGAAACAAAAAGTATAGACTTTATCAGGGTTTCTGATACACATATCACCAAATTAACCCAGAAACAGATTTCCCGTAAGGAGTTTATAGAACCAAACAAACACTTGCATTGGCCCTAAGTCTAACTCATATAAACATTGTCCTTTGGAGATAATTAGGGTAAGCCCCTCCTATTAGTCCTACCTCCTAACTCCAGCTATGCCTCTTTATTCTGCTTTAATAACACTACCTAAGGAAGTAGTTGTGAATTCTGGGTTCAACAAAGAATCATTTGCCCCTTTCCTTTTTAATTTCCAGATTTCACTCTTGAAGTGGTGGGTCTAAGATTATTTGTACTAGAAAAACCTAATGAAAGATAATTTGTATCAAAAAACCCCCCAATGATCCTTTGTGCAGCCAGATTTGAGAAATACTTGTCTAAATGTATGGTAGTATGTTCATGCATTGTACTCTTGGTCTGTTAGGTTGTTGTCTAGCTCATGGGGTCATCTATCAAGTGGATAATGTGAGTGGCCCAAATGAGTGAGAAATTGATTTGCTGTGGGTACTAATCCTGAATTCAGGGGCTCTGAATCCTGGCTGGCTTAGTTGGTAGACGACTCTTGATCTCGGGGTTCTGAGTTCCAGCCCCACGTTGGGCATGGAACTTACTTAAAAAGAAATCAATGAATCTGGAATTTTGGAAGATAATTAGTAAAGGGACTCAAGAAATCAGAATTAAGTTAGTCCTCAATTAAGGGCTTGAAGAAAACAAGGAATTGATTTTTTATTGAGCAAAAAAAAAAAAAAAAAGTGTAACTGACTTAGATAAGTTGTGTTTGCATTTTTTTCTACTTGTACAAACTCAGAAGCCAAGTCTAGCTATTTCTTTATCCAGCCATTATTTATTAAGTACCTACCTGGTGTGGATTCTTAATGATGAAATCAGGCTCTTATTGGCCATGAAAACTTATTGTAAATATTCAGAATTTACTCTTAGAATCACTGGATTGTTCACATAACTGGAAATAAATATCATGAAAATAAAACTGAAGTTGAAATGCCCAGAATTCATTCTAAAAATCAAACATCCCCCTTTCCAGAGTTTATCTGTTCCTTGTCTGTATGGAAATAACATTTCATGTAGCTTCAACTGTGTTGCACGTATGAATGGTTTCACATTCTGTGATTGTCATTTGGCATATATATTTTCATTGATCGTCTTAGGCATTTTTCCACCTCAGTGTAATAGCTGAAATCAAAATATATGAAGGGGCTCTGAGCTTTATTTAGTTGCTTTCATGTAGGACTTTAGCTTTTGTATACCTTCACCTTCTGTTACCTTAGAAAGTTTTCTTCTTTGGTAGGAACCTTTTACTTATCATACCAAGTTTTGTCCAAAAAATGTAATTAAGAATTCTCCAAGTACAGTGGCTCTGCCTTTGTCTTTTTTGTGGCTTTAGCAACTAAGCTCGGCAACTAACACATAGCAGAATTTCAATTTTTTTAATTGAATAAATAACTTTGATTAATTAAATTTCTAGAGATTGGGGTATTGTGATTCCTTGGTAGTTCAAATGCATTTTGTCGCAGTACATGTGGTTAACGATTATTTCAAAATGCATTAGTCTCCTTTCTTTTATGATAAGTTTATTTAAAATTTAGCCCCTGACTATTTCTGTAAAAGATTTGAGCCAGGATTGAGTAGAATTTGCATACACAATATAGCCATCAAAATGAAAATAAGCATCTCAATGCTTCTTTGAAGGATAGTAGTAGTAATAAATTCAAAAAGTAAAGTCATCGAACTATTTAGGGGAAGGGAGAGACTAATGAGATTACTGTAATTAAGCATGCATTAAATGCATGACAGAGTTTCTTGATTGTCAAGTAATAAGAGAAATGAGCTAGCTCATATTTTGCATGTTTGTTTATAATCTGACAAGAGAAATGAATTTTTTTTGGAGTTTATTAGTCATTCATTTATTCAAATTCATGCATTCAAATAGTTGTCAAATGCCTACTAGTGGCTGTGATGTGAAAAAGCCACTGGAGAAGCAGCAGTTAATGAGAGGGACAGTCTCTAACACTGTGAAAACAGACGGGTACAAGTGTGAGATGTATAGGAGAGGAGTCACCAGTGCTCACTCTGCCAGAGGACTCAGCAAAGGTCGCTGAGCAGCCAGACACTCAGACTGAGACTTAAGGGGTTCTTAGGGATTAGCTCATTAGAATTCAGAGAGAGATGGGGAACCAATGGGTATAGTTCCTGAGACGGAAGAGAGCCTGGCATATTGGCTGTGAAAGAAAGTCGGTATGAGAGAGTGATTAATACAATGTGGAGGTCTCAAGGAGAGGGAGAAGAGGGAGAGTCCAAACCATTCCCCTAAGCCACTGAAAACTCTTAAGCAGGAAAATAGTGTGATTAAATCTGCATTTGAGAGAATGCATTGTCTACAGAATGAAGGACTCATTAAAGGGGGAGCAAGAGTACACTCTGGAAAACCAGTCTGGATGCTGTTGGAGAATTCCTGGTGACGGGAGGGGTGTTATCTTGGAATAGAGTCCCAGCAGAGGAAATGAGGAAATGTGGAAATATTTGAGAGTTTCAGAACTCCTTATTTAGGAAATAGAATCCACAGGATTTAGTACTTGAATGGGATGTGAGGGAGAGGCACAAGAATGACTCCTAGTGTTCTCATTTGAGCAACACCTGTGTGAATGAGAAAACCAGACGGAAAACATGAAGGGCAGATTCAAGGAAGATGATGAAACAGTTTTTAACGCGTTGAGCCTGAAGAGCATGAGACATCCAGGCAGACCCATGAAATAAACAGCTGAATATCTGGGTCTGGTATTCAGAGTACTCTGAATTCTAGAGACAGAAACTGTGATTGTCATTTAGCATGTGTCAGATAAGCCTGTGTCAGATAAAGAGGATCATGATTCTGGGGCCATTGGGCAATATGTTGACTATTGTCATTGGTAGCAATTTGAAAGCAAGATTAGTAAAGTACTTCTAGCAGAAACCTAGAAAGAGCCTGAATCCCTGCTGTCACTGTTGAGCAGATATAATAGTTCTTGGCTGCCTATTCCTGGATTATCTATTATAAAAGACAAATCTCTGTCTCTTTGAGATCATGATAATTTGACTTTCTAGAGCGTACAGCTTGACTTCTTTCCAACTTATAAAACATGCAATTTGATTATTAAAACACTATAAGGTAACTGTTTTCATCAGGGTATGTACAAAGTTCATGGAGAATATAACTGAAGGACCGTAGAAAAAAACCTCAAAATCCTTCTAGCGGAGTCAAGAATGGCATTCCAGAAGACGCACCATTTGATCTGAGACTTGCAGAATAAGTAAGCAACTGCCCAGATGGCTGTGTTTGAGCAGCAGGGGAGCAACGTGGTAGAGAGTTGGATGGAACAGATCAGAGACTGTAGAAGGAGGTCCTGGCTGACAGATATGAGTACAGACATAACTGTGTGATCTATTCCAGTCTCTGCATACGCCTAAAATTGCTGGAGTGTGTGATGTGAGTGATGGTGGAAAAAAGGAGGTGGCTGGACAGGGAGGCAGGGGCTAGACTGGAAAGTCTTTGCAAAGCATATTTAAAAAAACAAAGAGTGCAATGTCACAGAAAGAGTTCGACCCAAGGCAGTCATTTGCAAATTGGGATCAGGCTCAGATGGTCACGTTAGATGACCCTGGCGTTATCGAGGAAGGGAAGTGAGAAAGAAGTGGAGTTCGTTGATGGCAATAAATAGCTCAGGGAAGTGGGGGTGAGGATGTATAGGAGGGGAAGGAAAACGAGACTGGAGTCAAGTACAAGGTTCTAAGAAATATGTGGGGCTTCTGTAGAAGACATAGTAGTAGAGTAGAGTAGGGGAGTGTGTGTGTGTGTGTGTGTGTGTGTGTGTGTGTGTGTGTGTGTGTGTATACAGGCATGTCCAGGGAGTGGGTGGGCAGGGGCAAGAGAGAGACTGAGGAACTCTAAGACGTTATCCTGACTTGGCCATAAAGGAAGTCGAGGACCTGGCCCACGGGGTGAGCATAAGGGGTGCTGTCAGCGCCCCTAGTCTTTTGGTGTTTTTATGGCTACAGCTAGTTTTTCCTGGTAATGGGAACATCCATTCAGCAGCTACTGATGATGTATTAGCCCTTCTGCCTGACTAGAAACTCCCAGGGGACAGGGAGACATGCACTGCTTATCTGAGGATATTGCCCTTCTCCCATCAACCTCACAGAGCTTTCCATGTCCAAGATCCTTAGAGAATAATTAATGGAAAAATAACCACATATAAAGACTGTTACAGAGATTCGAGTCTCAGGGGATGTATATATATATTCATAATTTTAAAATGTGCTTGATTTTCAAAATAAAAATGTTAAATCATGATAAAACTTTAAGAATCTCTGCAAAAACAGAAAAGAAATGATATGCCAGAAATAAATACTCGGAAGTGCCAACTAATTCAGCGAGTAGAAAAGATTCACTATGTATTTAATTGAATATGTGGGCCAGGAAAATGTTGCCATAGCTTTCTTTAACTATGAAGAACATAAATAAATATGCTTTAAAATGATTCCTGTTCTTTACCCCTTCCACCTCCAATGAGGTAAAGAATGTAAAATCACAAGAGGAAAAAATAAAGCTAAATGTGCTATTTTCACTAACGTAGTTATGATATAGGAAATACTCAGAAACATGCCGGCACATACACAGCAGAATTCATAATAAAGTTGTGAGAAACCTTCTCATCCCCCAAGGAGAGCTCTACTGGTGAGATATTTCCTAGAAGAAAGCGATGGCTATTGAATTTCTGCCGATGCCTTCCTTCAAAGACTTTAGGGATGTTTAAAGTGTGTGTGTGTGTGTGTGTGTGTGTTTATGTCTGGGTCTGGGTCTGAGTCCGGGTTCATCAAAGTAAAAGAGAAAGAGAATTGTGTTGGAAAAAGTTGCTTCTAAGGAGTTAGGTCGACATTAAGTCTCTTTTGCTTTCCTTTATCAATGTCATGGGCTTTCATTTTCAAATCTGTGACTTTTGAAGGATCTGCTCTGGGGGCAGACTTCGTTACAGCTGCAGCAGAGAGTGTGCCTGTCATTAGCCCAGTTGCTCAGTCACTGTCTCCATTTATAGTTGGGTTTGTAAAGTGTTCAAAATAGGAACTCTGGGTTTCTGCTGATCTTGAGTCATCAAAGAAAAGAAAAGCTTTATTACTTATATTCATTTCCATCGATGCTGACATTTTTTAAAACTGACATGGTTGACTAGGAAAAAAAAAACTGACCTTTTTTTAGGTTCAAACTGACTCTACCATGCTTTCTACTATAGAATGTCAGGATCTTAACTGCGTACTTATTTAGGAATTTCTTCAGGATATGTATTTTAATACATTGCTGAAAAGGAAATTGAATCTGTTTCTCTTGGGTACTACTGGAGTCATCTTTATGCAGAAGGGAAAAGCTACTCTGCCAAGACAATATTACTCAGGTTGCTTAAATTACAAAAGTAAATGGCAAGTTTCTCCCCCGAAAGGCTAGTATCAAAAGGGGGGGGGGGGGATAAAAGATAACTGACAGCCTCTTGTAACTTAGAGAACTACACCTAGAATTACAAATTCCCCAGGAAAGTAGACAAATAGAATTTGAGACAAATAAATGTAGAAAAGAGAGCTGTAAGAGTCAGGATCCCAACATAAATGGTAGCACGCCGATTCATAAATGCAGTGTGTACCCAGGCCCATATGGGTAGAGAGAAGCCTGAAGGGACAGAGTGATAATCTGGAGCTAGCAGAGTCCGAGCTGTCATGTCATCTAGGCTCACGGGAACGAAGGGAGAGAGCAGTTATTCTGAACCAAGAGGTGGCAAGTGTTGTAGAGGAGAGATGCTAGAGAGGACCAGTGACCTCCTTACTCACATCTGGGACCTTCACAGGTAGGTGGACAGAAGAAATGCAGCCCAAGAATAGATCTGTGTTTTTCATCAGGAGCACCATTGCCATCTTGGGTTTGACAATGATGTGTTTTGCTGTCTGCCCATGCAGTGATAATAGCGTCCCCTAGTCACCATGACAGTCAAGTTATCCCTACTCATTCCCAAACTTCTCTGGTCAGTAGGCGATTTCTTCTCCAGTTGAGAATCACTATATGTTAACCAAATATCCCTGGGAATGTTTTAATCTTTATCTCTAGATCAACGTAGATGACCAGAAAGCTATCTTCAGAAAGCTATATGTTTGAGTCGATAGACTTGCATATTACGGAGGGGAGAAGATATCTACCCCATCTATGACCCCATATCCACATATCAGGCAGGAAAGAGGAAATGGGCAAAGTAGGGATGATGCTTCATCAGAAGAGTGGTCATTTTCCCAGAAATGCTTAGCATATATCTCATTGGTCAGAATTGTGTCCCAAGGCAACTCCTACGTACAATATAGTCAAGGGAAGTATTTTAAGTTGGGTACATTGTTGCCTTGAATAGAATTGAAATTCTTTGAGTAATGAAGAAGGGAAGTGGGCATGAAGAAGCAGTTAGCAGCGTCTTTCCCACGAGCTACATATCTTTAGTGTCTTGGTGTGGATGAATGACACTAGAGTAATATAAGGCCTTGCATTCTCTCTTTCTATGCATACATTAATTTGCATGGAAATTAATAAACAACAAAATCAGGGTGTGATCATTCATTTACACATTTGTAGATCATCTACATCTACATTTGTAGATCATACACATCTAATCAGTGTAATTCAGAGTAACATGAAAACATTTCTGTCATTGGCACATTTTTGGATCCCTGATAGTTTAATGCCTGAGGACAGAAGTTTAAATCTCCAAGCCTTCCTTGAGCCTGTCCTTATCCTCAGCCTAACCAAGACTTCTCATGGTTTGGAAGTGATACCTTTTCAAATTTGTGTCCTTAAACATTCTTAGGATATTCAGTAAGTGTTTCTGAATTGAATGAATGAATACAATAGAGATCAGACAGAAAAGGAGGAGGAGTCAGCATTTGAGTTATCTTTGGTAAATCACTCTTTGACAGGAATCTTTGTTCTAAAATTTAGCATCTTGGTTGTGCTGGGGGTGTTTCTCTCAACACTCCTCTTTGCTTTACTTTTTCTTTCCCTTGGCCCAGTCCTCCGTTCTCTTTCCCTGGTACCTCCTTTTAGCTGAATGGTGACTAAGTCTTTGGATAATTTGATTGAGATCACATTGTTCTGTTTATTTTTGTTTTTACTGCTAGTGCTTTCAGTGTTAAATTTAAAAAAAAAAAATTGCCAAAGCCAGTGTCCTGAAATTTTGTTTTTTTTTCCCCTGTGTTTTCTTCTAAGAGTTTATATATACAGTTTTACCTCTTACATTTAGAGCTAAAAATTTGGGTTACTTTTTGTGTATGGTATAAAGTAAGGGTCCAATTTCACTCTTTTCCATGTACATATCCAGTTTTCTGCACTATTTGTTGAAAAGGTTATCCTTTTCCAAACAAATGATCTTGGCACCCTCATCAGAGATTACTCGCGCATGCAAGAATTTACTTCTGGATTCTCTGTCCTATTCTATGGTTCTGTGCGTCTGTCTTGATGCCACTGTCATACTGTTTGGATTTTGGTGTCTTTGTAATAAGTTTTGAAATTACACAGTGTGAGATCTACATTTTGTTCTTCTTTATCAAGATTGTTTTGGGTATTCAGAGTCTCTTGAGATTCCATATGAATTTTAGGCTGAATTTTTTCTATTTTTATAAAATTGCCAATGGAATTTTAATAGGGATTGCATTAAATCTGTAGAATACTCTGTGTAGTATTAACATCTCTATAATATTAAGTCTTCCAATCTGTGAACACAGGATGTCTTTATATCTATTTACGTCTTTATTTCTGCAGTATTTTTACTTTTTTATTGTAAGTCTTTTGCTCTTTTTGTTAGCTTTATTTTAAAGTTTTTTTTCATTTTGATGTAATTGTAAACAATCGTTTCCTTAATTTTTTTTTTCAGATCGTTCATTGCGAGTACAAAAAAATGTGCCTGATTTTTGTGTTTGTTTGTGAATTCTCAGAAGGCAGGAACCATGCCTTATTTGTATTTTACAGAGTTAATACAAGATAATAATAGCAGTTGCTAATATGTATTCATTTCTGTGTTATTATTTTTCACTGATGGTAATCTTTGTCCTCTTTATTTTTATTTTTTTCTCTTTACCACTTTAGGGCTCTACTAGTTCGACAGCCTCTCCTCCGGTCTCCACCCCTGTCACAGGACACAAAAGAATGGTTATACCAAACCAACCCCCTCTAACAGCAACCAAAAAGTCTACACTGAAACCACAGCCTGCACCCCAGGCTGGACCCATCCCCGTGGCACCAATTGGGACACTAAAACCCCAGCCTCCGCCGGTCCCTGCATCCTATACGACGGCATCCACCCCTTCCAGGCCTACTTTCAATGTGCAAGTGAAGTCAGCCCAGCCCAGCTCTCTTTATATGGCTGCCCCTTCATCAGGACAATTTTACAGCCAAGGCCCAGGACCCCAGGGCTATAACACTCCACCGGTTTCTATCTCTGGGCAGTGCCCACCTCCTTCCACACGGGGGGGCATGGATTATGCCTATATTCCACCGCCAGGACTTCAGCCTGAGCCTGGGTATGGGTACGCCCCCAACCAAGGACGTTATTATGAAGCCTATTGCCCAGCAGGGCCTGGCTATGGGGGCAAAAATGACACTGATCCGGCTTATGGTCAACAAGGTCACCCGAATCCCTGGAAGCGGGAGCAAGGGTATACTCCTTCTGGAACAGGAAACCAGAACCCGCCTGGGATGTATCCAGTTGCTGGTCCCAAGAAGACCTATATCACGGATCCCGTTTCAGCACCGTGCGCACCACCACTGCAACAAAAGGTAGGGAGCTCGCTCACATAGTCATGGGACTGCAGGAGTGTGTATCTTGGCCTACTCTCCCCAGAATGCAGAGCCCAAGGCAAAAGCGTATGTGGTCCTTTATGGCATTAGGAAGTAGGGTCCCAGGGAAGTATGAGTGAAACTGGAAAGGGGGGGAATCCTATGTGGGGTATGTTACCAGTCTAGTATCAAGTACAACCCATTGTTTAGTATCAAGTACAACCAATTGTTGTATCTAGTACAACAATTGTATCTAGTATGCAATTTAGTATCCGTTTAGTATCAAGTACAACCAATTGTTCAATCTTGAGGATCATCTTCCAGAAGACTCTATATGAACAGATCAGGATGGTCTGTTCAGGGAGAGGAAGGGAAAATAGTTTATCTTCCAGCTCTTGTCTCCTGTTTGTCAAAGCTTCCCTCTGGGGATCAGAAACTTGCTCCCACTTAGATGTTACATTTACCTGGGCTCTGAGTAGGGAGTAGATCAGCAGTATCTCATACCTTAGTGGGGATGGGAAGTTCCCCGGATTGTAGGGAAGTGGTGTATAGGGCACACGAGGTACAGTGCTATCAGGTTGGGTTCAGGTAAAGTCAGTCAGAACCCCAGCCAAGGTGGTGCTTGGGGTTCTGCCTTGGGCAGAGCGACCCCAGGGCTGCTGGGACACAACAAGTGGCCCCAGGCCCAGGAGGTGGATGAGGTCAAGGGGATTCAAGATAATGCAGACACTTCGTCTAGTGTCCTTTGGGAAGGGGCTACAGTATAATGATGTTCATTTATTACCTCTTGTTGATCCCCATCACTGATCCTCTAGGAAGAAACTTCCTCTACAGGCTTTAACTATATTAGGAAATTTTTAAAAATTCTTTGTGACCGTGGTTGGACTTATTTGCAAGTATGCATGTCTTTTAAGTCAACACGTTCAGTTACGTCCTGCGAAAAGCTAAGATACAATACTACACATACCTACTCACCTACAACTTGGATTTTCCATGAGTACTAGAACCAACATGATGATGTCTCTTTCCACCCCGACAAGAGGAACCAAGGAGAATTACTTGGAAGGGATGTGATGGAGAAACCAAGCTAGTTTCCAATTAATTGGGTTGGAACCAAGCCCTCCCTTTTAGCTAGAGCTGTGAGAAATCAGACACTGGAGAGCCCTTGGTTAACTAAAAGTTAAATGGTAATCGTTGAGATGGATTATGGAAGTATGTGTGTGTGCATATGTGTAATCCTTTACCCGTTAGAGATTGTCAATTTCCAGACATACGTTTTCACATTTTCAACATTATAACACAAATTTGTTAGATCCTTGCTCTCCAAGTAAGGTGTTTACTAAATCACGATTCTCACATGAAAGCATCTGCTCTTTTATGTTCCAAAAGAATTTTACATTCTTTAGAGGAAAGGAATCTTTCCCAGTGAGGCCTGTGAGTAGCTGCAGGCACCGGTTAACCTTATGAATTCTCATTACATGAAAGTGGACCAGCCATGGTCATTCTCCATGCTACATGTTTTTGAAACATTACTCTTGGAAGGACTTTCTTTTCAAAATCTCTCCATGCAGAGAGATTTTAGTAAGGGTTTTTTGTTTTGTTTTGTTTTTAAATAAAGTTTATCCAGAATAGCCAAGCTGGATAGGCTCCCCCTTCATTAACATTACAATTTTCGAAGGAAGAGTTTTTCCAGGAGGACCCAAAAACAACCAGGTCAGAAAAAAAGGGGGTTATTCAACTTTACCTCACTTTGGTATAACTGAAACAAATTCTCCTATGGAGGATTAAAAGTGTACGTTGGGCAAATTGCCATCAACACTTCAGCTCGTATAGACATGCCGTTTTGTCCTGTCTAGAGCAGCTTGACTGACGTTCCCGCGGGAAAGAGATGGGCCCTGAGTTGTATTTAAGGATGCCAACACCCCACCTGGGGAAACAGACATAAGCCAGAGCAAAAGTACTTCTAAGTGGAGGGAATCATCTGGTGAGAAGGATTGAGCCAGTGGTTCCTCTTCAATATTCTGAACCAATCCAGAATTGTAGGGGGAAAAAAATCAGCACCACTTGCAAGAGCTGGATCTAAGACGGCAGGTCCAACCACGTGACTAACATTTGGTCTGCCCTCACTAATCCAGTCAGGGTGCTGGAATCAACTTTGATTAACCACTCACTGGAAAGCACAAAACTTCATTTTCCTTCTTAGTTGCACAAGGTAATGATTCAGGATGATCTCTTACATTATTATGCGTTCTGGGGATCAGTGGATTTCTTGTCATTTAAATTTTTTGGAAATATTTGTTTATAGCCATGTCATGCATTTTAACATCATATTGTGCAGCTTAAAAATGAAAATTAAATCATCTATTTTTGCTGCCATTAGAGAGGAGAGTGGTTAGAGGTTGATATTTAATCATCTACCTGTGTTTTGGGAAAGGAGGGGAAAGAGGCCGATGAAGCTACAGACATTTCCTGTGTGTGTTGTGGGGACAATGGTGGCTGAAGGGGTGGGCTTTCCACAGTTGGTCTTTGAGCAGAACACTGCTGTATTCAACTGCACCTGTGCACAGAGGCCCTTATTGTCCCAATATTGACTCTGCTTGGCTTGGTGATGTGACTACTGGCTTGAGAAATGAACTCCTAATTCTAATCCCAATTCCTCCCTTGACATTCCTCTTTCAGCCTGGGGAAAGCCTCTAGACCTCTTTGTGTCAGGCTTCCAGCCTCAGTAAAGTGGAACATCTTCTTCACTAATTAATGAATGATTGTAGAGGGCTTGGAAATTTCCAAGGGCTGAATAATTGCCAAGTGGGGGCTATTCGGGTTTTTCACTGGCTTTCATTTATTTCCAGTAGTTTCAGGCACGGGTGGAAAACGGACCTTCCTGCCTTAAAACAATGATCTTTTGTTACATTGAGAAATTTGGAGGAACTTGACATTGGACCCATCAAGGAAAAAGTGGTTATTGTTGTTTTTAAGTGGAAGAAATAAATCTCCCTTATATTTGAAATAAGCTGCTTTGATTTCCCTACAATATGAAAGAAGGATAGAAAGGGGAAAGGATAGAAGGGGAAAGAAAAGGAGAGGAAAGACAAGGAAGAAAAGAATGAAGAAAGGAAGGAGGCAGCATGAGAACCTGCAAAGTGTGGGGGATCGTGATTATATTTATGTTCCCATAATGTGCTGAGCAGTGAATTTGCATGCTCAAGTAGACCATAATGTGTTTCCTGGACCATCTGAGCTGAGTTCCTTGAAAAATATTGTTATAAGCAAGTCTTTATAAGAAAGAAATATTCCTTTCCCACTGGAAATCCTCTTAAAGACACAGTAGACTCTTTTCTTTTGGCTCTTTTCTAAAAGCTCCTATCTGCTCGCTGCTGTGCAGTTCACCTGACTCTTGTCCTATGCATTATCTGCCCACGTCCATGAGGCGGGACATGCCTTTTCTCTAATACTCAGATAAGGCGAGTCAGGCTGAAAGCGTCAGAGCCGGGACCTGGAGGCCAGTCGTGGCTCTGGTGTGCCCAGTGACCTGAGGGCAGGTCAGCTTTAATACGCACTTCCTTGTCGAGAACCTAATCTGTCTCAGCCACCGCTTTATTAAAGGAAAATGGTCTTTGCCCCACAGTTTGTGAAAGGCACTGGTGCTATGCATCCCAAGGAAACTGGGGGGGCCACCTAGTGTGGAGGGGGGTTTGGTTAAATTCTAAAATCATCTACTGTTAACATCTTCTTGAAAACCCCTTCATGATGGTGAGAGTGTGGAATCAGCAAACTACTTTTCAATCAAGCCAACACAAAGTTGGGTTTTGTGTGTGTGTGTGTGTGTGTGTGTGTGTGTGTGTGTGTGTGTTTTAAATCCAGAGTTAGAACAGATCCCCGCTCTTCATTTAGCTTTTGAATCTGGGGCATATTTAAGGTATAGAGAAGAGAGTGAAGGCAGTGGACTTTTGGGGTCAGTGTTAAAGGGTCCCAAGATCTGTACTTTGTTACGATTCAGAAAAAATTTGAGGTGGTTATAGTAGTATTTCACACATTCAAATAGTATCAAAATGTGGAACTTTCTTTTACTGTGGAAAAGAGATGGATATACATATTGGGTATACCGCAAGCAAATGGCAGTATTTTGGAGAAAGCTTTCCTTATGGTAAACCTTGTACTAAATAGCTCTCAATTCCAGGATCAGAGAAACAAAAAAAGAAGAGATGGTTAGGGTGGGAGACGGGAAGATACAGAGAAATGCCTCAGGTCAGGTGCTAATACCTGGGTACATACAAAGATAAGGATGGAAGAGGTTGCTTGATGAGGCCAGTGACAAGAACATTAGGAATCCCTCTTTGTACAGAGTTTTTCAGTTCCCAAAGTACGTTGTGGACCCCACAGAAGCCATGAGGGTTCAAAAGCTCAGGACTGAGAGTTACATATGTCAGATTCATGGGAGAACCACAATTCCGATGTGGGTCTTCTGAATATTGTCCTCATGTTTTCCCGCTAGTAAGCCGTGCATGTTGGCATGCTTTGGTGTTTGGATGGTGGGAAGCACCACGTCGGCAGCACCAACCACTGGCCACGGCTCCCCCGTGGCCCTCCTTGCTGGCAGACATGAAAGCGGGCTCAGGCAGTTGTGGTGCAGTGCCATGAGATCAACAAATAGAGGGGAAGAACCCTGTTCATCCCTGCTGGACATCCAGACTCGGGGCCCTGGGGCTGGACTTCCTCTTCCCCATCACCCATGTACAACTTACCCTGTTGTTTATACCTCACAATGTCTAAAATCTGGTTTCTTATCTAAATCCCCTTGGTACTGTCTTAGTTCTGGTGTTCTAATGTCTCAGCTGAGTTATGGACACGGCCTCCTAATGGGTATCTCCACCTCTAGTCTCTGCCCACATCTGTCCATCCTACATATGTGAGCAGATGAATCTTTCTACCTTACAGCTCTGCCCTTGGCACTAACTGCTTTTAAAAAACAAAAAAACAAAAAAACACCTTCGAAAATTCCCAACTGGCTATGGAATGAATTGAAACCCCAGCCTGGATTTCCAGGTTCATCTCCCCCTTGAAGCCTCCCAGCTTGCAGCTGAGAACTTATATTCCTAGTTATTTCTCTTCTTTGTAGCTTTGCTCATGGAACTCCTTCCTGCAAGGCCTTCTCAGACCTTCCCCCAAATAAATAAAATATCTGTACATCTAATGTGACTTAGGAAGACCAAGCTAATGTGTTAATCTCTCTTGTGATGTCTTCTCTTTATAAGATCAAATTGTGCATTATTTCACCCTTTCCTTTCGAAGTTTCCACACTCTTCCTATACTAGAGTCATGTGTGTACTGATCTTCCGCCAGCCTCTGCCCCAGCATATATTGGATTCTATGATTTAGGAGTCCTAAATAACCCTGTCTCCTCCAGAGTAACTAACACAGTACATAACACATTCTTGTTTAATAAAGATGCTTGAAGAAACTTCCCATATCCTACTGAAATACGGAGAAAACCCTGCTTTAAAACTTACGAAAGGTTATTCAGCAAGATGCCAAAATCCAAACCTATTGCACCAAGTCATATTAGGTGACCTCAAGAACACAAGCATTGTCACATCAGCAGCTCAGTATCTAAAGTAGCTAGCTAATTTCTCGCGTTCACCATTGTGCTAACATTTTACATTCCTTCTGAAATATGCGTGTGTCCGCGTATGCTGTTATGCACACAGTCTTTTTATTTCCGCACTTGCCAAGTGTCCGCGGAACTTGTTGATTCGTATTCTTTAATCAATCTTTGGAGGTTTGATTTACATGCAATAAAATGTGTCTATTTTAAATGCATAGAACAGTGAGCCTCTGACATACATATGCTACTGCATAACCCCCACCACAATCTCGAGAACATTTCAGCTACCCCAGAGAGCTCCCTCATGCCGTGCTGCGTTCAGCCCCCTTTACCCTCAGCCCCAGGCAACTGGTCTGCGTTCCAACATAGGTTACTTTTCTCCTTTCCAGAATTCCATATAAATGGAATCATATCATAGTGTACACTCCTGTGTCAGATCTGCTTTTACTCACTGTAATTTTTTTTTAAATTTTTTGAGATCCATTTATGTTGTTGTGCGTATCAGTAGTCATCCATTTTGATTGCTAAGCAGTGTTCCATTATATGGGTATACTGCATTTTCCTTATCCATTAACTTCTTTGGGCTCATTTTTAGTTTCATTTTGAACTACGAGTAAAGCTACTTTGAACATCCATGTGCCAGTTTTTGTATGGACATAGTTTTTATTCCTCTTGTAAAATACCCAGCAGGGGCATTTCTGAGTCGCCTGGTTAACCATTTAACTGCTTAAGAAACTGCCAGACTTTCTAAATGCACCATTTTACATTCTCACCAGCAGTGTATGAGAGGTCCAGCTGATCCTCAGTCCTGGCAACTGTTAGTCTTGCTATTGTCAGTCTTAATTTTAGCTATTTTCATACTTTATAGATGCATCTGATTATGGCTTATATTTACATTTCCCTTTTGACTAATGATGTGGAATGTCTATTATTTATGCACTTATTGGCCATCATTTGTCTTCTTTTGGGAAGTGTCATCAATTCTTGGCCCATTTTTTAATTGAATTGTTGATTCTTATTGAGAGTGGTAAGGGTACCTTGTATATTCTGAGTCAGAGTCCTTAGGTATATGCATTGCCAGTATTTCTTCCTGGTCTGTGACTTGACTTTTCATTTCCTTAATGTCATTTTCTGAACAGCAGGAGTTTTTAATTTTGATCAAGTTCAGTTTGTCACTTTTATGTTTCTATAGTTTATACTTTTTTTCCTTAGATATTTTTGTTTCCTCGTGATCGCAAAGATTGTATTCTTGCTTTTTAAAAGATATTTACAGGTAAATTTAGGGCTATAGTTACCTAAGCACATTTGACAAAAATCAGTTGGCCATATATGTGTGGGTCTATGTGGACTCTCTCTTCCATTATGCTAATTTATATATGCCAATGCCACACTACCTTTATCACTGACTTTTATAGTAGATTTTGAAATCAGGCTGTGAAAATTTTCCATCTTTGTTCTTTTGAAAGTGTTTCGATTATTCTAAGTCCTTTCCATTTCCATATAAATTTTAGCATCAGCTTGTCAGTTTCCACATGTAACCTGCTGTGATTTTGATTCATATTTTGTTGAATCTGTAGGTCAATTTGAAAAGAGTTTATATTGTAGCAATGTTGTCTTCCAATCCATGAATATGGTATAGCTCTCATTTGATTTTGATTTTTATTAATTTCTCTCAACATTGTATTATAGTTTTACACACATTTTGTTAAATTATCCCTAAGCATCTCACATTTTGAACGCTATTGTAAATGGTATTTTAAAAAATTTTCAATTTGTGGTTGTCGGCTGTTAGTATATATATTTTTTTTTATATTGACCTTGTATCATATGACATTGTTAAATTTAACAGTTTTATAAGCTTATTTAAGACTCCTTTGGCTTTTCTGCCTGATCGTTTCATCAGCAAATAAGTTGTTGATTCAATTGTATTTCCTTTGTGGATAAGAGTCTAGCCATCAAATTCTTATATTTGGAAGATGTGCCTTTTTGATTGAAGAAAAAAGTTTTTCACAAAATTGAAGAATGTAAATTGGAAAAAATAATAGATCTTTACACTTTCCTTCTCTAGAGTAGCCTACTGAAACTGTCAGACATAGAAGTCACCTTCAGAATTATTAGATCATAAGTCCTTAAATTTACAGATAAGAAAACAGAGGCCTGAAGTGTTACAGTGATTTGAAGAGTTAGTTATATAACTAGTAGGTGGCACATTTCAGTAAAAACTGATGCTTTTTTATACCACAGTTACTCTGCATTGGCTCCAGACAGGTGAGATCAGAAGTATAAAGGAGCTTTAAAAGTTGTGATATTTATTGCCATAAGGAGCTTAAACCTACCCTTAGACCTCTCCATCAGTTTTATATGTTCTCTAATCACAGAAAATTGCTATCATTTTAGTGTTCTTTGTTCTGTCTCATACATAGTTGTTCGTCCTGTGAAAAGACTTGTTCTTAGGGTCTGTATGATTTTAACTCAGTCCATAATTTCTTCTTCCCCTGACTTTAAAATTTATCATCAGAATGGATGTCCTCATACACTATGAAATGTCTGTGAATATTATTCATTTTGCCAATCCTGTTTCTTCAGGGTTTTAGATGTTTAGAAATATCCCAGGTCCCTAATCTTTGTAGAAAATTAAATAAATCACTTTAAACAAATGATTCTAACAATATGTAGTTTTTTGCATTTATAGAGCTAAGAGGACTCACTTCAGTTTACCAGTGTTTTACCTTTGTTCTATTTCAGTCCTATAGTAAAAGAACTACCCAACTAAATGATAATATCCCTCTAGAAATCTCTCTCTCTTTTTCAGTTATGGCCAGCTGCAAACACTCATACTGTCCTGTCTCAGGGGAGAGACTATAGTTGTTCTCTTCCCCAGCAAACAAAGAAGTTTGCCCGTTATTGGTGTATAATGATTAGTGGTGAATATACATACTTTTAAAGATTTTACACAGAGTATTAGGAAATGTTCCCGTAGTGAAAGTCAAATAGTTGACTTTCCAAAAGTGCCAATGCCAAGTAATAAAGATTTACTTGTTATTTTAGCTCTTTGATTTTGGAATATGGAAAACTCAACTTTTAGATACACTTTTGGCAAATAATATGGTGTTTGCGCTATTTTACCCTTGGAATTCAGTGAATGTTCTTCAGAAAATAAATTCGATTTACCTCAGAAGGTTACTTAAAATACCATTTTGAAATATGTAATAATAACATGTAACATTTTTATAACCCCTTATAAAGTTTTATCAAACGCTTTCATATATGCAGAAAACTCTTTATCATGTCCAGGGGCAACTTGCCTGGTATCCCACTAATAGCAAATGTCAGAGATAGGGTGAGAAATTGGGTCTTCTGACTGCTAGCCTAGAATTCTTCCATTCCATAGCACTTGCCTCCGTTTAGCTCATAGCAGTTATTCAAATATCAAATATCCTTTGGGTCCAGAAGTCTGGAGAATACAACTTTAGAGTTGTATTTCTGAGATATAACATATATTTAGCATTATTTGAACCCCCACGATTCAGTCAATACTATATTATCAAGATTTAAGCAGTTGAAAATATAACCTAATCTAAGTTCAAGATAAAAGATACCCTTTTATTCAGTCTTCATAAGTATTTGGTGTATTTATATCTCCTCAATCATAGACATCATGTTTATTTTGGACATACCTTTAGGGATTATTGTGAAAATATAGACTAAGAGGGTGTAAGAATGCTAGTTGTATTCATTTGGGGTCTGTTAGATATTACTTGTTTTTCCTGGTTTATACTTACCATCTTCAACAAAAATTTGGATAGTTACTATAAAAATCTTCCTCATTTTTACCAGAGGAAATCCAGTTTTCAATCCTACTATCCATCCCATTCAAAAGACAAAAAGTATTAATTAAGCAGGCTCTGTAGAACATAACTGGTGCTAGCGATCCCTGCGGAGGCAGGAAAATTTCTGGTGTCCTGCAGAGAACTGGAAAACAGTTCAGAAAGGCAAGCTGGGGAATATTTACGAGAACCCAGCAAATGTAGCCCATGGGCTGAATCTCACACACCACCTGATTTTGTAGATCATGTTTTATTGAAATACAGCCATGCCCACTTATTTGTTACTATGACTGCTTTCTGACTACAGTGTTAGAGTTGAGAGTTGCAATAGAGGGTGTATGGTCTTCAAAGCCCAAAAGATTTACTGTATGTTACTTTACAGAAGGAGTTTACTGACATCTTATCAAAATATGGAAACACTTTGCAAAATTTAGATTCTCATTAAAACTTCTTGAATATTTCTCAACTATTCTTTCTTACCCAGTAGACTGAGAATCTTGAGCTGGAGGTTGGTTGTTTTAATGGTTGGTGGTAATTTGGGGGAAGGAAAGAATTAAATATCAAACCCAAAAATCGTACTATTTGGCAGAATGGATTCTGTATCCCTCCTGGTAAACTTCTATTGAGCCTCCAGCATCTATCTCCAATATTAAATCTTGGAGAAGCTTGACCATTCATTCACCCAATCCCCACATATTATTGTCATTCCTCTGAATTCTCTCATAACATTTTTCTTGTTCTTTTACCATAACATGCATATGAGTAGATATCTTAAGTATATCATAACTTTGGGGCTCCTGGGTGACTCGCTTAACTGGCTGACTCTTGATTTCAGCTCAGGTCCAGATTTTGGAGTGCTGGGATCCAACCCTGTGTCCGGCTCCGTGCTCAGGGGGCAGTCTGCTTGAGGATTCTCTCCCTCTCCCTCTGCCCTTCCCCCTGCTCCCGCATGCTCTCTATCTCTTTCTCTAAAATAAATAAATAAGTCAAGAAATAATAACTTTATTGAAATAGAATTCATGTAATAGAATTAACCCACTTAAAATGTACAGTTCAATCCATTGTTTTTAGTGTATTCATGAAGTTGTGCAACCATCATCACAATCTCTCACCCTAGAAAGTTTAAAACTCATACTTATTAACACTCACTCCCCGTTTTCCTCAAATCTTCCAGACCTAGGTAGCTACGAATACTTTCTGTATCTATAGATTTGCCACTTCTGGACGTTTGGATTCAAACAATATATAGTCTTTGGTGACTGGATTCCTAGCATAATATGTTCAAGTTCCATTCATGTTGTAGTACATCTGAGTACTTCATTCCTTGTTATTGCTGAATACCGTGCCATTGTACAGACATATATCCTATTTTCCCTTTCGTCAGTTGATAGACACTTTTGGAGTTTGTTTTTCTTGGCTATTAAGAGTAAGGCTACTATCAGTATTTGAGTTCAAGTTTTTTTTGTTTTTGTTTTTGTTTTTGTCAGAGAGAGAGAGCACACAAGCAGGGGGAGCAGTAGGCAGAGAGAGAAGCAGGCTCCTCCCTGAGCCAAGGAGTCTGATGGGAGACTTAATCCCAGTACCCTGAGGCCATGACCTGAGGCCAAGGCAGACACTTAACTGACTGAGCCACCCAGGCGTCCTTGAGTACAAGTTTTATCTGAGCATATGTTTTCAGCTCTATTAGGGATATACGTAGTGTTGGAATTTGCTGGACTATATGGTAATTTCATGTTTCACCTTCTATAAAGCTGCTGAACTGCTTGCCAAAGGGGTTATACCATTTTACATTTCCACCGGCAGCTCAGCAGCATTCTAATTTTTCCATCTCTGCATCCCATTGGATTTTAATCGCATTATATGTCTATCTCTTCAAGTAGACATTTCTGTTCTTCAAGGATGTGACTCATGTCCACTTTGGTTTTGTTTCTTTTATACTTAAGATGGTACAATGCAAATAACAGGAACTCATGAATTCATGAATCTATCAGTCTTATCAGTAAGTGAAAGAACATGAGTTACTGAATTGTGACACAGATTTGCATACAGTTCCTATTACTGAGAATTATTAATGTGGTTCTTTTTGAATAAGTGTGTTCTTATTGGTGTTTTTTTGTTTTTGTTTTGTTTTTTTTTGTATTTTTTAATTCTAGCTGTGTTCCCAATCTCATCTAAGCTTTAGATCCTAGCTTGCATTGCCAGTAGATTAATCTTCATTTAGATGCACTGTCTTTCAGTCACTGAGGTTTATTTCCCA
This sequence comes from Potos flavus, assembly GCA_028534135.1. Classification (NCBI taxonomy): domain Eukaryota; kingdom Metazoa; phylum Chordata; class Mammalia; order Carnivora; family Procyonidae; genus Potos; species Potos flavus. Next base: position 122,884,340 of record CM052898.1, read on the forward strand.
GCCTACATCATTGTCGTGTTTTTCTCTTGCTGTGGTCAACTTGAACTGCTCTTGTCTCTGTCCCTTACAGCACAGTGCTGTGTATAGTGAAGCTTTTTTCATCATTGAAGGGATATCATCTCACCCAAGCCTGTTTTTCCCACACGTGGCTGTTGACCTTTTCAATCCTGATGGTTCTGCTCTTCCGGGAGCTCAGGCCTAATACCCAAAGTTGTTTTGACTCTTCTTCTCTCACACAGTGCATGTTTTCAAGGAGGAAATGAAATATTATCCCTTCTCACCACCTCTCCTGACGGTTCCCCAGCGGAAGCCCAGTCAGGCCTTTCCTGAGTTAATGCAGTGGCCGCCTACCGCTCTCTCTTTCCCACCCTGGTCCCACTTCAGCCTGTTCTCAATGGAGAGTGATCCTTGAAAGTCATTTTATCTCATTTTTCTGCTCAAAACTCTCCAGCAGCTTGCCAGCTCCACGCCTTCCCCTTGAGAAAAGCAGGCATGGTGCTTACAAGGCCCAACTCTGTTTGCCCCCTGTTAACTCTCTGACTTCATCTATTCCCCCCCCCCCACCTTCCCCCTGGTCCAGCCACACTCCATGCAGGCACACTCCTGTCTCTGGCTCCTTGCTTCCCTGACCTTCTGCCTGGAATGCTTTTCTCCAGATCGCTACATGGCTTCTTCTCTTACCTCCTGCAGGACTTTATTGAAACATGCTACTTTCCGGGGACGTCTTCCCTGACTGCCCTACCAAAATACCTCCCCTGCCCTGCCCTTATCCACCTTTACTTTCCCCTGTAATATTTATCACCATCTAACCTAAATATTTTCATCATTTGTTCTTCATTTCTCTCCCCCTGGAAGGTATCATAATAGCAAAGATGTTTGTCCTTTTTGTTCACTGCTATATAAAGACCATTGACTGACAAGCAGTGAATCCTTGGAAAAGATGCCCTAACAAGTGAATGAGTAAATGCTGGGCACAGAATCATTCTCTCTGATAACTTTTCATCCAGATAGCTATTATGTGGGAAAGCACACAAAGCTCTGAGGTCCTCCAATGTATGACACCCACTTTATGTAGATTTCCCCAAATTTTATACTCCCCACTCCAACCGAACCTTCCGGCCCTCCTTTCCACACCATGTGTTGTCTATTTTGATAATGTCTACATAGTAGAAAGACTTTGGAACTTGAAATCAGCTCTGAGTTTGAGTTTCAAACCATAAGGAAAGTTGTGTGTGATGACAGATGTGGAGGTACTTTTTGACTATAAAATTCCATACCTATATAAGAGATTATTATAATATTTGGAAGGGCTTAGGCTACAGGAGGGGGACTAGAAATCTTAAGTGCCAGATGGTACTATTAAATATTTTAAAACTGTATGGATTAATAGCTGCTAATATTGATTGAGCATTTGTCAGGTACTGTGCTAAGTACTTTCCACGAATTAACACACACAATGTTCTCAGTAACACTAACAGTTTTATTTTTTATTTTTATTATTATTTTTTTATTTTTTTTTTAAAGATTTTATTTATTTGACAGAGAGACACACAGCGAGAGAGGGAACACAAGCAGAGGGAATGGGAGAAGGAGAAGCAGGCCTCCCGCTGAGCAGGGAGCCCGATGCGGGGCTCGATCCGAGAACTCTGGGATCATGACCTGAGCCAAAGGCAGACACTTAATGACTGAGCCACCCAGGCGCCCCTTACTAACAGTTTTAAAAAGTGTTATTCTGTTTTGCTGATAAAAACCGAGTCTTGAAGAGATTAAGTAATTCTCCCAATCCAGAAACTTTCATGAATATAAACAGTTAGGTGTTAAAGCAGGAGAAATCAGTTTTACTGGATGGTGTCACATGGCTTCATTCGATCATTTGTTCTTTTGTTGAAAACTATTCATTGCCCATTTTGTGGTGCTGGGATTAGAGTCAGAAACAGAATAAGATTGCTTTCCTCTTCGAGCTTATATTCTAATTTTTTTTTCAAAGGATAGGGAACAAAACATAGTTTAGGCAGTGATACTGGCTCAGTATAAAATAAAAAGAAGGATTTTAATATTGGGGTAGAGAGTGATTTAGGTAGCCAACTCAGGTAAGTCATGAAGGGGTAACATTTGAGCTGAACCCTGAATAGTGTAGAGGGGCCGGGTCTTCTAAGATCTGGGGAAAGAACATTCCAAGCCGAGGACAGTGAGGATGAGTCCTCTGACTTGGAATTGACAAGAATAGAAAGCCAGGGTGGCTGGAACATAGTCGGTGGAAGAGAATGGAATATGATGCGGTGGGAGAGGTAAGCAGGGTCCGGATCTTACGGACCGTGGTAAGGCGTTTGTCTTTATTCTAAGTGAAAATGAAAATCCACTGGAGCATTTTTAGCAAGGGAGTGATAGGGCTTGGTTTGGTTTTAAGGTAATCCCAGCCACTGTGTAAGATCAGAGTGGATATAGGAGGCTTTGATAGGCTCTGGTGCTTCTGTAGTTTCCCTTAAAACTGTTGATAAGGTGGGCTTAGGAACTTTCTCATTCGTAAATACAAAAGCTTTTATATTAAGAAACATGAAAGTATGGACCACTTCATTGGTATGGAGTTTGTATCTCCAAATTCTATAGTTGTATCTTGAAGCAGACTCCCAGCCTCCAGTTCCAGGGACAGTGGAGGGGGTATGGTTATTGAATAAGAAGCGAATACAAAAGACACACCGCTCACTCTCTCAAGTGTCAGGGAGAGGTTTATGCAAGCAACGGAATGCCATGCAGGCAGTATGGAAGCAATAATAGTTCGAGATGTATGAGTTTGGGGGATGAACTAACATTGTGTGTTCTAAAGAACTTCAAAACTTCAAATTTTACTTAGCCAAAAAAGACACAGTCTGGCACCACTACGTTTTTTAATGGCACTAGAGCAGTTAAAAACTGAATACTCTAAAGTCAGGGACAGCGTAGGCATGGGGGAGGGTGGGGAGATGGAGGTTTTACCTACTTCTGCTTCGGAGGCAAGGTCAGGATGCTCAAAGGAGCTTTCTTTTAAGCAGCCAGGGATCCCTCTGGTCTTCTTATCTAGTCTCCCTTCCCCATCCCTCCCTCTATCACTGTGGCAATTTAACGGATCAAAAGCAAATCATGACATCAGTTCTTGGAGACAGTTCACACCAGTTGTTACTCACCTTAACTGTGCTTCTTATCAACTCATTTTACCCTTTTCAAGTTATCCCTTTGTCTCGAAATAACTTCTGCAATATTTTGCATGCTCCATAATGGTCTTTGTGTAAATGGCCCAAAGTGTATATCAATAGAAACCTGCTTTCCCAGCACCAGTACTGGGACATCTTAAGAGTCTTGCAAACAGCTCATGAGCTGCTTACAAAGTAATTCTGTCTAGACAGGCACATATGTAGTTTAGCCACACTGTTTATTCCATGAGTACCACCAAGCATGTATGAGTTATGTAGAATTTTTTTAGGAAAAAGTGTTGATGAGATATGTGGATCTTAGTTACAATTACTAATGCTAATGTATAGCTGCATAGAACTATTTTCTTAAAATTTTACTTTCAGTAAATAGCACATACCATCTAGATACCATTTTTCTTGATGCCAAAGGACATACAAAAATCAGCTAAAACTTAGCTCATCCTCAGAGAGCTTAAAATTTAAGGGAGAAGTTCAGATATGTATTCGGGCCTCTGACTATTCTTAACTTCTTATTCATCAGGGTGAGGTATTATTTTAAAAAAAAATAGAGCTGATATCCCTCCTCTTTTAGAGAATAGAGCATTTCCCCCCGTGATCAGATACGTATGGACCAAGAACCCCTGTGAAACAAAAATTGTAAAAGTGCTAAAAGAAAGGCCCTGAGAAAGTTCTAGTGGAGGTCGAAAGAGTGGCTCAATTCTGCAAGTCTTCATGTAGGGTATGACCTCTAATAGTCTTGAATCGATGGAGATAGGGAGAGGGGAAAGGAGACGAGATTAGATTGTGTAATTGCCGAGAACCTCTAAAAGCTGGGGAATCAAAAGATCTTCCTTAACTTAGATTAATTTCAATATTAATTGAGTGCCTTTCGGATTCTCCACATTTATAGCCATCTGCCTCTAAAAATAAAATCAATTCCAAAGCTGGCTCACTACTTATATCTTTGCATGTGATAGCATAAAGACAAGCATGCATAATGAAGACCCTAACATAACTTTATGTTACTGACCAAAGTTAGTAGGTAAATAACACCTCGCCCGAAGTTATATATTCCGCAACAGTGAATTTTAATGACTTGGAGCCTATGTCCCCTTAGGAAGCAATTTTAAACCACTTGGGGACCGTCTTTTTTAAAACACTATAGTAGTAAAATGTCCATGCATTCTGAAGTTTTAAAACCTGCTCTTAAGTGTGAATGCTAGAAATCACCCAAGTTAAATCATTATTTCTTTACGCAGTGCCTTTGTATGCATTGGTTCATTTAGTCCTCTCAAAATGTATATGAAGAAAATACTCTTAGTATCAAATTTTTTTACCGAGTGAGAAAGTGAGGTAGAGAGGGATTAGGTTACTTGCCCAAGACCCCATGGCCCAAGCCCTGAGCCGTTATACCACACTGCCTCATTGTAAAAAGATATTTACAGGAATTCACATTGATGTTTAGCCATCCAGCTTTAAATCTTAAATCTAGTTCTCTCCTGATCTTGAACAGGTCCCATATGCCAAGCTGCTGAAGATCCCTCTTCTAAAATGAGGGTACTAGGAGGTTATCTGCTAGGAAAGCTTCCTAATTATTTTTTTCTAATAGAGGATGTTAGCTCATCTCTTCATTTTTAATCTGCCGGTCTGCCCTGCCAGGCATTTTTGAAGCAAGTGGCTGAATGAGGGGTGTGGTGGGTGGGCCATGGAATAGCACTAAGCAGAATGACTTTAACCTCAGAGAGGAGACTACTACTGAGCTCTGAGAGATGCAAGACAAGCTCAAGACCTCCTCAGAGCCAATGTACTGCCACAGCACAGTGTCTCCAAGTGAGAAGACTTCAAGGAAAACCAACAATGGCCAGTTTCTCAAGAGTGATATAATGTAACATGTCCACTCTTTGCCAAATGCCAGGAGTAATGTTGTTTTGTATATTTGCATGAATAATTTATAGCATCACTGAATGGCTGATCCAAAAAAGGTAAGGGGAAAGAAAATCTTAAAGTAAGCTGTAAAATCCAGCCCATTTATGTCTGAAGTTCAGAGTCAATCAAACGAAAACAAATGTTCCGTACACCAACAGCATTTGCCATTGATTCAAAATAAGTCTGTTCTGAGAAAGGATTGATTAAATAAATAAATATCTAAAAATTGCCCTTCTTGAAACCCTTGGGTAGAACACTGAGTTGCGTTCCTACAGGAGAAATGCCAAATGAGCAAGCCTAGGCCAGGTTTGTTTGGAAAGCCTTATTTGGAGACCATGGAAGTGTGAACTTGATCACATGAGAAGCTGGGGACTGTTCAGCCTTCTGTGATTGTTCTATGAGTTCTAGTACTAGGCTATTAATAGGGAGTCAAGCACAAGTGTGCTGCTGCTGCTTTTTTTTTTTAACTTCATGGATCGTATTTACAAAGACCCCTTTCTTTAGCAAGAGATTTATTTTGTGGTAAGGGAATCATTGGTTTCCATTTTATATCCTTTTTTTCTATGCTTATATCCATACTTAATGTTAACTTTCCCTATTAAAAAACAGAAGCCTAGTTTTCCATTTTGAGTGTTAACTGATTGCAAAGTCAAAAAGAAGTTCTAGAAATTAAATCAAATTTAACAAATAGACTTCTGAAACATAATAATTACCCTAAGGTATTTGCTCAATGGCTGGGGAGTTCATAGATTTTTAGATGGTCAGAGATCAAATAAACATGTTGCCATTGCTTTTCTAAGAAGCCATCTTGCCCATTCACAAGAAATTAAGATCCAGAGAATGTCTAATGCCTCAACAGCAGAGGTAGGACTTTAAATCTGGGTGATTGAGGATGATTCTTTATCTATGTTGGTAGGTACTTTATGATTACCTTCGATAAAATAACTGGGAACATTTTAATCCAACACATCCCATATCCATTGTCTCCTTTTATTCTCGAAAAAGAACTTGAGACGGACAGAGAATGAATAATTACCCTCTTTTATAGATGATGACAAAATTGCAGAGAAGTAAGTGACTTCCCCAATTTTGCACACTACGTAAATCATAGAATCCTCATTCCTTGTCTATAAAACCCATAGCATGAAACAGGTGGAACTAAAAGGAATTGTACTTCCCAACTTTACTGTTTGTGGAATGCCCTTTTCTGTTGCTTAACATTTAGATTGAAAAATAGGAAATTTGTTAAAGAAGACACTGAATAAAAGGCTTGGGCTGATATCTGGTGATATCTAGGCTTCTTTAGTATTCTGAGAAGAGTCTGCTGATAGTGACTCTATACATGATAAGGTTACACAATCCTCAGAAGCCAAATAAACATTCTAATTAATTGATTCAATTGTATTAAGCATGTGATAGGAACTACAGTATAATTCACTGTTCAAGATAGAAAGTGTTTATAAAGAAGTATGTATAAAAAGTAAGGATCCTTGACAAAATGGCATTGGCCTTAGCTACTTTGGTTAATAGACTTGAAAGCGAATTGTGAGATTATTGTGTGTATGTGTGTGTTGAGATACATTCAAATTTTGTAGGACCTAAAGCTTTGGCGCTTATAACTTTGGGGAGACCTCTTTAAAAAATACAAAATTATGACCAGAAAATTGTTGTAGTAGTAGGCTGCCATAATGAAATACCAGAGTCTGGGTGGCTTAAACAACAGGAATTTATTTGTTCCTATTGCTGGAGGCTAGAATGTTGAGATCAAGGTGTTAGCAGGATTGGCTTCTTCTGAGGCCTCTCTGCTCGGCTGGTAGCTAGTCTTCTCATGTTTTCACATGGTCTTTCCTCTGTGTTGTTCGGTGTCCTGATCTATTCTCATAAGGACATCAGTCATACTGGATCACGCCCAGCCTACCAATCCCAATTTAATTTAACTGCCTCTTCGAAGGCCCTATCCCCCAATACAGTCACATTCTGAGGTACTAGGGGTTAGCACTTAAGCATATGACTTTTGGGGGAACATAACTTATCCCATAACAATTAGGTAAGAAATGAATATTTATTATAAATGAGAAAAGCAAATGCAAATACCTTAAATTGATTTTAAAAATGTGTGAAACATGATAAAAGCCACAAAATTCAGAAAAAAGGTATCTTAAGTAACAATTAATTAAAGGCTCGATGACTCTGTCTTACATTTTGTGGCTGTAAGCTCTCTGGTCACTTCCCCAGGCAACCTAATTTTGTAGTGTTTTCTTTAGGGAGACTAGAAAGATAATTTCAGTCTTTCTTCTAGCATGATTGATAGAAAGTTATTATTACTGTTATGTCTTTTTTATTAAAAGTTTGGAAAACTTCCTTTTATCTGCACAACTTTTTATCAGTGATATTGTAAAGCTTAAGGTAATTGTCAAATTTGGGGAAACTGCTATCCAGTTTCTTTCATTTGTCAGCTATTGGAAAAATATCTGCACTATTGCTGTAAGCTCGTACTCTGACAAACTCTATGTTGTGAAATTTGTATCCACGAGGAAAAATCAAGGCAATGGTGCATTTATAATTGCTTCCAGTACATTGCCGAGCACATTCCTGGTAAGATAAAGTAACACCTTTTGCATCAATGGGTACCGAGTAGCCCTCCCTGCGTGTATACTTTTACACATCTGATGATTGGTAGAATGTTTGGCCAACAGCTTCTAGCTCCCCAGACTTTACACACTGCTTCACTCCTCTACTGGCATGATCCACCCACACACTGGGTGTCGTAGGAAACATTGATGTCATGAGATTTCTGCCTTCGTATCTCTGACTCCCAGAACTCGGAGAGCTACTGGGCCAGGGGCATTTAGAATTTTCCAGGAAGCCATTGCTCCACGATGATACCTGGCAATGGCCTCTGCATGTACCAGAGTGACTGTAGGTTATGTAGATCTACAACACCATACTCAACGAAATGTATCCTCCACAGAACTTCCCCTAACCAAACCCCAAATTTCTGACATCATTCCACGTGAGTGTGTGACAGAGAGCAGTCAGAGTGGAAAGACACAGCAGTGAACACATTGCTTAGCCCCACCCCCACCCCCGCCAGGCCATTAGGAGGGGTGAAACGAAAGCAAGTGAGGGGCCCTAAAGCTTCCTTCCATGATGTTCTGCACATATTTGAAAGCATTTCTTCTTCTCTGGGTACTTGCTTGGACAGAGTTATTTCTTCTTTCCTTCCCGCTCTTCCTCAAGCATTTATTTAGTGCTTACCGTATCCCAGACATCGTGTTGGGAGGGAGAAGACACATAGGATAATGTATATAACACAAGTATAAAATGATAGGTAACCAAAGCTGTTAATGATAAAATCTACTGGATAGCCAGGGGACTTAGTGGCATATTCAGCTGAGCTATTAGGGAAGACTTTATGAGGAGGCAGCAATTGATCTGGCCTAAAGGATGTTGAGGATTGGAATTGGTGATTCTGAGAAGAGACAAGGGTATTCCAGAGGGCTGATACCATATATGGCTGTGTCTCTACAAGACATTTTCTGTATCTTCACATTTAAAGTTTTATTTGGTTACAAGGCCAAAACAAACTGAAGGAAATCCCTGATTTGGTGGCCACCTCAGTGACTTTGAGAAGTAGCCTCCAGGGTTTGATGACTCTTTCAAGACTCAAGGTTCAGAACCTCTGATCACATCTGAGTTCCAGAATCCCATAGGTAATTCCTGTGACAACATCCGAAGTAATTAAGTGAGTAGTTTTGCCCACTTCACCAGAAATAGACTTCATACAGCCTCTTCACTAAGACCTCGTGTTTTAAAACTAGTGCCCATGGACAAATGGAAGTTATTCTTCAATGATATTTGATAGCAATTTTCATGCCCCACTTTTCACACAGTGTTGACTTGATCCTTTTCTCTCTCGCTAGTCCTCCCCCTGCCAAACCATTTGCTCTTTTTTATGCCAGGTTGACTTCTCTCTCCCATTGAAGACATTTTAGGTGTGACCTTCTTCCTGAACTGTACTTGGCCCAGGAGAGAGGGATCTAGCACGTGTCTTGTCCATATGCAATCTGGTCTGACGCAGGTGGTTGGCCTAGTGTCATCCAGTGTGACCCGGTGACAGAACCAGTAAGGATGGCTCAATGTTCAGTCTTTGCACGATTCTGCCAGTCATACAGATCTGTTGGTTGTTTCCATCTTTTTGCCACAGGTACTTTGTCACTGACATACTAGGTTAGGAGCTGCTTGATCAAGGGTAAGGAGCTGTGTATTAAAACACACCATCTTAGTGACTGGTGGTTCACAGGCACCAACCAATGTAAACAGAACCCATCCAGGGCTCCTCCCACTTCGTTGCTGAAAGACCGTTCTTTGCATGGAGCCAGTGTTCAGTAACTGTTATATTGTCGTGGCTTCCATGACTATTCCTAACTATAATTTGAGGAGTAAAGCTAATGAATCCGTTGCTGACATAACGAGTCTTGTTGGGTTTAATGATGGCTGATAGCAGCCCTGTGAGCACTGTTAATATTATTCTCAGGTGGGAATAGCCGTCTATATGCTGAGTTATCAGGAATAATAACAGGAAAAACCATATAAAGACTACTCTTCCACTAATAGTGAATGAACACACTTGTCTCAAACACATTTAGATCTCACATAATGTTGCTCCCTGTGGTAATTTTGTTCCAGATAAGTTATTTTAATGACATGAAATATTAAAATAAAATTGGACGGGTGAGGAGAATATGCCAATAAAAAGAATCAATCATTCTTCTGACAAATGGCAGGCGGTACAGTCACAATATTTACAAGTAAAATGGCAGGGATATCACTGAAAAATATATCTCTGCATGGTTCATACAGTGATTCTCCAAACTGTCATGGGTCCATCTTTAACTGATGCCTCGTCCCTGTGTTATTATTAATGTAATAAAGCACTTTTCCTTTTTACTCTTTTGCTTTTGGTGGTAAGAGTTAATCTGAAGGCTTTTAACTTTCTGATCTCATTTTTTCCCTTTGTTCCCGACCTGGCTCGTTCTGTCTGCCGTAGAACCGTCAGATAAACTGCATAGCTTGCTTCGACCACAACTGCACGACCCGCTTCAGTCAGCCTAGCGGTTCAGCACAAGATACATTTTAAGGGGATCTGTACAAAAGGCTGAATGAAAATGTTCCACATAAAATGTAGTTACATAAACCTTAATAAAAAGAAAGTACCGGAAAGCGCTTAGTGCCTCCGATTCTGGAATCAAAGCTTTCTTCTTTTTCATTCATTTTCTCAGACATTCAGGGGACCAGCCTCATGTTTTCTTGGCTGCACTAAACTTTAACATGGAGGTTGTTTATAGACCATCTAGTTCAAGCCCCCACTCTTCACATCGATTCTACAGACATTTCTTGGGCGCTTGCTGTGTGCCAGGCTCTGTGCTCGGTGTTGCATATACCGAGATGGAGAAGAAGCCATCCCTGCTCACAGAGATTTCAGTGGGGTAAGAAATAGGTGCGGAAACTCAGGCCGAGGGCCATTTGCACGCGGCAGTGTGGGCGTAGAAGATAGAACTGGGACGGAAGGAAGATCTCCCAGCCTGCCATTCATTCAGTTCTGATTCTCCTCCACCCCTCCAACTCCCTAAGCTAGGACACAGAGAATTAGAGTTGCATTGAAGTAATTCTTATTCTTGGTTATAACATGAGACTGTGTTGAAACCCTATGTTTGAAATAGGTGTTCTGTGTTTAATACTAATTCCATAGAATCCGGAAAGAGAAAGAACAGATTCTGACCTCTCTAAGCTTTCAGAAGCCTCCACTCTCACATTCAGGGTTGCCAGAAAGGGTCCCTTCTGTGATAATGGTTCTGGAGCAGCAGTAGGGGCCGTTTAGAAAGCTTGCAGGTGCATTTAGACGTACGCAGAGCTTGGATGTGTTTCTAAAGCTCTTTTGTTTGAATTGTGGAGCATAAATCTCATGAGGCAGTTAGTCCTCAACAGGTTACCAGTGTAGTATGTTTGGGTCTAGCCCCACCCCAACCCCCCAAATGTGAGAACTGGCTTTGTCAGACCATTTGGACATGCTCAGACAGGACGTCCTGAACCATGGGAGAGCTGGACATTCGCATACAAGGGAAGTAGGGACAGAACTGCTTGACTCCCTGGGAGGTCCCACTCCACATGTGTGGGGAGTGGGAATTGCCTCAATAAGTCAGCTTCCCGTATACCGTTTTTGATATATCAGAATCTAGCATTCCGGGCTCTAATTCCTGTTAAATAATCCATAAGTTGACAAGACAAGTTGACTCTTTCCCTTTTCCTCAGTTATGTAAAACAAGGAGATTGAACTACTTTCTTTTCTGTAGAGACCCAAAGAGCTTATGAAATGTGCATGCTTAGTATTAACTCACAAATTCATTAAGGACCACTTGTCAGCTGGAGGCCATGGAAGTACCGATAGCGATGATTCAAATGACAAGGTAATCGATAGTCCTTTATTTCTTTTTGCCAAACTCCAGGTTTCTATCTCATCCCCTTCCTCTTTCCAGCACCTACCATATTTCTGAGAACCTAGCCGGCACATGGTAAAGATCTATTAAATCACTACAATGAAATGAGGTAATTGTCATTGTGGTATCACTGCCTCCATTTCTGAAACACAGCCTATATTAGACTATGTTGAGAAGCAGCTTGAAAGTGATGGGCTTTTTTTTTTTTTTTTTTTTTTTTTTTCTTGAGACGATATGCCACTAGTCACCTGCTCCACCCAGTGTCTGGCCTAGATCTTTCAAATGAAAGTTGAATGGTATTATAAATCGAGAGCTAGATCCCTAATGACACGTCATGAGAGTCACCTTAAAGGGTAAAATCCTGACCCATTCGATATGGTTACCTCTTTTATAGCATAAATGATTTCCGCAGGCCCACTTCTGGTGGCGGGATTCTCATTGCCTTCCCATGTATCTCTTTTGGACAATGACATGCTTTACCTGAATCAGTCAGAGTGACAATGACAGATAGCAGACAGGAGACAAAGCTCTAACCTCAGCTCAGAGACCAGTCTTCATGTCCATACCATGCCAGAGATTGTGGATAGCCAGAGATTCCTTTTTTCAACTACCGGTTCCCACCCGAGAGTTATTGTCCATTTGTATTACTCCTGAAAAAAACGATCTAATGCCATAATGTGCTCTTTTAGAAACAGGGGAACATACTGTTAAAAATGATATGAGTGCGTACTCTGTCTCATCCCAGTTTGTTCTAAATGAGTAATCTGAAGTTAGTTTTCTAAATGTCACCCATCTCCAGGGAGGAGGGTACATTTGCAGTGGATTTTTCTCAGTAGGTTAAATCTAAAGAAGTAATTAAGACTCCACATTTCTGATTTGTAGGAAACAGTATTATGCATTTCCCTTGGATAAGAATAAGTAAGGAGGATAAAGGAAGACTCTCAAATTGCAGTCTGTGTGACCTGTTTTTGAATAAACATCATCATATTCCACAGTCAATTATCTCCAAAGTACAGTGTGTTCTCTAGCCAGAGAGAGAGAGGGAGCGAGAGAGAGAGAGAGAGAGAGAGGCTGTCAGTTAGAAGTGGTTAGAGAAAAGGACACATGCATTGGAGTGTACATTAATCTATTGTCCTCTGAATAATTTTATATAATTTGGAAAGGGGTAATAGGGAGGATTATACATTATTTTTATGTGATTTCATAAATATCAAATTGCAGTCATCAGTGAAAGAGACAAGCATGACTAGGGAAACAAAATGAGGTATGTTATGTTCAGCACAGTAATAGGGCTCCTAATACCAAAGGAAAAACAAGTCATTAGTTACAACCATTGAATGGAAGTGGTCTAATCGGAGCAGCGGGATAAGTATCCCATTTTATTATGGCTTCGTTACGTGTTTTGTAAGACTCTCCGGCTCTCCATTAAAATTATTTTCTACGGCAACACTGCGAGGGTTCAGAACCCAGGAGCATAACGATTATTTTTGTTTATACCATGCTGCTCTGTTGGGAGAGTAAATAGTATTTTGAGTTTTGTTTGTTCCTTTTATCCTTTCCCTTTCTCTTCACTTCTGAAAAGATCAAAATTATAGAGAAATATTTGTTGGAGAACGATCTTAAAAGAACCTTAGGTTTGATCAAAATAATGTTGGCCACAGTGAAGACAGGTACATTACCGTTACCTCTATAATCAGTTGGGGTCGTTTTGTTTTTCTTGTTCTCCTTTTTTTTCTTTTTTTGTTTTCATATGAGGTAAAGCTGGCGGCAAAGGAAGGTTTCAGAGGGACGAAGTACAGACACAACACTTGTGTTAATTCACACCGGGACCGGGCAACCTCCCACAATACCTGTGACATTTTGGCCTGATCTGATAGAAACCTCTTTATTTCTTTCTGTGTGGCCTGGGATTTGAATCTGGAGGCCTTCGATCCTTTGCCTCTCCTCTGGCTGGCTGCTGGGTGGGGTAGCCCTCCTTGTTCATTCTCCTAAGAAGGCCTATTACCATCAGAACCAAACCGCATCCTTGCTTGTATAGCAGTTTACACTTGATAATTATTGGTGATACTGGCCTCTGCCCACTCTGACTTTATTCAGAAACCTCGAGTATTAAAAAAACAAAAAACATGGTTCTTCGCCCCTCCGATTTCCTCCAATTCACCCCTCCCTTCCCCCTCACAATGTCCTCCATGTTTTTCCTTATGCTCCACACGTAAGGTGTGGTACATGAACAATGAATCTTGTAACACTGAAAAAATAAAATAAAAGTATTTGGGAAAAAAAATAAATTATACAATAAAAAAAAGTCCATGTTCTTTTTAAAACAAAAACAAAAATAAAAAACAACCAAAAAAACTTAACATCCCACTTTTGTGGGAAAGAGAGCATCCCCCTCCATGTCAAACACAGAGGCTTACTACAGAACACCAGCTGTGGCATACCTTCCTTCTCATTGTGCCAACAAATCCTCACAAATTATTTATTTCCCATTTTAGACATTGGACAATGACTCAGTGTGCCCTGGAAATATTATCACTGTAGTAATTTTCTGGTGTGGCTCAGCTTAATGTTAGAGAAATGGGTAGTTACAAGTCCAGACACTATAAAGATGGGGCTAAATATTCTTCTAAAAATAGGATGTTTGGTTAACGTTCAGTCGTCAACAGCATTCCTGTAGCCACACACAGTGCCGGACTAAGGAGTGGAATAAATGTCCTCATGTTTGGTAAGGTCTCTCTTTTGCAGATTAACTGTGAATGTTAGGGATTCGGGATGCATTGGCTTCAACTCTGAGTCTTGTTCTATGGCCAGATGGTGTCTTTCACTCAAGGGATCAACAACTAGGAAGAAATACCGTGATTATGGGTGATGCATGTCATAAAGCAGACTATAACAGATTCATTAACTCAGCAAAAGGACCACGAGGTCTTCTGAACCTTGTATTTGTTGAAAAGGTCCTTTCCTAGGTGGCTATGGCTTGGTGTCGGGTGCAGAGAAGGAAAGGAACAGGAAGAAAGGGAGTAGTATAGATTTTGAAATCAGACAGAACTGGGCTCAAAATTTGTCTTTGCCTTAATGTCTATGTGATGTGTTAAGTGAATTACTCAGTGTCTCTAAGCCTCAACTTTCTTGTTTGCAAAATGGTATCATAGCAAAAAAAAAAAAAAAAAAAAAAAATGGTATCATAGCATCTACCTATTAGATTGTGTTAAAGAGTAAATGAGAAAATACATGAAAGCAGCCCAGTTGGATGCATACTATGTACTCACTTTAAAAGTGGTCACTTTAATTATTATAAGCTTAATTATTCCCAGTGATTGAGATGCTTAGTACTTTCCAAAGCAGTTCATCCCATCTTTGAATACATCTATTTTGCTTTTATTAAGCTGAAAATGATTTTATTAAGCTGAAAATTATTTTTAAACCCTGGTCCTACTTTTAAGGTCTGGGTCTTTTTCTGATAATAGAGAAAGGAAGGGAGGGATGAAGGGAAAAAGGAAGGCAGGAAAAGAGGGAGGGGGGAGAGAAGGAAGGGCTTACCTGTCTGCATGGTTTTCTTTTGCTGTGTTGAAGGCAGTACTCACAAATGGCCGTTGTCAGTCCTTAAAGAGCTTTCTGTTAATACCATTTTTAGGACCATCCGTATTCAGGTTATTGCCCTCATCCTTGTAAGAAATATGTGACTCACAATCAGATGTCATCCTTGAGATGTGGATTCGCCAATAGAGTGAACTGTTACTTTCTTTCTAGGTGATAGGTGCTCAATAAGAGCTATTCTCTAGGAACCTGGGTCCTTCTCTTTAACACCACTTTTGCCATGTGCTCCTTTGCAACCAAGGGTAGCTTCAGAGAAACCTGCTGAACCCTTCTTTCCTTGCTCATAGAAAAATATTTGTAAAGGGATAGTACATTTAGAAGAAATTAGTTGTATGCTTACTTTACCCTGAAAGGATTATATAGTTCACTTGTACTAAATGCCAAATGTCATTCTTTGAACAACAACAAAAAAGGGGAGATTCTCCCCAAAATTAAAAAATAATAATAATTACATTTAAAAAATGAATGTGGTTCTGAACAATATTTGCAGAAACAAAAGTTTTTCTAATTACTAGGTCAATAAGTACTGAACTTATCTTCCTATCTTCTGTATTTGCCCATATCTCCCAAAACTTGGGTTTCAGTTTTACTAAATTTAACAAAGAAATTGTTAAAATTTGTAGCACTAAGTCATTTCTAATATTTCTTTGGATTTTGACATTGTATATATTTCCTCACCTGTAAAGTGAAGAATTTTTTTTTTTTAATCAGAGGGTTATTTGTCAAGAAGGAATGGCATTGTTGATAGGATAAGGCGTTTTGCTAGGCAAATATGCTATTAAGAGCTTCAGTCATTTACCCTAGGAGCCTAGTATCACTCTGCCCTTCATATTCCTTTGGGATTCATCCAGGGGACTGGCCAAGGTTGGCCATGAGAACCAGAATGCCTTAGACAGACCTAGGCCCAACATTCTGCCTATTGAGGCAGTTCTGGCCTCCAGTGAATGAATGATCAGGAGCCCCGCATGCTGTCCCTCAGAGGAGCAAGTGTGCTGACAACATCTACAAAATCATTTTTTACATACAAAGTACTATAAACTCATTAGATCCTCCCTGCAAATTTGTGAGTCCATTAAGCAAGCTTGTTATTGCCTCAATTTTACTTATAGACAACCGAAGCCCATAGAAATAAGGTTGTTCATCATAGTGAGCATTCCCAGGAGGGTTCCCATGGTAACCTGGTATGTTGTGGTGCGCGACCTCAAAACCACTGGTATCTTGTTGCATTTCGGTGTAGAAAGCCCCTTGAGTTCCACAGAACTAGAGCATTACAAGATCTGAAATGGTGCTTGGAATTCATCTCATCTGATGCCCCCATTTGGCAGGAGAAGGCCAAAACATTTCTGAGCTGGGAACAAAACACAGGTTCCATTTACATCCTGTTCTGCTGAGGGCTAGATGCATAAACGTAGGGAATCATCAGGGAACTATAAAGCCAGCACAATCTCTGGAATCATTGTGACCTTGGTGCAGATCTCATTGCCACTTCCTGGGCATTTGGGTCTAGCTAGGTCACTTCCCGTCCCCGAGGCTCCCTGTGAATAACACAGGCTAAGCACGGTGTGGGCATTTATTAAGCGAGATAGCATGTCAGTGCCTGGCCTCATATTTGGCCCATAATGGATGCTCAACTAATACATACTTCCTTTCATTCATTTATTCCTCATCTTACGCTATTGAGGCTGCTGTTCTGAACTATTCATTTCTGCTCTGGGTTGGAGAGGAATACAGTGCAGCCCCAACCCCCCCAACTATGACAGCTCTGGGCCTGACCTGTGCAGGACACGGTGACCTTGGGATGTGGTCCTCATACCGGGCTTCCTGCGTCTGGGGACCTGGACTGATCTGGCCTGGGGGCTTCTGCTGCAGAGCCTGGTTGAGAGCACCTGCCTAATTGGGAGATAGGGCTTCATGAATGGATCTTTCATTAGTAACAAAATATTTACCAGGAAGGACTATAAGCAAATAGAAGCCTTGATTCACTTGCTCCTTTTCTCTTTGCCCTCCCTTGCTTTTTGTTTAATTTACTGTGTTTATACCTCAGGACACAGCTGGTACGGAAGCTCTTCCAAGGTTAAGAGAAACCTCTCTCTGCTATCCCCTAGATCCCCCCAGACATCTTTAAAAGACAATGAAGGGGTATACATATGAGATAGCGTATGCGTTCCGCTGAGCCCTGGTCATTGTGGGGGCCTCCAGACAAGCATCACCTCCTCACTGTCACAGGGATTGAACAGAGACCACCAGAACACCCACACGTACCTCCAGCACATTCTTTCAAGTAGAGAGTCACTGCCGGTCATTCACCTCACATCTCACTGCTGTCCTGGCCTGGTCTTCTCTGCTCTACCTTGGCTATAGTAGCATATTTTTTTCCCTTCTCAAGAAGTGTTACTCTTTCGTAATTAAAGATGAGGCAGCTCCAGGAGAAGCAAACTGCATGGTTTGGTGGCCAGCATGCAAGACCTGTGGTCAGAAGATAGGGCTTGAGTTCAAAGTCCGTTGGTCTTACTTTGCCTCAGTGTTTTGATTTGGAAATCCAGGAGAATGACATTTGACCAGTCTATTTCATTCTGCTTTTGTGAGGTTTAAATGTTAGACTCAATGAGAAAGTGCTTTTCAGACAACAGAACACTATATAAATAGGACGTTTTCCATTGGACTTCCTGCATGCTTCATTAATAGGTTGGTCCTTTGCATTGTCATGGTAGCTGACCTGAGCACATGATGCGGTTGACTTCAAATTAAACTTTATCTAAGAATTACTTGGAGAAAATTAGATATTGGTGTGGTTCTATAGGCTTTGCAGGCTGCACAAAAGATGAGTTACTTCCACCAATAGCATAGGCTCCCAAAGGACTGTGTCTTATTGCCACTCTGTAGATGATGAATGCAGGCCCCTGGGAATCTGTTGAGCTCACGGGGGTTTACATAATGGCACGTCAGGATGGGAAACTTCCTCCTGGTTAGTGTTCATTGCTGGCTTATGGAGTCTTTCTTTGCAGATAATGAATATTCACCAAGTAAGATTGGTGAGGAGCTATGAGATGTTTGCATGTAGGTCTGATTCGGGGCTCCTCAAGACATGACCTTGCCCATGGCAAATAAAGCTCTGTCCTTGTCCTGATGCCTCTTCTACTTTCTCCTTCTGTTGCCCTCATCAGCCTCCCAGAGGTCTTGAGCCATCTTCTGCATGGTACTATTATTTTAGGCAAATGGTACCCTCATTTGGATATTAGTTTCCAGTGTTCCTGAGGCTGAGAGATTTCTCCAAAGTTTACTGATGACCAAGCACCAGGAAAATTTCCCCTTGAGGTGGAACTGGCACTAGAGGTTTCTTTTTCCCCCTATTTTATTGTTGGCCATTTTGGGCCAGCATGTTGCTAAGTTGTGTTGATTTCTTAGCTCGTGTAACCAAGCTAAGATGTACATGTCAAAAAGCATTTTTTTTTCTTTCTCTCTGAAAAGGTCTTCTCTCTTTTCTATAATGCTTCAGGATAGGAAAAAAAAAGACTGTTTGCTTGATTCCAGTTCTGGCATATGAAGTGTTTGCTACAAAATGTTTTTATCACTGTGTTATCTTGTCAAAGTACTATCGCCATTGTCATTTTCAGCTTAATAGCAGGCATGTTCTATTTGTACCAAGAATATTTCATATTTTAAATAAATTCAGCAAAGGAAACTTCAAATGAAAAAAAAAAAAGATACCAAAGATGCTAATTAGTTTTATATTTCTCAAAACCCTGAAGTTAAAGTAGCTTTTGGCTTCCTGTGCATCCTACTCTGACAGTACTGTTTACAGGTAAAAGGTGATGCTTAACCCAGACTGTTGTCACGTTGTAAGTGCTCAGGCCCCTTCTTGGAGGAAGGGGAGTAGTGCCGTTTGCCAGAGTGACCTCTAGGTTTTGGGTGACAGTTGAGGCACTTTGATTTAGTGGAGAAATGGAGTGGGGTCTCAGACAGAGATAGAGAGAGAGTCAACTGCGATTCCTGGCCTCATGGGGCTCGTAATTGAGAAACAGAGACAGATATGTACATAGCTGGTCCCAAATTTGTAAACTAATTATAATCAACAGGATACCAAGGAACTCTTCCTGAGGGACTTGGCTTTGGCCACAGGTAATCATTATTAATTTGGCTTCCACCTTGTCCTTTGTCTGTATCTCTATTTGATATTTATAACTCTATCAATTTATGAGTTCCCACCTAATGGTATGTTTCAGATTATGAATTAGTTTTCATTTAATAATGCAATCTGAGTGATACTTTGCATCTATCCATCCATCTATCCATGCATTCTACAAAAGTCCATGCCCTCTGTATGACAGACATTTTGCTATATCCTAAAGAAGATACATAATTCAGTTAGGCAGTAATGTGTAATTTTGTAATGGTGATAAATACAGCTGAGAAAATGTTATAGATCCAAAAAAGAGTTAAAAAAAAAAAAAGATCTGGAGAGCTTCTTGAAATTGGTGTCATTATAACCATACAATGATTATAGTCAGTCCCTGCTGATAATGGTGACGGTGAGCTGGAATCATGTTTTCTCATCATCTATTCCATGAGTTCACCATGCATTCATTCCACGGGGGCCTATGATCTTCTGCTACCTGGATGCTTCTAACCCTGAATGCTTCTCATTGTGATTGGCCCTCTGCTTCTGCCCATGATAGCCAAGCGATGTACGTACTGGCTCCACTACTGGTCTTTCCTTTTCCCTTCCATCCTTGTGGTTGGGTTTCAGTGGATATATGCCAAGTACTGGCAGAAGGTGAGAAACTAAGAATTGAGATACATACACATTTTCACAAATTGGTTGCAGTTTAGGACGGGCCATTGAAGCAATAGGTCATTTGATGCTTAGAGTTTACCATTCTGAATGACTTGGAACTGTCGGAAGTAGGAGAAAGGGGAATATGAGTTACATATCTAGGACAAAGGTCAGGAAGCTAGGGCCCAAATCCAGTCCACTACCTGTATTTATAAAGTTTACTGGAACTCAGTCATGGTCAATGTGTTTGTGTGTTGTCAGTAGCTGATTTCTCTCTACACAGCAGAGTCGAGTGGTTTGCACAGAGACCAAATGTCCCACAAACCCTACACTGTTTACCATCTGCCTCCCTACAAAAGTTTGCCAATCTAAGAAAACTTGTGAATCTCTGAAAGAGAGCAGACAAAGAAGAAATACTCTAGCATCCCTAATCATATTTTTCAATTTATAAAACATGTGGTTCAATCAATAAAACTCAGGACAATCGAAAAATACAAAACCAAAAACCTGGGCTGCGAGATGATGGGCAAGAAATCCATAGACTCTATCCCCACCCCTTCTTCAACCAACTTGTCTAAGAATATTGTATGTTTCAGAAATTTCTCCCAGATGCTGGATATTCAGACAAATACAACACAATCTGAGCTCCCAGTCTGTTAGCAGAGACGGACATGCAAATCAGCAAATGCTGTAGATGCTGTACGGGAATTAGAATGAAGAGGCAGAGAGCAGGAGCGGCCTGCCTTCTTAGAATTCTGGGAAACATCTCACGGGATTGTTGAAATTTGACCTGCGTCTGAAAGGATGAGCCTTGATAGATGAGCAAGGGTAGAAACAAATGATGTATTTTTAGAGGCTATATCTCTACCTTGAAATAATTTGATATGCTAGTAACTGCACTCAAGCGTATAAAATACTGTCTCATTCACAATCTCTTTGGTCTTTACAATGGAGGTCAATTACAATAATTTTCTACATTTTATTAGGAGCGAAGTCTCGACCAGGACAGTTAAGTTACTTGCTCAGGGCTCCTTTGCTTGTAAACAGTAAAACTGACCTGCCCCTACTTCTGACTCCAAAGCCACAGGACTGTCTCCTTGAGTCAAACTTCCCTGGCCTAAGTCTACAGATACTCCCTAGAACTTGTAATTGGTCTGAAATACAGGAGAAAAGGGCCTTTGATTTTGCCTGCACTAGAGTAACCTGCTGTTTCAGACTTGCCAAGAAGTGGTTTTTGCACCTGACATTATAGCGCACACTGCCAGTTGAAGTAATAGTGGTCTTGACTCCATATGACTTTCTCTTATGCATGCATGAGTGCCCTCATTCAGTTGTCACAGAACTCTCTCGTACTCTCAGCTTTCCTTGGACATTTCTCTATTTTATGTTTTCCTTTCCCTTCCTGTCGTGGGTATACCATTGTGCTCCCTCATCACACGGTTCCCTCTTTCCATCATGGAGTTATGAACAGAGGGAGGGGAATCTATGCCAGTGCCATTACCCCTGGTGTGTGAGAGAAGACGCAGGGGCCTCAAGTTCACCATTCGGCAAATCCCATTATTCCCAGCAATTCGCAGCGCTGGTTCCATGGGCCTCCATCTTAGGCTCGCTTCTTTAACCAGGTACTGTTCCAGATGTATCTTCTACATTGATGTGTTCAGTCATCTTTCCAAATCCCCAGCCCCAAGTGTTCAAGCTCTTCATCCTCCGAAACCTCTATTTCCTCCTTTGTTCTCTGTCTTGGGCCATGGAAACCTCTAACGTTGTGCTGGAAATGTCTCTTTTCCCACCATGTCTCTGCAGCAAGAGGAGGAACAGAATCTACCGCCAGTTCTTACCCCAACAAGAGTGGTCTCAGGAGAGAAGTTGGAGCTTTCTGTGCATGTTTTCTTAGCCAGAAGTAAGAAAGCATAGAGAGTAAGAGATGCGCTCTGGAATCACTTGGCAGTCCTGCTGGTTCATTTACTAGCCCTAGACCTTGAACACCTTTAACCTCTCCAGCCTAGGACTGTTGTAAGGATTAAATGGCCACGTGTCAAATTCCTTGAACTGTTCCTGGCTGTGCAAAATTTTAGTTATTATTATTGTTATTCTTATAAGTACATTTTTTCTCATACTTGAACTTTGCATACCATGTCTCTATTTTGGGTTCAGTAAATGTGGTTAATGTATGAGTTTAATAGAATTCTTGGTTAGTCTTGGAACCTCACATCCGATTATAGCACTGCTTTTATGAGAAAATGAATTCTTGAGTTCCAAACATGCATTACAAAGAAACCCTTGGACTGATGTCACTCATCGCTAAGAGAAGGTCCGGCTTGAAGAAGGAGCTTGATGGTTAAAGATCATTGAAAGTCTGCAAAAATATTGGCACGAACTGTACAGTACTTTTGAATTAACATTAATAGGCATTTCTAATGCACCAGCCACAAGGCAACCAATCAGGGTCATGTATACAGTCCTCGATCATTTGGTTTATGAAATAAATTTATTTACTTTGTTGGTTTTGCTTCTCTGCATTTTGACTTTATCTGTTTTATCATTTATTAAGAAATGATAGTAGTTGGGTACCTGGCTGGCTCAGTCAGTTAAGCATCTACCTTGGGCTCAGGTCGTGATCCTGGGGTCCTGGGATCAAGTCCCACATCTGGCTCCCTGCTCAACGGGGAGCCTGCTTCTCCCTCTCCCCCCTGCTCATGCTTTTTGTCTTGTTATCTCTTTCTCTCAAATAATAAGATCTTAAAAATCTCTCAAATACATAAAATCTTTAAAAAAAAAAAAAAAGAGGAATGGCAGTAGTTAGCTGGCATCCGTTTGTGAGTCGTAGATGTAAAACTGACAAATCCTGTCATATCTGTCCTAACGTCTGTAAACTGGTCTCGCTTAGGGATTTTGCCACCATTGGCATTGTTTGGCAGTGGGATGGGGTGAGCGATTACCAAAGCAGTATCCCCTGTTCTCTGGGAGCTCCGTCTCACTGAAGGTTTTTCCTTGCTTTATAAAATGTCCATGACCCCTATTTCAGATTTTACAAATATGCCTGGAACTAGAAGTACTGTGGTCTGTGCAAAGATAGATCCAGGTTGATTTGTACCAATATGTAAATGGGTATAGAAAGCAATGTCCATGAAGAGGAGCAATGTCCACTTGGCATTGAGAGGAGTTCAGGGCGAAAGTGGCATTGAGTAGATCTTGCCTACTGGCTTGGGCAGTCCATGACCTTGGGGTAGGGAATATCAGGACAGTGACATTTCTGATAGAGAAAATAATATGAGTAAACCCAGGGTTTACTAATCTAGGGAGGTAGGTGACTC
Organism: Potos flavus; assembly: GCA_028534135.1. Lineage (NCBI taxonomy): Eukaryota > Metazoa > Chordata > Mammalia > Carnivora > Procyonidae > Potos > Potos flavus. Next base: position 122,907,615 of record CM052898.1, read on the forward strand.
TGGAAATTAAATCTGTACCATAAAAGTGGCAAACCTTATTTTACTTCAAGCTCCCTGCATACTTTAGGGCAAAAGTCAACAAAACCCTTACAATGCAGACAATCAAACTCTTTCTTTCAGAATCGTGTGTATACGTGCACACATGCACACCCCCCCACACACACACAAAAACTCCTTGTATTTCCACAAATCAATGACGATGCAAAATGAAACAGTTTTCCACAATTTTCTGCAAATGGCTGCATGCTTAAGCATGGCACTCAGCAAAATGATGAAGTCCGTCAATATTTCTCAGCCCTGCTGAGTGTCTGCATGGTCTCCAATAGCTTAGCCAGTCCTTGCCTGGATGAGTGGTTGAAGAGAGGAGATGGTGCATCTATAAGTACAAGGATCTCTTCATAAATAAATTGCAGACCACTCTAACCTGCTGTACCTTTAGTCAGGAATTAGGAAGATAGCTTCAACATGGTTACACCAGCAGGGAGGAAATTGTCCTAATTGCACTCAGAGGATAGACCAATAGAATAGTCTCATCCCAGTTGTTTGATGGGGTTGGACCAACATCCTGTCGAAGGGGAAAATTGCCCTGGGATGGGATGGGCAGAAATAGGTAATTTACATGGAAAAATGTATATTTATATAATAAGATGGTAGAAGTTATTAAGCAGGTAAAGCATGCATATCATTGGGAAGCTGTCTATGAACAGAAGATGCAAAATGAAGTGTTGTTAGGCTCCTGTTTTGTTTTACAGTGAAGGGTCTGATGCTTTACTGTTCCTTTAGCCCAAATAGATAGATCCGCATGATCCAGTACCCAGATACTGATGTGGATCTAAAATAAGTCACTGTTCCTCTTTTAACTACAAGGTAAGAAGGTGCCCAGAGGAGAAGGTCCAGTTCCTAGCAGCACCTAGAAAAGAGCCCAGAGCCTGGTGGTCAGTAAGTACAATAAGGTCACGATGAGGGAAGAGACATCAGAAAAGACTGAACCATGAAACTACCACTGAAACTAGTATTACACTGTTTGTCAGGTAACTGGAATTGAAATAAAAACTTCAAGAAGAGAGAAAAGGGTAGAGTAGTTCTGCCGGGATTTAGGGGAAAAATAACATTATAAGATGGCTTTTAGAAAATGAGTAAGACAAGATTGGCAGACAGAAGTAGGAAGATTGCTTAATAAACATCCCTAATAAACATCCCGATTACATCAGTGCTGGGTGGAAGGTACATGGGCGAAGCATAGATTAGCTCACTGACAATAGAGCCAAAATAGTGCTGAATGAGAGAAGACTCCATCGCTTTTGGAGGTGGTAAGGTTACTGTCCTGGAGAGGCTGGAACATTGCCTGGGATTCGGTGGGATTCGGTCCTCAAATACAGCAGAGCTCTGGTGCTGAAGAGATCACCACAGTGATCCATGCACAGTTTCCAACATGCAGCTTCCAAACTTTTGCAGTGGAAATGAGATGTTCTCAAAGATAAAGATCAACCAGAGCTTAGATAGAATTGGCCCCTCGACAAGTTTATTTAAATTAGATAATCCTGACGTTGCTCTGAACTTTTCAGGCAAAACCTTCTATAAGCAGTTTTTAACTGCGACTTTGGAAAACATCAGCCTATATTGTTGGTGTTTCCTTGCGCAAATAGCAAGCAGTGAAAATCTCACATTTAGACGACACTCTGATTTTAAGAAGAGGGCCCATGCCAAGGAGCACCCAGGCACTGCCAGGCCTCCAACTGAGGGTCCTGAAGACAAACCTGAGTTCTTCCACTTGCAATGCCTGCAAATATTGGCTGCTTTAATGCTCACAGCCTGTGACAGCTCCTTGGTTTCGTTTCTTGAAGCTGATCTTCAAAGCCGTGAAGCAATAGCAAACTGTTTGAGATCCCAAATCAAAGAACAGATTGTGTAGACTCCAAAAAACAGCAAACAAACAATTACATTTAAAAACAAAGTGTTGGGGGAAAAAAAAAAAAGCAGCGACAACCTTTTTGCTCACCTGCCAAGGCCTTGCTGCTAAGCTTCTGTTTTTGTCAAATTATAGCAAGTGACATCAGACTGTGTCCTACTGATAGGTGAACTATTTCTAGTCATTGAAGCTGGAGAGGTTTTGGAGCCCTCACTTGTCATGTGACTTTCCCACTGGCTAAAGTTATGAGATTGAGCAAATCAAGCTCATTTCTCCACTTGGGAGGAGGGTGCCATGAATGCTCTCTACCTGAGGCAGGAATAATAATAGTGAATAATAACTAACATTGGCGTCAGGCATTCACCGGAAGAATGCCCCTGGTGGTTCACAGCAGCCCTGTGAAATATGCAAAGGACCTGGGGATTAGAGAAGAGACGTTGTCAAGATCACGGGACCAGTAGAATACGACGTGAGAATTCAAGCCCAGGCTTTCTAATATCACATCACTTGTTCTTTCTCCTACACGATCCTGCTTTTCGCCAACCGCCCATTCAGTAGCTCTTGAAAAAGAGATTCTGTTACCTCCTTTGAAGATAATACCACGTCCCTGCTTTCCCACAGGGCTTTCCAAACACAGTCCATGCTGGCCCGTGTCCATGGGATATTTTGCAAGTTTTCGGGTATTTTATTTATTGCCTAACTGTTGGAAGTGTTCAGGTTGTCCCAGGATATCATATCTGAATTCAAGTCTGTTCCCCTTTCCCCTCCAATGTGCACATTCTCCCTAATGCTGGGGTGGTGTATTAGCTTCCCAGACCTGTCAGGAAATGTATACCCCAAAACAGAACGAGATATTTACAGTAGGTATTTTACTCTGATCCCAGTAAGAAACAATTCTTTGTCTTTGTCAAAAAGACAACGAATTTGATGTGGCTATCATACCACCTTAACTTCAGACATTTTTGCCCTTATATTATTTGCTACACTTGTTCCTCTTCAGTATTTTAAATCATTGGTCACAGGCTGGTATAAATTTAGCTTTACTACTAGTTTTCTTATATTTTTTATGCTTTTGCATTTTGCTTTAGTCACTTTGCTACTCATTAATTTAGCTTTGAACAGCTTCCCATGACTATGGAATCAATTATGTACTCCAGATCCTGATATCCGTTGATTTTTTTTTTTTAACCTCTCCAAGGTTTTTTCCCAATACTCCTTCATATTCCCCACAGTTTACACAATCCAAACGAAGAGCTGGTCCCTATGCATACTAACACATTTTGGCCATTCCAGTTCTTAATCAAATTGTCCTTCTGTGAAGATTTTTTTTTTTTTAATCTAGGTTGGGTATGCTCAAAGACACCACCTCTGTGAAAGCTTCACAGATTCTTCCAGTTAGAAATAATAACTTCTTCTTCTGCATAGCACAGTTTTGAACTGAACCTCTCCTATAGCCCTATGAGAATGTGTTCTGTAAACTGAACAGTGGCATATAAAAATATCGAATGGCGCAGCTTCCATGAGTCCAATCTTAACATCCTTACTAAATTTTGATCCCCCGGACCTCTTCGGATATATTTATTAATCAACACAGTGGCAATAATGATGAGTGAGCAAATGTTCTGGTCATTTAAACATATGGATAAACATTCCCTATTTCTCAAGTTTGTATTTTTTTATTACAGTAATACATACTCATGGCTTAGGGAATCTGATAGGACTAACAGGTGTAAACAAACACCATCATCCCTTTTCTGCCTGCCCCTCTCTACCATCCCCACCGCCCCCTCGGCGCCCTACTTGGCAGAAGACCCTCTTAGCTGCTTCACGCTGACATGTTTCAAAAAAAGTCACGTTTTCTATCTGTGGATTCATGAATTATAGACAAGATCTGTGGATTAACAATACAAAAAATATATGGATAGGCCATCTGTATGTGTTTGACTTTTTAGAGCCTCCTCCTTGGGTGAGGGGGCATTTGCCCTTCTCCCTCGATAATTGAGAGCGATGACAATCAGATCCTCTCTTGCCAAGCTTCATTATTGGTCTGCTGACCTGGTGTTTGAGGTTGATTATGTTTGCCTGAGCCAAAAGAGTTTCTTGATGATCCTCTAGGGTCCCGTTTCCATACAACACTTAGGCTTGAAAATTGCAGGGTGGATTTAGTGAAATAATGATAGAACACCTTGGAAATCTTTAATGTCCTTTCAAGACATACAGGGTGCTTAGTGACCACAGAGCTGGTAGGCTCCCCTACATCTCAACTTTGCTAATAAATATGGTGTACATGCTTAATAAGTATTAACAAATAATAGTGTGTTTTGATGGATTCTTTATGGTATAAAATAATCTATGGGGTATCAGGGAGCATTTTTTTCTTCAGCATGAGTTTGGTTGTTTATGATGTATTTGTCTGCCTTCCAGAGATGTCATGATTGTTGTATAGAGGTGGCTAGAACGTGGCACAGTGGGCAGAGAGTTATTGAAGTCTGGGGACCTGGACTCAGCTGCCTTGTAGCAAGGCAGTCGTCTCACACTGTTACCAGTCCTTGCCCTGGATTCGTTTAATCACCAAGTGAGCTAGAGTATTTGGTTTCCCATGTAGCTGATGAGTTGCTAACAAAGGCATCTAGGATGACCCTTAATATATTCTTTTGCCATTCATTTGTCCATTTGTTCAGCAAATGTCTCCTCAGTTGTTTTCCAGAGTTCAGTTTATGCTAAACAAGTCTGGCAGGCAAGCAAGCGAGTTGGTAGTTTGGGGTAGGCCCCGTTGGAACCCAGAAGTGTGGCTCATCCAGGATCGTTCCAGAGCCTCACTCCACCTCACACTCTACAAGGGTTCTCACCATCAGGCTTCTTGTGTGGAGCCCATTGCTCAGGTGAATATTTGATAAGTTTATTTTAGTTTTAATCATATATTATTAGTTCCACTTGCACATTGGATCCTACACACACGTACCCCAAAATAGACACAATACATACGATTCGAGAGCTGAAAAATGTTTTATAATCCATTCGACCTTTGTCTCTAATCCTTATTGTTCTTTTTTTAAAAGATTTTATTCATTTATTTTAGAGAGAGGGAGAGAGTGTGGGGAGGGGCTGAAGGAGAGGGCGAGACTCTCAAGCAGACTCCCCGCTGAGCGTGGAGCCCCACACAGGGCTCCATCTCAGGGCCCTGAGATCACGACCCAAGCTAAACCAAGTCAGACGCTTAACCAACTGAGCCACCTAGGCGCCCCTCCCCCCTTATTCTTAATCCCTTTCTCCTCATTCTTCATCTCCCACTCAAGTAGTTTTCACTTTACATAGAACGGAAATGAGTTTATTCTGGACTGCATTGGTTGGGTGTTTTAAGGCCTAAGGATGTGCAAATGAGCAGAAGTGGAAGGGCGTGTGGCACAGCTCACATATTTGTGCACTGTGTTTTACACTCTCAACCTCCTTCCCTTTGCCTCTGCCCTCAGGATATGTGAGAATCCCCAGCAGATCACCAGTTTCAGGGCTGTCACTCCCCAGCCCAATTTTGTGCGGACAACAAATGCAGCAGCACGATTATTTGTCTTCATTTTGCACATGCAAACAGAAAACCTGAGGTCTCCGGAGACAGTTCTTTAAGAGAGCTGCTTCAGCGCACCCGAAGTCCGAGCCATTCGATAACAGGCACCTGCTTCAGAGTGTGTGGGTCATCTATGTATCCGTTAGCTCACAAAACTCCTTTGTAGGTAGGTGTTGGGTCCCATTTTACAGATAAGGAGATTGATTGTCAGAGGGTTGTTACACAGCTCTTACCCATAAGAACCAGAAGTAGATCCCTCCTTTCTCCTTAAAACCCTCTTTCCTTCACTTGTTATAAGCTCTAATATTAAGCGTCATAAGACTTTCTGCCCTTCCCAGTATGAAGTGAATTTCCAAAGATAGGTGTGTGTGTGTGTGTGTGTGTGTGTGTTTTGAATACACTTTAATTTTCAGAGTAGTTTTAGGCTTATAGCAACATGGAGCAGAAGGTTTTTCAGAGACTCCCCTGCCTCAACATAACACACACACACACGCACACGCACACACACACACACACCCTCTCCTACTATCAGGATCTCAGCACCAGCCTGGTGCTTTTGTTACAACTGAAGAACTACCCTGACTCAGCAGAGCCCCCCAGGTCCGTAGTTTACATGAGGGCTCACTCCTGGGGTTGTGCACTCCACGCACTTGGACAAGATGTGTAAGCGCATGTATCCACCATTCTAGGATCGCGCAGAATCGTTTCACCACTAGGGATCCTCTGTACTTCACCTATTTATCCCTTCTTCCCCCAACTGCTGGCAACCACTCATGTTTTTACTCTCTCTCTAGTTTTGCCTTTCCCAGAATGTCCTATAATTGGAAGTGTACACTATGTAGTCATTTCAGATGGGCTTCTTTCACTTCGTAATATGTGTTTAAGTTTCCCACGTGTCTTCTCATGGCTTCCTAGCTCATTTCTTTTTAGTGCTGAAAAATATTCCATTGTCTGAATGCACCACAGTTTATTTATCCGTTCACCTCCTCAAGGACATCTTTGTGTGTCCAGGGTTTGGCAATTATGAATAAAGCTGCTATACCTATGTGCAGATTTTTGTGTGGTTGTAAGTTTTCAACCCCTGGGGATAGAAACCAAGGATTGTGTGATTGTCAGATCTTATGGTAAGAGTATGTTTTGTTGGAAACTGTCCAACTTTTTCAGTGTGGCTGTACCATTTTGCATTTTCACAGCAGTAAGCGAGAGTTCCTGTTGCTCTATATTCTGGACAGTATCTGGTATTGTCAATGTTTTGGATTTTGACCAATCTAATAGATGTGGACTATATCTCATTGTTAATTTGCGATTCCCTAATAACAGATGTTTAGCATCTTTCCATATGCTTATTTGCTCTCTGTATACCTCCTTTGGTGAGGTATCTGTTCGGATCTTTTCCGGTGTTTTAAACTAGGTTGTCCATTTTCTTATTGTTGAGTTTTACGAGTTCTTTGTATATTTTGGATAACAGTCCTTTATCAGATCTGTCTTTGGCAAATATGTTCTCCCCATCTGTGGCTTGTCTTCTCATCCTCTTGACAAAGATATATTCTCAACCAGCCATATTTGCTACAATGAACACTCTCCGTCTATGACATATCTTGCAATAGGTTTAAAAGATTAGCCTGGGAGCAGCTGGTTTTTTGTAGAAAACTATATTCCTTTGTCTTTCTTTTCATAATAGAAAGCAGCCTTGCGGGGGGAGGGGGGGCAGGGGGCGGGGATACAAGACTATTCTGATGCTCAGTGAGTACTTGATCTTTTTTTCTTTAACTCTTAAGTAAAATTTTTGACTATTGTTGCAATGCACTTGTACACACATGCTGACATTTCAACACCTGCTATTAGTGTAGCTAGAAAGAGAGGGGAGAGAGAGGAAAAAGGAAGAATCATTGGCTCAGTCCTCTACTTATGTGAAACAATAACAGTATTTAAATAATTTCTCATAGTTATGCAGGCATGGTACTTGTTTATTTCTTCCTAAACTGTGAGCTCCCTGAGAGGAAGGGATTTATCTCACAGAATCTAAGAGTGCCTGGCAGGGAGTAGGCATTTAGGGAATGTATCTTGAGTTAAACTGGCTAGCCTTATTTATTCTGAGATGATACGGCATCGCTGGGCTTTTTCTCACCATCTCTATCTCAATGGGCTCAATTGGCACAAAAGCTTAGAAGGATTTGAGGGAGCCAGATGGGTAGTGGGTACTATGCATTCTCTGAGTTTTAGTTCTTTCATTGCATGTACTTGGAAATCCTTCCTGCTGGCAAGGTTATGTAAGTGATTGAGGACTGATGGATCAATTAATATTTGTTTCATTCATGTTTGTTTTTATTGTTCTGAAAAGCATAATAGAAAAACCCAGCTTAATGAGATAACACATAGAGAAGCAAAACTTTGAAAATTGCACTCACTATTTAAAGGTTACTATTATTGTAGCTGTTAATAATCTCAAATATCTTATTAAAAACCCAGTGCGTAATTACATAAAGAGCTTCTCATTGCCTGTCCCCTACCCCCTCTCCTTTTCCCTCCCACAAGGCAGGCACAAAAATCAAAGCTATTTAGGTATGTGTGAATCAGCATATCGCCTATATCTGATTTATCTGTGCTCAATGCGTACATTCCCGAATTTCTCAAAGGCATGTGACTTTCAAGAATTCTTTAAATATGTAAATAATATTATAAAGCCCCTGATGAATTCCAGACGCACTATTATTCTAGATGGTTGAGTGATGCAAAGAAAGGCTCACATTCCCTGCTGAATTACCCATTTCACACGTTACATTAATAAACATCAGGCTGCTTGCAAGAATCATGTGTTATCTGAATTTAATGAACTTCTGAACTGAACGGAATGCATCTAATTGACAAGGTATCATCAAACAGAGCAGAAGATGGTACAAGTCCCTTGAAGAAGCAAAGAGAAAGGAGAAGCAAGAGGGGAGAGAAAAGTCCAGATACCGTGGGAGGTGGGGGTGGGGGGTGAAGATCACCGGGAGGCATCTCTATTGAAACACGAGACTGTGTAGTCATCTGCACGTACATGGACATCCCCTTCTTATGTAGTGTGCAGGCAGCTCAGATCTGGATGATTAAAGGGCCCTGGTGTCTCTGGCTTTTAAGCTTTACATTTCCTTTAATTGCAGTACACAAACTCCAGAAAGGGATGGGAGAGTCTCACATAAAAGATAATCCACGGTAAAGATTTCAAGCTGTTAGGTAAATGAAATGTTTCCATGGGAGGCTCTATTTTTTTTTTTTAACCTTCTAAATCGCTTTGCACCCAATAAATTAAAGGCAGACTCTCTCGAGCAAGTTTTTGCTATTTTTCCTACCTCTTTTGTCTTATTAAGTATCAAGCATGTCACTGCTTAAAACCGAAGTGAGTAGAGTGGCTGTTACTCTTGGAGTTGTGCATATGGCAAATATTAGACATATATTCAGAACACAATGCTATGACACTGTTTTCTGATGCAATAAGAAAAGCTATCATGATGGAGAGTCTGCTTCTCCCTCTCACTCTCCCTCTGTGCTCTTGCTCTCTCGCGCTCTCTCAAATAATGAACTCTTAAAAAAAAGAAAGAAAGAAAAGCTGTCACAAGTGGAAAGAAGGCAAAATATTGTCATTTGTATCCTTTGGATGATTTTTCCGAAGCTGCAATTGGGACAAATGATTTTGTCAGGTATTGTAATGGAATTGGCTGTAGAATTTATACCGTTAAATGTTACCTGCTATGCCCACTAAATCCATTACAAGCCACGTATTGCCACATGCCGTGCCCAGACAGAGTGGCAGGGAGGATTGAGCAGGAACATTTTGTTTTCGGGTGCCAGCTTGCCTGTGAGCCTTTTCAGATCCTAGAGCGGAAAGTGAATGTACCTTCTCTGAATTCCTGTTGCCCTTAATCATACACCTTTAATGGAAGTTTTAATCTTCTGCTTCGTATTAAAACTATTTGTATGCCTTAGCATCCTTCTTAGATATAAAGCTCTGTAAAAGTGAATTTTTTTACTGACTCATTTTGGTATGCTGCTAAGTGCATAGAAACTGGATGGCATCCCATAACCTTGTTGGAATGAATGTACAAACAACATCACACAAGGTGTTTCAAGTTGACCTATTTCTTTGACTATCAAAAGACTTCTGCATTTATTAAAACAACTGAAGTTCAGGTTCTGTGTATTCTAACACTGTCGAATACTCAGTGGCCTGATCAAGACAATTTGTAGAATTTTATTTAAACTTGCCATTTGAGAAAGAGGGAGAGGGAGAGAGAGAGAGGAGAGAGAATGTGTGTGTGTGTGTGTAAGAGAGAGAGCCTATCGACCCATCGGTTCAGTCCTCTAGTTGTGTGAAACAACCAAATCATTTAAATAATTTTGAGACTGTCAACATCTTCTATTTTGTGTTTTGTATTAGCAATCTTTTTGATCAAAGATTGAATTTTCCTGTGAAGGGTATATTAGGGTTTTCCAGAGAAGCAAAACCCATGGGATGTGTGTGTGTGTGAGTGTGTGTGTATCCAGATTTATCATAGAAATTGGCTCAAGCAATTATGGAGGCTGAGAAGTCCCACAATCTGCCATCTGCAAGCTGGAGACCCAGGAAAGCTAGCTGGCAGGTGTGATTCAGTCAGAATCAAAGGTCTGAGATAGGGCGCCTGGGTGGCTCAGTGGGTTGAAGCCTCTGCCTTTGGCTCAGGTCATGATCTCAGGGTCCTGGGATCGAGCCCCGCATCGGGCTCTCTGCTCAGCAGGGAGCCTCCTTCCCCCCCTCTCTCTGCCTGCTTCTCTGCCTACTTTTGATCTCTCTGTCAAATAAATAAATAAAATCTTAAAAAAAAAAAAAAAAAGAATCAAAGGTCTGAGATTCAAGGTAGTGGGGGGTGGGGGGCTTGGTGGGTAGGACACACTGCTGGTGCCAGTCCTGGTCTGAAGGCCTGAGAGCCCAAAGCAGTGGTGCCAGAGGGCAAAAGATAGAGGTTCTAGCTCCTGTGGACTGGAAATTCACTCTTCCTCCACATTTTTGTTCCATTCAAGCCCTCTGTGGATTGGAAGATGCCCACTCACACAGGTGAAAGCAGATCTTCCATACTCAAGTCTGCTGATTCAAATGCTCATCTCTTCTGGACACACCTTCACAGACACACCAGAAATAATGTTTTACCAGCTATGTGGGCATGCCTTAGCCCAGTCAGGCTGACACAGAAACATCATATGTCTGTAGAAATATGACCAGGGATCAAGATTATGGAATACTGGAGAGTAAATTAAGGCATAGTCTGCTGTGCTGTTTTTCAACTTGTGCTAGTCACAACTAGGGCAAGACAGACCCTCATTTTTTGGCAATGTCTAGTGCATAACAGGACATTAACATGCCTGGTCTCTACTCACTAAATGCCAGGAGTACCTCGCCATACCCATTGTAATTACCAAAAACACCCCTAGTGTGTTATGCCCCCCGAGGAATGCATCCTCTCACTCCCGCATCTTTGAGAACCACTGTCTAGATTTGTGGTCCACTAAGACTGTGGTTAAGGGCTGCCTGAGGACTGTGTGCCGTCTTTCTCTTTCCTGTAGCCCATCTCAAGTTCAGATTTTGCTGCTCTGTGCCCTGTTTGACCTACATAACTATCATTTTAGTGAAATTGAATATGCCGAAGACTGTTGTGAAGGATATGTGCTTCTTTTCTCTGCTGAAAATCGTTAATTTCTAGAAAATGTAAAATTTGCAGACAATCTGAAGGGTAGGATTTTAGGGCAAAGGAAAGAAAAGTTCTGGTAAATCACTTTATTTCATCATAGTTTCTACAATTCAAAGTAGTTACTGTTTTATTAGAAAATTATCATTTCCTCTCTAAACATAGCTAACATGTTATTTTGTTTCTAAATACAATTTTAAAAATACATGTCTTGAGGCCAACTTGTCTTTTCCTTTGTAACATGGATCAGTTTTGTTGAAGAAATAAGTGGGGAACTATAAATTTTGCATTAGTGCATAATTTTTTCTCAGCCTGTGTCTTATTTGGAAGGCCCTGACCCATCCTATAATTCTACAATTAATGTTTTAGGAGAAATGCAGTAATTTACATTTATCCCTCTAAGATCTCATCATTCTTATTTATTTATCTGGTCGTTCAATCCCAGAATGTCAACATTGCCAGACACTATCAAGTACCAGCCAATTCATTCATAAGTGGGTGAATAGGAGAAGTTCCCTGACTCAGGAAGCTTATAAATTAAGCATCATACTGTTAGTAACATTTCTGTCATGTTAGTAAATATTTCTGTAGTGTTTTGTAACTTACAAGGCAAAATCACCTATTTCCGTTTGTATCCAGGAGACCCAAGAACACATTTTTATTTCACCATGTACTCACTTATGACTTGAACTCTTTTTGATCCAGTGACTCTCTGAAGTGTTGTATTACCAACTCATCCTTACGGTTGTGGAACTTGAAAGGTCAGAAGGATCCACAGCCTTGTCTGTGGTCAAATGAGTTGACCTATCTACCTTTGAACTAGTAAGATTCATCCCAGCAGTGTGACTGTAGTAGAAAGAAGAGGGAACAATAAGTCAGCAAGAGTCTGCTTCGGGCACTCTCTGGATGTGCAAACTTAGGTAAGGTGCTTAATTCTGAGTACAACACTGTCTTATTTGGGAAAGAGAGCATACTTTACAGATCTCTCTAGAATAGTCGTTTTTCAGCGGGAAGAGGGATATGTTTAAATGAGCCTATCATTTATTCACTAGTCATTGAATAACTATCGATGAGTGCCTGTTAGGTACCAGTCACTCTGTTAGGCATTGGAGTTGCAGTATTGAACATAATAATCAAATACACCTGCCTCCTGGACACTTGTATTCTGACCATATTACGTTGGGGCCCCAGCTTTTCAAAGGAAGTAGTGCCTCGTACCTTGCCAAAATTCTAAAGTCTTCTACTGTCTTCCAACCCACTCACCCTACGTGAGAAATCTTTGACGGAAGCCCCTGTTTACAGTGATTATATGATATATCCAGGATTGCCTGCACAGTAAAAGTATTGATAAACGTGATCATTGCAAGCTTTTCTTAAGATTTTCTAAGACTTACATACATTATTTGTGAATGAGCGAAATGAGCATTTGTTCTGATTACGGAAGATTGTTTTAAATGCATAAAATCTCTTGAAATTGAATTTGAAGGTCAGAAACACCGTTCCCTTCATTTTATCATAAAGTGAACTAGGCTGAGGTATGAACCTTAAATGTCGTGGTAGGTCCTTTATTTGCTGTTGACACCTCCCACCCCGGCCACTCTGTGCAGTAGTTGTGGGTAAGCACATTTTCCAGATTTGGCAACTGAGGCTCAGAGATGCTATGGAGCCAGTTAGTAGGGGAGCCGAAAATAAGTCTTCGGGCTCCTAACCGCCAGCCACCACCTAGGGCTTCATATGTGTTCTTTTGGGACACAGATCATTTGTGACCCATTGACAGAAACGGAGTTAGTCCACTGCGTTAGCTAGGAAAGTTTTTGTAGCTGTTTTCTTCTCTGTTTTTAACGTCAATTTCAAACACATACAAGAATCTGAAAAAGAGAGTTTCTGAAGCATTTGTGCAGCTCCTATTTCAAAGAAAAGATAGACTTCTCTCGATAAAGCCTTGAGGGTGGCAAATTTAGACAAGAATGGAAAGCAAAACAGCCTACTCAAGGTTAGACAGTGACTCGAGTCATTCCATGCACTTAAAACAATATTTAGGATGACCCTATGTAAACTCACATTATCACTTAAAAGCCAGTATAAAAATACTACCCATCTGCTGTGCCGGTCCTGCTGTTGCTTGCCACATTCCTCTGACAAGCTGTTACCTCAGTATAGAGAGAGAGTATACATTTTGGAATTCGGATTTTGAGTTTGAAAAAAAAAAATGGTATCTGGTACATATGGACTAGATTCTGTTCTTCCAAATGTAGATTTGTAACCTCATTTATTCTTAAAGATGATGTGTTAAATTAGGGTGGTTTTTTTTTTTTTGCTATTTCCTCTTTTTTTGACTCTGAAGATGGAAACTCTTATAATTTTATGCCTGTGACATGAACAATGTACAATGGGAAGTCATTTAGTTCACACCCGCCATGTGATGTGCAGAGTGGGTGTGGGGAAGCATTTATAGCAAACACCATGTCCAAGTTCTAAGCCGCCCTCCATGGCGTGGTTGCTCTGTGAACTGTGTAACTTCTCAGGTATGAAAGATTTTCTGGATGACTGAGGGAGGGCAGTACCTGTGATCGCTTCCCCACAAGTGATTGTCAGTGTGGAACGACGTTCATTCCAGAATTACCAGCAGCCCGGGAACAGCCAAGAAGAAATCGGCCTCCTTAAATGGGTATATGAGCATGAGAGGCGAGACTGCTGAAGTTAGATCCTTGGAGCTCCTTCTTCTCTCCCAGAGCATGAGTCTGTGGATAATGCCTTTAGCTAGGATCACAGTCTGTCCCAGAAGTGCAAGATTGCCGAGCGATTTGCTCTTTTTCCAAGAGACAATTACTTCCACTTTTTGTCCCAACCTCCCAAGAAATACCCAAAAGTAAAAAATAATAGGAGCAATCATGAGTGATCTTCCTTGATATTTATTGTTAATACTTCCTCCAAGATTTTTTTGGAAATTCGTTTTGATGAGCATAACCTGCTACATTGCTCAAAGACTCTGACGTTTCATTCATTCCTTCCCTCTACAAATACTTATTGATGATCATTCTTTGTAACCCTGGTGTAGGAGTACCAGATAGGAACGAGTCCAGCAGAATATGAAACTGGTGTAGAGGCTGCTAGAGAAGGGAGTACGTGAAGGTGTAATTTTAGGGAAACTGAGAAGGGAAGGAGGTAGGGCGCCTTTTGATAATGGACAGTAGCAATGAGATTGTGATACAGAAGAGGCCATTTCAAATTCCATGTCTGCCCTGAGATGATAGTAGAGTCTTACCTGCTCACAGCATGCAGCATATGAAGTCAGATTATTGAAGTTGGAAGACATACCCTAAATCCTCTAATCAAAGCTCCTTGTGAACAGATGAGTCTGCGGAAGGAAGAGATTTGCCAAAGGTCGTGTAGAAGTTTAACATTAGTTAGTACAAAACCCAGGATGGGAACCTAGGTTTGTCATCATTCAAGGCAAAGTCTTTCCACTCTTGTAGTTTTGTATTTGTGTCTGCAGTTACCCAAGGCTACTTCAGGCCAGCCAATGGGGTTTGAACCAATTCCAGACGAGGGCATTTTTGAGACAGGGTTCGCCTGTTGAACTAAACTCACCTCCATGTTGGCACACACATTACTTCCTCTCTCCCTTTATAATTTTGCTATTGGATTTAACCCATGTGGTTGGTGCTAAGGTTTTGACCACAGACATATTTGAAGATTATACTTATTTTTGGATGCAGCCTCCTTTGCCTCCAGAGTGGGTAGGGTTGGGTACAGGAGGCAAGAGGGAAATCAAGGGATTCCAAACTGTCACATTTCATGTTTACAGGCTTTTTATTTTGCCAGGTACCATTTTTAATGCTGTCCCCATTGCCATCCTAAGCCTTCCATAATTGTCTTTCATTACCTCTCTGGCCTTGGCTCCCACTGATGCTCGTTGTCAGTTACGTTACATGTTTCTAACCTAATGGACGGATTTCACCCCCCACTCCCATATTCCACATAAGTTGCGTTTTCTCTACCTATTTGTTCATGAAGTTTAGCTCCTCCTGGATTGCTCTCTTCGCCTTTTAAAATCCTTCCAATTTTTAAGTCTCAGATCAAGTACCTCCAAGCTTAAAATGGCCTTGCCTTTTTTATGGCATTTATGAAATTCTGCCTTGGATTATGGTTATTATACTGACACTAGATATTGAAAACTTAAAAAGAACAATACTGTGTATTCACATTGACTGTCCCCTAGGACATAGCATTGCCTCTTTCACTTAATAAGTATATGAGGAATAAATTATCTCCACGTTATATCCCTTGCCCTTAACAATTTCACATGACTCCCTTTGCAATCAAGTTAAAAACTATAAAAGTTGACATCTAGATGTGTTGGCAGAGCTGTCAGCATTTCCTTCAGTTTATCGCATTTCAATATTTACTTTTTTGAAATTGGAAAAAAAAAACACAAGCTATTTTGTCTGCAGAAAGCACAAATCCAACTGATTAATGCCTCCCCCTCCTTCCCTTGACAATAGCAGTATGAACCAATATCTTTACCTGATAAAAGGACACAATTTTTTGTTAATATTAATAGTTTGTCCCATTGCCCCCTTCACCCAGAAATTCATGAATTCTATGAATCTGGCCTAGATCCACTCTTCAAACTTCAGTAACAATGGACTGAAATAGGTCAGGGAGCTCTGATCAGTGTTAAATCTTGCAACATCTTCATTAGAACTGCCCGATCAGGCAATGGAAGTGAAGTGATGTGTTCCAGAAATATAAATTTCATGCCACCTGAAATGAACATTGGTCAAGAGGGTCACTGAGACTCCATGCATCATAAGGACCTAGAATAGTAAGGATTTTGGATTGATTTCTTTGCTAATAATAATCAAGTGTTCTTAACCTTCTACTTCTAGGTGATAACTAGCATCATAGACCTCAGTGGCTACTCTGATTCCAAACTCTTTGAGAGATGTCTTTGATCTCCCCCCTTCTTAGAGTTTGTGTGATCTTTGTTCTACTCATGGGCAACCCTTAATTTCCATCTTGGACTTTTTATGCAGAGTACTACAGTGCCTCACACATAGTTGGTATTCAATATAGTTTGAATGAATGAGTGTCCTCAAAGCATCGGAATTTGATTTAGTTCATTGGCTGAATAACTTGGTTGCTGCTGCCATACTCACCTTTCATGTCGACCTTCTTCTATCCCTTAAGAACCTACTCCAGAATTTAGTGAACTTAGGAGTGCACTAAAGTCTACCTACCATGTGGTAGACTTTATCCTAGTTGCCGCAGTGTTCACCCTGACAGTGAACAAAATAAAACCTGTTCTCATGGAGCTTAAATTCCAGAGGGTAGAGAAGGACAATTAATAATAATAACAACAACAACAACAGTAAGCAGTGTGATCAGCGCTAATCAATACTAGGAAGAAAAATAAAGAATGAAAAGATGGAGTACAGATGCAGCGGGGTAGATTTTAGAAGTGCTGTTTTGATTAGATGTCCTCTGAACTGAGACTGGAATGACGTATAGGTTGTATGAAGGATCTGGGGAAGAGCCTGCCAGGGAGAGGGAACAGAAACACAAGGATCTGAAGCATAAGCATGTTTGAAATAGGCAGGGACAAGAAAGGCCAGGCGCAGGGGAGTGGCAGAAATTGAGATTAGCGAGGTAGCCAAGAACCAGACGCTGTTGGGTTTTAAGAAGGCAGGCTAAGAATATGGATTTTATGCTGAATGAATTGAGAAGGCATTTCTGGGCGGAGGCATGACATCAGCTGACTACCTTTTTAAAGGGACGACTGGCAGCTCTATGGACCATAGACTGTGGGGGTAAGGCCAGTAGCAGGAGAGCAATTAAGAGGCTAATATAGTAGGTTAGGGGAGAGCTGATGGTGTCTTGGACCAAGGAGGTAGCCGAGGTGCTGAGATAGTGGATATATTTCAAAGGTTGATAGGATTTGCCAGGCACGGGGTGTGGAGTGGGAGAGGCAGAGAGATATCAAGACCTCACCAGTTTTCATGGGCAACAAGCTTTCATCTTATTCTGAGCTTCTGTTGTATTTTTTTAAAGATTTCTTGTTTGTTTTTTAATTCTTTTTATTTTTTTTTAATTTTTTATTATGTTAGTCACCATACAATACGTCATTAGTTTTTGATGTAGTGTTTAAGATGACTAACCATTCTACATCTACTATGATCAATATCGAGTTTCAGAAAACCCCTGGGATAAAATACAGCTGTACGCACAGACGCCCTATGTTAAAATTCACGTGGTAGTCTCGTCCCTGTGCCGTGTACTTCCGCATGGACTGGTCTCATTTGTGTCTTTTGATTCCACCCATGACACATAGCATGTCTTTTGCATGTAGAGATGCAAAGCATATCTCATGAAAGAGGGAATTAATTTCTGTACCCGTGTGTCATCAGGTTTTCAAGAAGAGTCACGTTATCATCTGCCCATACCAATTTCCTTCTGAAGTGGAGATAGCCTCCTTAACACTTTTATTAAGCACATATGTGCACATGCGTGTGTGCCTGTGTGTGTGTGTGTGTGTGCGCGCACACATGGATTTAAATAAAGACAATGACTTAGTGAAAAATGATCAAGAGGCAGTTACATGTTTCGGGTTTTTTTGTTTGTTTGAAAAACTTCTAAGTCTCTCCTGTTCCTTATTTGCATTTGAATGTAACTGGTGTTGTGGGGCTGGCCCATTCTCTCCTGAAAGCAACTTTAGACAAATTAGCGCCATAGGTCCTTCCATTCTGGGGAAGTACAGTGCCCTTCAGGCCCAGAATGGAGCTAATAATGGAAGTAGAATTTAAATGTAACATTGACTGATTATTTAATCATAAGTGACAGCTCTGAACATTGTGCTCTTTTTGCATCATTTTCTGCATTTGGGGGATATCTAATTATGAAAAAAGTAAGTATTCTTCAGTGGGCCTAGCAACACTTCCACAGAAGAGTATGAACACATTCTGTGCAAAACGGTGTTTAAATAGAAGTGCTTAAAAATCCTCCATTAATCTTCATTTTTGCATTTTGAATGCTTCCCTGCTCGCACTTTAGGTATCAAGGGACTGAATGAGTCTGAACTGACTGTACAAGAATTTAAGTAAGAACTGGGAGGAGCAGAAATGAGGAAGCTATTTGCATTCCTGGAAGGCAGAACTCAGGTTTATTATAATCTTTCATGGTTCTAATAAAAGAGAGTCTATTTTCCAAATGCTGTTTATAGTGAGCTTTTTGTCTTTAACTTTTAAATTAGACAATTTATTCTGTTTAAACAATGTTGTTATTATTATTATTATTATTAATATTATTATTATTATTTTACTCACCCATTGTGGAAATACAGGAAAGAAGAACTAGAAGGGCATCCATATTCCCTTTTTTCCTCAGGGCGCCCCTGTTGAGTTTGGTGTTTGGTACCTTGTCTTCTAGGCTTTATTTGTTTGACTATCTGCGACTTTTTTGATTGATCGTTTTTGTTATATCACCTCTTGAATGATGGAGGGCCCTACATGTGAAACAAACAAACAAACAAAAAACCACAACGGAACAGCATCAAAGGAAGATGAAGACGCATTCGCTCGTGTTACATTTGTATAAATTATTAAAGATTTATAGAATGATTTGGTAATATGCAGCCTCTATAATTAATGGACGTAGCACTTTCTCTGTGATACTTTCTCGTTTTAAATTAGCTTCAACCATCTCAGTGATGGTTGGACTCATGTTTTCCATCTCCCTGAGGCTTTTAAAACATCATGGGGGGGGAACCACTTAGCAGAATGTACTCACAGCTAAGGGTTAATTTAACCCACGCATCCTGAGGATTCTAACTCTCCCTGAAACTCTGGTTCTGATTCTATGCACCTTCCTGCCGCTGCTGGACCGAGCTGCTGCTTCTCCATATTGAGGACAGGAAGAGAAAACTTACTATGCTCTGCTGAAACTGGAGGG
Source organism: Potos flavus (assembly GCA_028534135.1). NCBI lineage: Eukaryota > Metazoa > Chordata > Mammalia > Carnivora > Procyonidae > Potos > Potos flavus. The sequence continues at coordinate 122,926,735 of CM052898.1, forward strand.
GGTAGCAGGAGGGGTGTTTATTGGTGGAGAGAATGAAAAGGGGCAGATTGGAATATGGCCAAGACCAACACCCAATCTCTTGAAGAAAAGTAGAGCCTTTTTTTTTTTATACTTATTTTTTCTTCTTTGTCTTGCCTTCAAAGAAGATTGAGTAAGATTCAGTCTCCTCAGGAGATAACTCATGAAATGTACCCTTGGGTCATTTGCATCTCATTCCCACATAGTGTAGGGAAGAACATTCCCTACCCCTTATAGCCATGGGCATGTCCTAACAAACATAACAGCAGGCTTCTGGAATATATTATTGAACTCCGGGTTTACTGAATTCTCCTGAAAGCACTCTTTATTGAATTGGCTCATTCTGAACCACTCATATGTGGTTCAATGTTCCTATAGTACATCTGGGGACACTAAAGCTACACCAGTTTACAAAAATGTAGTTGGGAACTTTTTAACTCCTAATATTGGCTCAGAGGAGTTCCCAACTTTGAAGCTCCTAATAATCTTTCTCCCTACTGCTGTTCATCTCATGGTTTCCCAACTTCTTTACTGTGAAAAATTAGGGTAAATTTTTACGATTTTACACTTGATTTCTTTCCCTTCTCTCTTCTCGCTTTTCATTCACGCAGAAATGGCTTGGGTTCCCTCCTTCTCATCCTGCCTACGATACACAGGAATGTGTCATCTTTTAGCCTACCGCAATGTAATTTAAGTTAGGAAACTTTTTATTTGTAGACCTCAGTTGGTTTTGTTGACACAGTTGTGTCCAAGTCCTGAGTGCACTCAATCCCGTACTCTTAATGAAGGTAAGGGAGAAAAGCTAATACACAGTGAGTACCTATCTGGCTGCAGACATCGGGCTAGGCTTCTTCTTATACAGTTTCTCAGTTAATCTTTATGAGAACCCTGCTAAGTGTGGATTACCGTTCCACTTGCAATGTGGATACTCAAGCCCAGAGATATTAAACATCTTGCCCGAGGTTAGGTGGCAGAGCTGAGCTTTGAACTCCGATATCTCAGACTTCCAAGCCCATGTTCTTTCCATCTCATGGCAAACCTTCAGAGGTTATGACATATTTATTATTTCAAAATATATAATCCCGGGGCATGCCTGCTTCCTTCCAATTAGGGGTGTGTGGATAAAATATTAGTATTGTGTAGTGTAAAGTCATTGACAGAATAATCCCTTGGTGCCATTCTGATCCTGGGTTGTTGAGCATGATGCTGAGTGTGAGGCCATTGGAATAATCCAGAAGTATTTTTAAGCAATTTCTCCATGCCTAGCATTAAGCTTCGTTATTTGTATAACTTAAAAGCAAAGAAATAGTCCTTCCAGATGGCAAATAAAATGATGGAAGAATTGAAACAGTTAAATAACTTAGATTCATTTATAGAGACGAGGCCATGTGTCAAGTCAGTGTTGGCTGGAGTGTACCGAGAAGGTGCCACACGGGGCGTCTAGGGAGGGGGTGCATTGTAACCAGTCCTAGGGGAAGGTAAGATCTGAACAGGTAGCCTGGTCTCCACTTCTATTGCCTGGCTTCCTTCCCTGCCCAAAATGTCAACCAAAAAAAATGAGGAGGGAGGAAGGGAAGAGGAAAGGAAGGAAGGAATGGAGTCAGGAAAAGAGATACTGTGAATAACTCAAATTGGAGAAGTACTTTCAAGTCTGATTTCCTGGATCACATATGCATGTTTGTATATGAGGGACACACATCGAAAGTAGTGGTAAGATACAAAAGCTTAGAAGTCGGCATGCCATAATTCTGGTTCTGGTTCCACCATCGAGTTAGCGTATAGCCTTAGGCACATCACAGAACTCTCAGGCCCCTCGTGTCCTCCTGGAATTGTAAGAATTAGGCTGTATGATCATAAAGTTTTATTTCAACTCCAGCACTTAATGATTTTAAAGTTTTTAGTGTGCTTTGATTATCGCTCATTGCATTACATGGACATACATTAACTACTTTAATATGCATCAAAGGAGGTGTGCTCTTTCTCTTCAAAAATGCGAAAGGCTGACCTTGTTATGGAAAACACTCTGGAATCATGTATTCAGAATTCTTAATTTTGAGTTTTCCTTCTTATATTTTAATGTCTGTGCTGTTATGGTCCCCCTCCTTCACTGCAAGCCAGCTTTAAGTTTTGATGATTAACCCTCCCCTTTCTAAATCTCCCCCTTTTTTTATAGAACAGATAGAATACCAGGAGCAAAAGATTACTCATATCTAACTCAAAATTTATCTTGATAGAGACTAGACAAAAAGATCATAATTTTAAGAGGATTTAAGAAAGAGGACACGTTGGGGAAAAATAGGTAACAGTCATAACCATATTCTGGTGGAATGTTATCCTTGAATATTTATTCATGGAATGCTCTAGATAAAATCCTGTCATATTTTTTTAGAGGATACACCAAATTGTTGAAACAGGCTATACTTTATTCCAAGGACATGTTGCACCAACTCTCAAGTAAGTGTCTTCATTTGTCTACTCTGTGTATCCTCACCTCTTAAGTTGTTTAAGATAGATATGGGATAGGCCATTGGCGCCAAAGTTGAGTACTGGGCGGGACTTCAAGACAGGACTAACACATCTCAAACCCTGCCCCCCACCCCCGACTTTTCAAACTCTGTCTAGGGGTTATACTGTAAAGGATTTAAAACAACAACAACAAAAGTGTTTTCTCCGTTCTTTATCATATGCCCCTGTACTTGACAAAGAAAGAAAATATGCCTTCTGTTTCAAACAAATCATGACAGCATACATCGACACCCAAAGTTTCTTTCCAGTCAGCAATGGAAAGCTCCTCTCTTAACTTTAAGACCAGTGCAACCTCACAGACGCTTACAGAGAAGGTAGAAGATGTCATGAAGGGAGACAGACTCGAAGGTAGCTCCCAATTATCCCCACCTCCTGGTACCATGCCTTTGTATATGACACTCCCCTTGAATGTGGGCCAAACCTATGATTTGCTTCTAACCAATAGACTAAAGCAAAGGTGATGGGATCTACATGATTACTTGTGTAAGATAATGTTGGATAAGACTGTAGGCTTGTAACATCCATCTTATAAGAACACCTCTCCCTTGGTGGCTTTAAAGAAGCAAGCTGCCATGTTGTAAGCTGCCACATGGAGAGGGCCGCATGGGAAGGCAGGGTAGCCCGTGGCTAGAGAAAAATTGAAGCTTCAGTCCAGCAGCCTGCAGAAACTAAATGTTGCCAACAACCATGTACTTAAAAATAGACCTTTCCCCACTGGAACCTAATGGGGAGACCACAACCCTGGCTGACATCTTGCTTATAGCCTGTGTGATGCTGAAGCGGGGGACCCAGCTAAGCCACAATGGCACTCATGGCCCACAGAGAATGAGATCATAAGTGTATGCTGTTTTATTCCAAGTTTTTATTGTCATGCAGCAATAGAGAGCTAATACCATCACTATTTTAGAATCTACCAGTTTCCTCATCTTTCATTCTTTACAAAATAGTTACTAAGTGAAAGTGGCTTGTTACCCTCTCCTCAAAATTGTGAAGGGTATTTTTTTGGAGGTGATTTACCCCTGACTTTGTGTAGGTCCTAACTGTGCCCCTCAGTGTCTGCTCTCTCCAAGGGAGATGCCCCTTGGCTCTAATTTATAAGGGAGTTGGATAAGGTCCAAAATCATTGATAAATACTTACTGAATCCAGTTGAATTATGTGAAGATGAGTTTCTCCAAAAACTATTTTTAAATCTTCTTGTGGCTATGTTATAGGTGGCATATCAGAACTTCTAGGAAATAGGGTGAGGAGATCGTTCTTTGAGACTTATTTGCATACTGGTGGAATTAAGTTAAAAAATTACTAAAAGGAGCCTTAAAATTAAGCCGCTGTTTTACAAGATTACTCTTCAGCCTGAAGAATGTTACAGAAGCGGAACAGGCACCCAAATTGGCCAAATGATAGATGTGTCTGTATCTGCCTCTTTCACCGTCACCCGGATCTCGGTGACACCTGGGGTAGTTTGCCGGAAGTCAGGGGCTTGACAGTTTGGAAAGGACAGAGGATCCTAATACCCTGAAACAAGTTGTAGGCCTAGAGCAGCCCAAACATGGCCCCACTGTGGTCATACCACTTCTGACTTAACAGGGAAATTGCCAACCCCTCTCTGGCATTTCTTTAATCGCCCAACCAATCAGAAGCAAAGAAGGGATTTGTGAAGTTCTTAATGTTCTATCGCATCATTCTAGCTTTTGTTGCAATATTATCAGAGCAAGTCCCTCTTCTTTGGAGCCTTGTTTCCATCACAGTGCTGTCTCACAGCAGATTTCCCTCAATTCCAAATGAGCAAGTGAATAAATGGGCAGGTGAGGATGCTTTAAATGCTATTATAATGAACCGATCTCTTCTTGAGGGATATTGCATTTCATGTAGCTATATATAGCTCAGACTTATTTTTATAGGTTAAGCATTTTGTTAAACTATTCCTAAAACATTTCTGAGCGGGTCACCCAAAAGAATGGGGAAATCAATTGGGCTGTAACCTAACCAGGAAAGTATTGATTATTTTCTGGGCTTAGAGTATGTCATATCGTGCTGCCTTGCCAGTGAGCAGAGAACTCCTGAAGGTTAGAAATGTGTGTCTAAGGACACATCGCTCAAATACAGCAGGAAGGAGATAAAAATCCTAGTCTTTCTGATTCCAGACTTTATCCTCGTTCCATGATACACATACATGTATCCAGCAGACATTTTCCAGGCATCCTCTCTATCCCCTCTGCAAGCTTAGATATGATGAGGGATATACAGAAGAATAAAGCCTAGACCTTGTGCTTTTAAGGAAAAGTCAATTAAATAGGTTAACTTCTGAGTTTTATGGGAAGAAAGAAAAAATGAACAAAAAGAAGGCCAGGCTCAAGTGAATGCCATTAGATTATAAATCTGCTGATGTCGTTAAGTAAGTCTGACTTTTCTAAGAGCTGTTTCTTCATGGGAAGAATGAGGATTAATAATCCCTGCTTCACAGGTTGGTTGGGAAGACCGAATGAGAAAACATGGGAAATGGCTGGTATTTACCAGCCATCCGGAATAGGGGTAACGACACGGACTGTGGGGCATCTTAGGTAGAGAGGTCCCCCAGCTAAGGGGAGGTAGAGCCAGGTAGAGGAAGAAGCATGTGGGGGTTTGAAGTCAGTGAACCTGGACCTTAGCGGGTTGCGCAACCCAGCGACATGCGGCTACACACTAGCTACCCAGTGCGCAGATGCAGTAGACTCCGCAAAGGGATGGAGTTCGCTGGAAGGTCCACTTCACAGGGTGGTTAGAAGAGATGCAGATAATGGCACAGGTGCGATTATAAATCAAAAAACCTATGGGAAAACTTCACTCGATTTTTTTTTTAGTATCAAGAACATGAAGAGGATGCACTTTCTGTAAGATTGTGTTCTTTCTCCTGCTTTTTAAATCATGCTGTTCCTCTTGCCATTACTATGTCCACAAGTAGCCAAGCAAGTAGAGCGTGTTAGTCTTTGCCATTATCTTGCTTAAGTTTGTCAAGACGTTGAATATTCCATGCGTGTTTGTGATGTGTTTAGTGTTAAGAACATTTGGCCTCCACAGGGAACTGGTGAATTTGCGTGTACTCGTGAAGGTGTGAAATGGGGGCTCTGTGTGGTCCTTGTACCTTTTACCTGACTTTTCCCCAAAGCTTAAGCATTCTCTGCCATCAGGTGAAATCAGTAATAATAATAATGATAATGATAATAATAATAATAAACAAATATTGTAGTGGCTTTGGTGAAAACCTTATTAAAATGCATTTCCTATTTCTCCCCTTTCAGAGAGGCCATGCTAAGCCTTTGAATCCTCTTGATGACTCAAGGTCATCCTAATGACCATCTCTTATTGTGCTCTGCTAAAATGCAGTCCTTTCCCTCTCCTGTCCCCTCAGGCTGTCAGCTGCCTCTCTGCTGTCACTGCACTACCTCTCGAAGGTTTCCCCACCACCTTCTGATGTTTATTGGTTCTAACCTCCGGTGTGGGGAAGAAGCAGCAAAACGGTCATTAGAATCGTTGGTGAATATGAGTCAATAAGCACTGAATGCTCATTGCTCCCAAAGGAGCATCCATCAGAGGAAAGAATGGTTTTATCCTGGCGCTTTTTAAAATCACTGTTTTACCCTCACAGAGCAGAAGCTGTTCCTCCTTCTCTTTCCCCTTCCTCCTCATCTTTCCCTTTTCCAACTCTCAGGGATATCGGAAATGTGCGTTTCTCACCCTCTCCTTGGATTTTGTTCTTAACTCGTAACAATTAGAGGAGTTTCTAAATTGGCTCCTTTCAGATTGTCTCCATTCTCTGTGGCTTTAAGAACAAGCTGATTTGAAGCCACATACTGTTGGCAGCTTTCATCCATTTATTTGGACTATCAAGCAAGAATGCTCACAATCTTTCAAATGAAAGAAGACATCTTTATTTCCAGTTCACACCCTTCATAATAAGAAGGGTATTTGAAATAAAGCCAAAAAGCATAACTTACTTCTCGAACTTCATATTACAGATGCCTGCAGTGATGGAAGAACTTTTTTTTTTTTACTACGTGACCTTACCCCAGATCAGCAGCAGAAAATGACAGTGAAGCATTCAGACTCAAACAGCAAAAAAAGAAAGAAAAGAATCATTTGCTTACATTTGTTGGACAGGCCTCAGCTTTCCTGAAAGTCTGTCTTGAGGAAGAAAGTAGAGCGCAGACCCAATACAGGAAGATGACTGCATTATCATTTAACTTAGAAATTATCTTTGAAAACATCATTGTGCCATGGTTACCAAAAAGGAGCCTAACAGTTACCAAAAAATTCAAAAGTAGGGGAAAATCACATTATGGAACACAGATCTCCTTTCATTCAGGTTACTACCAGAACTCGGAGGCAGAAGTGTTTTCTGGCAGAAGTGAGGAGTTAGGGAGAAATGGAGTTGAGGACGCCAGTAAGCTAGTTGTCAGCTGTGAGGTGGGAGCAGGTGCGCCCCCTCCTCTATCTTCCCAGGTGCATTTTCCTCCTAGACACTGGGAGCCCCCCAGTGCCACAAGTCCATGTTAGGATACCCTCCTGTTGCTTACTCCTTTCTTCCTGCCTGGGACATCCCCCCCCCCCCCCACAGGCACTGCACTGCGCTCACCTCGAGAAGGCACTCTCTGAGCTCTTCCTCTCCCTCATGGAAAATGATCTCCCCACGGACGCATTTCCATGGCATTAGACCTCCGCTTCTCTGAGAAAGCTTTTACCACTGTGTACCTAGGACAATAGCAGCGTCTATAGTGCTTCCTCTTTATGCCATCTGTAAGCTTCCTGCGGGCAGGACCTGCTTCTAATTGATAGGCTTCCCTATGGATCTGCACCCTAATGAGTACTCTAAGCATGCCCTTCACCAGTGTTTAATGGGGAAAAGGAAGAGAGGAAGAGGGAGAGGGATGGAGGGAGGAAGGGTGGGAAGGAATGAAATATTACAACTGCAGGAAGCTTCTATCTAGCACCCTAATGTAATAATGGTAAATGATACTTCTTACTTGTGTGCCATTTTACTACATCGTTTTTGTGTGTGTTTTTTTTTTTTGCATGTATTTCCTTAGCATCATTCTGCTATTGTGTGTGTGGGTGCATAGCATGTATGTGTACGTCTGTATTGCTTCTCTCTTTCTTTCCCTTTTCCCTCTCTTCCCTCTTCACACACACACACACACACACACACACACACACACACATTTCACATGCACACAAGTGTAAGCTCTGTGAAGGCAATGACATCGTTTTGTCCATGTCTGTATCCCCGGCTCCTTGTACAGTGCCTGACTGAGAGAAATCTCCATACATGTTTGTCAGATGAATGAACAAAGATATGACCTTGTTCGGTCTTGACCATAACCTCATGAAGTGAATACAATACAATATCCATCTTCTATCCTCCTGTTTCGCAGCTAGCAAAACTGAGGCCTGAACACCTGTGCTCAAGTTCGCACAGCCAGGCATTGGCCAAACCAAGACTTGAACTCCAATTTTTCTGTTTCTCTATTCCTTTCATTCTGTCTTCTGGGAAATTTGCTGTATTAATAGCAAAGCAAGAAGTGTCGCCCAAGGAAAATTTGTCTCCAAATTTAAATTCATGATGCATACACAAGAAATTACTGACTTCTCAATCCAATGGTAACACAGATTGTGTGATTTTGAGGAGGAGAAGCCTTTCTTTCCCATCCTCTTGCCTTTATTAGCGTATGTGTCAGTGCACACACACGCACGCCCGGCAGCTCTCGGCTTGTACTTTTCCAGTCCCTCGTTCATTCATCTTGGAGCCGCTTCCTGCCCTGGCCATCCCCGGTTCCTGTCAGGCTGCTTGGGCAGGCTGAGGCCAAGCGACAGGCAGTGGGATTTGTTATGGTTACTTTGGCAAAGGCGGAGAGCTGGAGGGAAGCAGCCCGGCAGGCATTTCAGGAGTCGGAGTAGGCCAGCTTGTTGTTGTGAACGTTTATATTCGCCCTAATTGTAGCTCACATGGGCAAGCGGGGTAAACACCCATGCAAATTACTAAGTTGTGCTGAATGTCCAAGGATGTCAGTAATCTCTGTGAAATTCAAAACGAAATATCCTTCTTGACTGAAAGCGGAGCCAAGCAATGCACAAGGGGTCTCCCTATCACTGCAGATCTGGCGTGGACCCTGCAGCCAGGAAAGGCCGTGCTGAAGGCCCTGGGTCAGGGAAGGCACTGGGGACCCCTCGGGTGTCCTTGGCAGCCCTGTGGAGGTGGAGCAGCAGTCCCCACCTATCCTCAGGCCCCTCTATTTTCTTCTACCATAAAATAGGAGGACTTCAAGGGGCATAAGGAACACAGTGGTAGGGGGCACCCGGGTGGCTCAGTGGGTTAAGCGTCTGCCTTCAGCTCGGGTCATGATCCCAGGGTCCTGGGATTGAGCCCTGCATCAGGCTTCTTGCTCAGCAGGGAACTTGCTTCTCCCTCTGCCAGCTCTGCCTGCCACTTCCCCAGCTTATGCTCTCTTGTTCTCTCTCTGTCAAATAAATAAAATCTTAATTTTTAAAAAAAGGGATATGATGGTAGGGAATCCTACTTGAAAGTACAGGAGAAAACAGCCTTCATTTTTTTTAATCTTTTTTTTTTTAAGATTTTATTCATTCATTTCAGAGAGAGAGGCAGAGCACAAATGAGGAGAGGCAGAGGGAGAGGGAGAAGCAGACTCTCCACTGAGCTGGGAGCCTGATGCGGTGCTCGATCCCAGGACCCTGGGATCATGACCTGAGCCGAAGGCAGATGCTTAAGCAACTGAGCCACCCAGGCACCCAAGGTCTTCATTTTTATCTAAAGCCTGTGGGGGAAGGGGATCTGAAGTCACACATTGTCACAAACTCTGTGACAGTGGCAGTGAGGGGACAGGAACTCCACAAAGCCTCTTCTCATATTCACTCAGACAGATGGTAGTGAGGTGAAAGGGACGTCAAGTCTGCTTCTCCGTTTGACCATGACTCAGGCTCCCGTCCACAGACTTGGGCTTCTCCGCAGCAGGAGGACTCATTTCTTTCCCTTTTCCTTTCTCATAAATGACTCAGGAGACTCCGCAGAGAACCACGTGTGCTCCCTTCCCAGAATTATCATCGTGGAAGTGCGTGCCCTCTGAGCTCACTGGCTTCGTCCAATGAGACATGCCTCTACTTTGACTTCACCTCCTGGATGTGGTCTGCAGAGATGGGCTGTTGGGATTTCCCACCAGTCCACGACTCGAAGTTTCTATTTCCACATTTTGACTGCCAGTTCTATATTTGCGCAAAATCCTGCTTTTTGCCTGGTTTCCTAGGGAAACAGTTTGTAAGAGCTACTGCTTTCTGTCCATCTGCTTCGCCCGCCTGGGTTTTTGACTGTGCACCCTGATTATTTCCTAATCTGACGGAAAGGCACAAGGCCCCAGATAAGGGGGACTCCCTCTACATGTCTTAAAAATAAGTTTATGAAAATGACTGGTCAGTTAGGAAATCCCTCTTGTGTGTGAAGAGGGGAGGGCAGTTTGTGTTTGTACGTGTCTGGTTGTCTAAATGTTTGAAGCCTATGATACTAAGAAAGGCAGTGGAAGTGAACAGTGAGAGGGACAAGAAATCATATTCTCTAGAAGCAAAGACATCACACATAAAATAGAGGCACGATAGCATCCCTGCAAGCACCTTCCACCTGCAGAGCTCTCCACACTGGCAGAGTCAAAGTAACACCGCACTTGAAGTCAGGGAACCTGAGTGGCTATATCATTTTAATCTCAGGCTGGATCTTCCCATCAAAAAGAGCAGCTCATTTTACTTTTGGAATTTGGACCCCTTGTCCTGAAGATCCTGCCCAGCAAACTGCATTTTCATAGTATGCATCGCCGTCCCCGTTTTTATGCTCCATGGCACATATATGTTGACCAACCAGAACCACGTAGAGTGAGAAGACCAGTGTCACGGTGCCGAATCGGTAATCTGGCAACGAACGCTCCAATCACCAACCCATGCTTGTGCACTTTTAGACTTCTTCTGCTCCATCCTGCAGGACTGATGGGCACACCAGGCTCCAGGGGCAGCAGGTGGAGAACTGTTAACCTGGATGATTTCTGAAATCGTTTCTGGGCTCTCGGTTGCTAAATTCCATCTTGATGTTTTCTGGGGAGAGAAAGCTGACAGTGAAGGGGGGAGAGAAGTGTGCTTTCTTATGCCGTGAAACACCTATGCTCTCCTCACACGTGGTGTTATGCCCATGAATCTACCGCCCGTCCGGTTCTTGCATGTCCCTCAGATATTTCTGGAGGGCAGACATCCCGGGTGAGCCGGGTCCTCCACGGCAGCAACTGGACGAAACCTGTCTGGGGGAGCGGCCACGCAGGTCTCGCTTCAGGACATCGTCACACACCTCGTGCTGGAGACAGAGCCCTCAGCAGATAGAATCTGCTGTTGCATTTAATTACTTTTCAAGATGCCATTACCAGAAATTTTTATGTAAATACATATTTTATTCCCTGAGGCATGTTAATATGAGACCAAAATTATACAACACTGAAAGGAAAACAGAATGTCCCTTTTTGCTAGTTGTCTCTACGTGTTCTTGGGAGCATGCTATAGGTAAGGACAGCAAAGGTGCTCACTTCGCCAAAACCACTGTATTCGGCATCCGTTTGCAGAATCATAGGAATGTGGTATTGATACTCAATAGCTTAACACAGTTCGATTCAGTGAACATTTTCTGTTTGCCTTCTAGGGGTCAGGTGCTGAGCCCATCCTATGGAAAGACAGATGCCATTAATGAAACAGTCACTTAAGAGTCCCCCTAATGTGCTAAAAGCGTATAACCACCCTACCGGCTAGACAGTAATTGGTGCCTCCAAGGAGGTACTTATTTATGTATCAGGTACTTATATTGCACTTATTATACGTCAAGCAGTGTTCCATGTGCTTCATTAACCCATATCATCCTCAGAACAGCCCTTTGGAATGTGAGCTCTGGAGTGTGTGCTCCGAACCCCTCCGCCGTGCTCAGAGGGACAAGAGGAGAAAGGAGTTGCTTTGGGCTTAGTGGATCAGGGAACGAGGCATCTGAACTGAAGGATGTGAAGACTGGTAGACCCTACGGGAGATGTTTGGGAACGCGGTGCTCTTGGCATGCGTAGCAGTGAACCTAATACACGCAGTGGTGACCTTGCAGTGGAAAATGGCCTCTGTGGCTGTGTTGGGAGAACAGTAAGTAGACTGTTCTGGAATAGGAAGTATAGCTAAGGAGAAGGTAAGATTGAAAACTAAGCTCCGTGCTGGAATATGAGGGGCTTTGAGAGTCAAGCGAAGGGACCCCATCCATTTCGTCTCGTTTGTCTAAGTGGGGCCTCCAGGCAATTAAAGGTCTGAGACCAGCGTGGCAAGAAGAACAGGCCTTGTGTCCACAGCGGCACTCCACCTGAGGTCAGGAAGCCAGCCGCGAACACCCTCAATGCATTAGCCCAATGAAGCAAGCCAGACCATTTCCCCAAGAAGTATCCATTTCTCCGTTGGGGAAGGAAGTTTCCCAGATTCAACCCGTCCACTTCCATAGAAGCTCGTGTCCCTTCGAACCTGAGGAATTTTGAGGTGTAGCCATTTTTCTTGCTTCCTTGGTCAATCTAGTCTACTCTCGTTAAAGAGAATAATTTCTGGCATATTCCTGGCTACATAGGGACGAGTCTCCTCTGAGAAGAAGATAGCCAGGAATAAAGAGCCCACCGTAGGAGTGCCCATTGGCAGGGCGAGTGCTGAGGGAAGCGTCTTTGCCCTCCCTGGCATCAGTTCCAGCCACGCACACAGCTGCAGCCCCGTGGCCTCTCGCCTGTGTACAGCTCGTCTGATCCACCAGCAAGACGGGCCCGCTGCCCGGAGGCTGCATGGCTCACTCTGTCAGATCCCACCGGAATCTTCTGGAAAGACGTTTGATTCCAGAGCCTGTGCTGAGTTTAGCTGTCCATCCTGTCACCTGTGCTTAAAAATTTTCTTAATTTACCAACTGATTTTCCTCTAGATTTCGGGAGTTTCTTGCCTCCACCAACCACCACTCCTCTTTTCCCCACCCAGTTTGGCCTTTTTCTAGGCCAGTGTCAGGGGTATTTTTAGGAAGAGAAATAGGTCCAAAAGGAGGACTTTTTCCTCTTAAGAGTCAAATGTGTACATACTGGGAACTTCATTCTCCCTCCGCCTTTGTGAAGACGGTGCCGCAGTCGGGATATGACTGTGGCCTGATGTGTAGGATTCCAGGCTCTGGAGTCAGGCAGCCCTGGGCCAGACCGTGCCCATGCACTATTCACCTCACTGAGTCTCAGTTTCATCATCCATAAAATGGGGGTATTAACTATACCTGCCTCACAGGAATTGGGGGATTATTTATTCAGTGGTCTATGTAGACTACTCACCTGTACACAAAGGTCCAATAAATGTAGCCATTATTACCACCGAAAACAACGTGAGGCTCTGAGAATGCATCATACCAAACAAAGTACCTAGCTCTTCCTCTGGGTGATTTTATTTGATGTAGCCATGGACCTACACCAAAGGCAGTGGTAATAAAGGGAAGGTATAGAACATTCTAAGCTCCTTTATACTAAGCTGAGTGGTTCCAACTTGCCCCCATCTTCTCTCTTGCAATTGTTACCTCGACGGCTATCTCTGGGGAGTAATCTAGTGGGCGCCATGGATGCAGGGTGGATGGACGATTCCCCCAGAGAAATGCCAGAGAAATGCCAGTAATACAGAGCTGATTCGGTGTATAACTTGATCTTGCTCCCTTTGCTCATCAGAATTATCTGGGGAGCCTTCTAACCCTACCAATTCCTGATCTTCAGCCCCAGAGATACTGAGTTCATGGTTCTTGGGTGGGGAGTAGGGGGAGGAAGATTATTTTTTGAGCTCCCACGTGACTCGGATGGGCAGCCGGGATGAAGAACCCATGACTGAGAGGATGGGCAGGCCCAGGGGGGAAATGGCAGTGCTCAACAGCGACCATGACAAGAATCAATGTCAAACAGACCCAGCGAGTGTTCGTCTAGCTGAAGCTTTGCTTCTGCTCTATCTTGTCTGTGCGGCATTTGCAGTCAATACAAAACAAAGTGGGGGGGCTCAACATCAAGGATGTGAAAGCTGCTTCTAATCTTCAAATAGATAGCGGGCAGGGGCCCTGAGAGGGTAGCCTGAGGAACAACAAAGGCAGCTGGTCTGTGTGGGCTGAGGTGAAGTGTACGTACTGATGTGAGAGCCTCAATGTCAGGCTCTCTGAAAGGTTGGAGATTTTCTTAGCTTTGCTTCCTGTCAGAATAATAAAGGAATTTGGTGGTTTTCTTAAGAGTCTTTAGATTGATGTGCTTGCTTGCATCTTATCTCTTTTCTCCGTGCTTTCTCATTTCTAGTTTCCATGTTATGGGAGATCATCTCGTTTAGTTCCAGCTGTCTCATTTTACAGATGAGCAAACGGACATCCCACGGCATGGTAGAGGCAGAGCCGTCCTCCCCTCACATAGCACATCATGGTCCAGTCAGCCCTGAGTTCAGGGATAGGAGGACTACCTTTGGAGGATCTCCAACTTCCTTGCCGGTTCTGATTTCTCGACCAGAGCCCCAACTATTCCCCTGACACCGTGGCTAACCAGTGTCTTATTTTCAAAGATGGCGAAACTATTTTGAAAACACAGTTCTTACCTCAGCTGCCCCGGGCACCACTGCAGAAGCACCATGACCTTGCTGAGAACCACTGCTTGCCAAATGAGACTTAATTTTCCCTAAGTACTTAGGAGAAGAAAAACAATAATGTATATGATGGGCTTTTGGCCTGCACCCATATCCTTTAGAAGATGGAATTTGGCACAGCACATATTCTGATTTAAAGAAAAATGTTTTGTTCTGATGTAATTTGTCTAATTAATAGAAAAAAAAAGATTGAATTTTTCTGATGCAATGTCATCTAGCCTTTGGGATTTTAGAGTTAGATGGCCCAATGTCTTGTCTTCTGTGAAGCTTCCTAATGGATAAATCTAATCTTGGTGTTCACAGGCATTATTATATTCATGGCTCGCATATAATGCAGATCTAACCCCTCTCGTATTTGTATGTTCACTCAATGAACATTTTACTGAATCTCACCTATAGGCTTAGGTAGTTGAAGGATCTGGAGGTGGTACACAGGGGATGTGGAGAGGAACGAATCCTGGGCATTAAGGCTATGAAGGCGGGACGGCAAAGGACTTTTAAAAATAATTCTCAGGAGATTGGCAAAGAGCAGTTAGCAGAGGTTTGTGATCCCTGAAGAGTTATATAATTAGATTTATATTTTAAGAGGGAAAACATCTGGTTATGGCTTAGCTGCTCAGCGGGCACTGTTTGAGCACCTTCTATATGGCAGACCCCATGCTTGGCTCTGAAGATACAAGAGTTAAAAAACGGTCCTTGCCCTCAAGGAGCTCACAGTCTATTGAGTTGCCTTTCTGACTTTCCCACTAGATTTTGAGCTCCTGGAGGGCAGGCACTTTTGTTCAACTGAAAAAAAGTGTAAGTTTCAGAGTTCAACCTGGATTATAATTCCAGCTCTGTTCTTTTTATTCTATTCGCCTCAGTTCACTGATCTGGAAATTGGGCCAACTAGTGCCTGCCTCACTGAGATGTGGAAAGATTCGATGGGGGACGAATAAGGTCCACTTGATGCTGCAGGGACTCTTTCAATGCGGTTCTCTCTCTATAACGCGGTGCCTGGCGTGTGGTCGTCATTCCCTATACCTCTGCTGCCCGGCCGGTTTGAAGCCTCAGGTCTGGGAGGATTTCAGCCTGGGGTCTGTAGCTAGCAGGCCGCTCCTCAGCGCAGTCTCAGGGCCCAACTTGCTTACTTCAGGCTATGAACTATAGTCAGGGCCAGCATTGGGTTCTGGAAGCTCAGTTCCTGAATCCCAGGCACTCATCTTTCAAAAGTCAGAACCAAAGTCAAAAGAAAAATGACGAAATTCCCTCTCTGGCCAAAATGCTATTATTTCACCAAGGGCAACAATTCTTCTTGGCAGGGGGAGTTGATTTGCTGGTGCTCGTGCAATCAATTGTATTCGCAGGTGACAAAGTCCTTCTCACAGTGGCTTCAAGAGGAGGTGTTGGCTGTCCCTGGCCTTTGTTGGACATTTTATTATTTTCAGAGCATTTTCACAATTCATGATCTCACTCATTCCTAATAAAGTCTCTCTGAGGTCCCACTGTAGGAATTAGTACCCTTCACTGTACTCATTCAATCACTGGGGAGATTGAAAGGCACGGAAGAAAAGTGACTTGCCTACATCATACAGCTTCTTGTGCTGTAAGAGGTTTGCTTTTCCATCAAAGAAACTTTAAAAAGATATTAGTCCTTTTTGCCTGGTTAGCACATGACAGTATATCAGGAGATCTGAGCTCATTTTTTGGCTCCGTGAGTGACCTTAGGAAATTCAGAATGTGATTCCTAAGATGAATTTGCTTCTCTGACCTATGAGATCACTGTGTCTCTTACACTGACTGATCCTAAGGTAAAGCTATTCCATCATAGGCCATGTCCGCTACTCAAGGTATTGTAAATACTTACAGTGGACAAACTCTTAAAGGTTTTATATGATGCTTCCAAGGGTAGTCATCTTCAAACCTACCTTGGGAAGCGTAGGTGGAACCTACTTGGTCCAGTATAGGCAAGCGAGGTCTAGAGAGCTTATGTGACGTATGGTCGTGTGGCCAGTATGGGGCAGATTTAGGGCTTAAATCCTGTTCTCTGGTTTCTCAGTCCAATGTTTGTTACAGTACATGGCACCTCAGTCCCAATCTGACCTTGCTGTTTGCTGTGGGTTAGGCTTTCATTTTGGAAGTTAGATCTTGGTAAACCAAAACCTACGAGCTTCTACATTTGCCATAGTAATGCTAGCATGAAGTCCCCTTTGAAGTGAAAAATATGTTGCTTCAAAGGGACTGCTCCACTTGCTTGAAGAGAAGTTTTCATTTATTTCCCAACTGTACTTCTGATTTTCCTAATGTCCCCCAAAAAATTGTTCCGAGTCCCTTTAATCTACAAGTTGGAAGTGAGAGGTTGGCCTAATTTCTGTGTTCCCTTCAAGCCTGAGCAATAACACATTTTAAAGGATGATAAATAGCAGTGTGAAATATAGATGGGTTCTATAAATACTCACCGAAATCCCTGTAGTCAGAACTAGGTAGAATAAGAGAATGGTTAAAGCACTCGTCTCTCCTTCCACATCATCTACCCACTTCTGGAGGTAGTTGGGTGGTTAAGAACACAAATACTAGAGCCGGACAGACCTGGATTCGAGTCTTGCCCCCTTCCTGTACTTCCTACAAGTCTGTAGGCAACGTGCTTAACTTTCCTGGGCCTTTGTTTCCTCATTTGTAGAAGGAGGTTTAATTATATTACATGTAACTTGTAGACCATCCATTGTGTACAATGCCTGAACATTTTTAGTTGCTAATTATTGGTACTTGTTGTCACTGTTTTTATCTTCATCCAAGATCCTTTCTTTTACCCCTTGGGATACTTCTGTCTCTGTCTTCTGTAGAGAGGAGACAGTATCAGCTACATTTAACGTCATTTTAAGCTCCTGCGTTTACGGAGTCCTCTGCATTTCTCACTTTAGTCTTAACTGCGTAATCAAAGTATGATGACTGCACTATCGGCCACCATGGGCCCGCCCAGTACATACAGTTTGGATTAACCAGTTTTACATTGTAGTGATGAGAGCAACATAATAACATAGCCCAAAATGTAGAAGGTAGAGAAGAGAAAACAAATAGAGCATAGCACGAACTACCACACGCAGTGCGCCGTGGCCTAGAGTCGTGTTTGAGTCCTGGCTCTACAACTCTGGCTTCTGTTTCTTCACCGATGAGTGAGGGCAGTAAGAGTAGCTACCTAAACAGGAAGTTGGGAGGACGAGGTGCCTCTGAGGCATTTAAACGGGGCCTGGCTCAATAAATTTTAGCCATCATGATGATGATGATGATGATGACAGTGGTGGTGCTGGTTTTTGTGTCCCCTTTATGCATGGTGCTGTTCATAAATTACTTGGGTAATTTTACTTCCCCTTCTCCCTTTGCTTATTGCAAGAAATATGTGCATTAGGAGATGGAAGGCCCATTGGAGGAAACCAGGCTCAGAGAGGGGAAGCAATTAGAGAGCACCCAGCAACTCTTAGCAAAGAGGGACCTAGAACTCATAAGAGCCAGGCTGTTCTGTCCTTATCTTCTACGTATGCTCTTTGTCAGAAAAAGAAATTCTAGACTCCTAGATACTGAGATTGTGGGTTGAGTCACAGACGCAGGCAAGCACACTGAGCTGTTTCAGTCTGGCTTTCAGGATAACGCTGGCTTCGTGTGACATGTGCCTCATATCCCCTGGAACGTAGACACCTGAGGAGCGAATGGAGGGGACTCCTGGAAACGTGCAGCCACGCTTTTATGTAGAAACAGCACATGACACTATGGAACCTGCAAAAACCAACAAACCAACAAAACCACCTTCCACGGGGCCCCTGATCCCTTATATGGCAGATAGTCCTTACAGCACAAGCCCGGGGCAGCCGTGGTTCTCCACCCTGACCCCCTCCAAGCGTGGAGTTTTTAGCATCAGAAATCATCACAGCCACTTTGTTGGCTCACTTTCTTCAGCCTCTCGGTAAAGCAAAAAAAAAAAAAAACTTTTTTAAGCAAGCTCTACACCCAGCATGGGGCTTGAACTGACAGCACTGAGATCAAGAGTTGCATGCTCCACCGACTGAGCTAGCCAGACCCCCAGAAGCAACCAATTTTTTCTTTTTTCTTAAGATCAGCAGCAAAAAAGCATGCGTTTGAATATGTAGTGTTCACCCGAGTCTAGAACAGCTGACCTGCTGTGCCAGGGTCTCGGGCTCATCTGCAGACATGTTCCCCCAGGTGGGCCTTGTATCGAGGATGACTGTATCAACAGACAGCTCCCTCACTTTCACTAAAGCATGCCTGACCTCTTCATGCACAGCACAATGAAATCATCAAAAAGGAACACAGAGAGCCGTAAGAGCCAGAGGTCAGTTCCATGTGTTTTTACCTGGAATGAAAGATGGTAGCCTTTTTCACTTTGACTCTGTTGTGTGACTTCCTAGGGTCTTGGGATGTCATTCTTGTTACATCCCTGGATGTGCGGATTCCATCTTTGTCTCAGACCTGATTAAAATGCCTCCCTCTCCTGTGAGTGTCTTTCATCTCCCCAGCTTAAGCCATCTCCTCCGTGTTCTGGCAGCGGTGATTAAGCCATTGTACTTTGGATATTTTATTTTTGGAGATTTCCAGGTGTCTCATATTTCCTATTGTATTTCCTAGAGGGCGGGACCCATATTTCAGTTATTTCTGTAGCACTAACACTTACGAGGCACATAGCAAATGTACTTGGAATAAATGTTGTTATTTACAGACATCTCATTTACGTTTAGTTTTTGTGTTATTAGAAGCTCTCTAAGTTGCATCTCGTAAGTGAAACAATGTGACTCTTAGCATTTCCATGTTACTGTAACATCTAAGTACTTGTTTGCCAAAAGACTCTCTTTATAGTCAAGAAACACTGAAGGCTGAGTCCAAAATATTAAGCCTTGTCATGAGGATTGAGGCACGGCTGAATGGCCTGGGTCAGAGTCAGTATTATCTTGCTTCCTACCTCTTACCCTGGAGAGTTAGAAGGATAGAGACGGCTATAGAGTTTTTGATGATATTCATGGTGGTGTTAGAATAATACCCCTTGGTATGTTTGTGGCACTTAATTATATCAAACCATTTCATTCTGATTGGAGTGACACTTTGGACCCCATTCCTCTGCGTCTTAATCTCTAGTTCCTGGAGCTCGGGAGACGGTTTCTAGAAATCAGTGTGGTTGGACACAGATCCTAGTTCTTTCTCATACCTGCTCTGTGACTTGGAGCACATTATTTAGCTTCTCTGTGTGTTTCCTCAACTGTAAAGGGAGGTAGCAAAAGAACTTACGTCATTGGATTGCTTCAGAGTTAATGTTAAAGGAGAGAACGCACAGAGTAGTGACTCAACAGAGGTTACTACTGTAATCCTCAGATACTGTGTGAGACCCCCGATGAAGAAAATTCTCGCCACATGACAAGTGTCTCTGAAAGGCATATCATTAGGAAATAGCATCTCTGACAGGGGAGAGAGGAGGGATTAAAGCCTGAGTAGGACTCTGAGCTCACCTATAACAACAAGAAGCTCAGGGGGTCTGCATAAACTGAGGAGAAACACCTTTTGCTAAGTCGAGGAAAAGAGCCTTGCATGCAGTTGGTACCAACAGAGCCTGACAGAATCCTCTGTGGACCACATCTGTTTGTGCCAGCTGTTGTCAGCCTGTGTAGGCTCGCTGAGAATAACAGCAATGATTTTCACTTTATAGCAACTTCCATCTTGGGATCTCAGAATGCTGCATAAATGTAGATTAGGGCTCCCAAAATTTTTGCCAAGAATGAGCATACTTTATAGGGCATCAAGAATGCATCGCTGTTCTCAGTGAATCTTTCATGATAGAAAGTGAACTAACTAGCTTTGGATTAGGCTTCCTTCCCTGATTTGAGCTTTCTTCCTGATTCTGCCACTCTTCTTCTAGGTGACCTTGGGCAACTCCATTTCCTCCCCAACCCTCAGTTTTCATGTTATGAGTTATAAATAAAGGGACTCCTCTACCGCTCGGTGACCTCTAGTGTGTCTTCTGTTTCTAAAATTCGCAGAGAGTCTGTGGGGGATCTGGAGTTTCCTCCCAGATAGACTACTGCTTGACACGTTTTGGAAAGGCTTTAGTTCTTGTCAAATACAATACTTTCATAGTATTTTTTTCATGGCTAGGTCATAACCCAACAGAAAAAAAATATT
Source organism: Potos flavus (assembly GCA_028534135.1). Classification (NCBI taxonomy): domain Eukaryota; kingdom Metazoa; phylum Chordata; class Mammalia; order Carnivora; family Procyonidae; genus Potos; species Potos flavus. The sequence goes on from CM052898.1 coordinate 122,947,151, forward strand.
ACTTTGGCCACTAGAACATGGCATTATCTTTTAGTTTTTCACATGAGCGTGTATTCGTGTGTTCTTCATGTGTTTCCCTTTACCCACCTGTAAGTACAGTGCTACTTATCATCTCCTTTTACTATTTTAAGATTTGCCATTAACATGCCAGCTTGTTTCAGAGGCTAATGAAGTAAGTAGTCTTTTTTTTTCTTTCTTTCTTTAAGTAAGTCGTCTTTTGAAGAGCAGTTCTACTTCTCCCGCTGAATCGTGAGTGAAGATCTCAAAATTGACCATGCCTCTCAAAGTCCTGTACTCACTCCATCCGTGGCAGGATTACCCAGGGTGCTTGCTATTTTTTTCTCAGTTGCCATCTTTCTACAAGGAGGAAATATTACATCATAAAATGTAGCATTCATGCTTAAGAAAGGCTCCTTTGATAGTTCAGGATTTTGTAACATATTAAATTCCCCTAAAAAATCTGGGTGTCTGGGTGGCTCAATCGGTTAAACGTCCGACTCTTGGTTTTGGCTCAGGTCCTGATCTCAGGGTCTTGAGATCGAGTCCCACATGGGGCTCTGCACTCACGCTCAGCACGCAGTCTGTTTGAGATTCTCTCTCTCTCTCTCTCTCTCTCTCTCCTGCTGCCCCTCCCCCGGCATTCCCCCTCTCTCTCTCATACAAATAAATACATCTTTAAAAAGATTCCTCTAAAAAGTATAAAATCCCTCTAATAAGTTGCAGATGGGTCAAGCACCTGAGACAGTTGGTGTGGTGGTTAAGCATTCACTTTCTGGAGCTGATGACTGGATTCAGATCCCAAATTGCCAGTTCCCATCAGGGTGATCCCTGTGCCTCAGTTTTCTCATCTGTGAAATCAGAACAGTAACCATCTGATGGGGTGGCTGTGACGAGTAACTGAGTTGATGCAAAATATTGTGAACATTGCTTGACCCCTGCTGAGCACTCGGTGTTCCTCCCTTATTTTCAGTCTCATCGGTTATAAATCGGTAAATATTATAAATTAAACACACATTTCTGTCGTTCAGAGTTTATGGAGAGGGATATTCCTTCAAGAGAATTACTATTAATGTGAATCATGGTTGATGATCAGTTAGCAATATTCAAGCTGCTGGTCTTTACATTCACATCAGAGTGTGCTCCTTTTCCCCTCTGCCACAGTACTGATGAATGACACTGACTCATTCATATTCCCTGATCCACCTTCCTGCCACATTTGAAAGACATCCGGAGCTCAGATGTGACAGATTGTGAGCGTTTAATACAAGTCATGAGCCGCTGTTAAATATTAGCACACACCATGTACCATTTTAGGTATTAGTCACAATGGCCCTGACATGGGGCGTTCCCTCTCTCCTGCCTGCCCCCAGCCCCATTTACAGATGCAGAAGCTCATGCTAAGAGACGTTTAAAAAAATGTTATACAAAAGAAGCGATATAACTTCATATTTGCACCAGCTCTGTCTGCTTCTGAAGCCCACACTTTCTCCGTTACACCACAATCAATGTTTCTGAAAGTAGAAGGGGCCACATCGGTCTCCAGCCTCTGATATAATTAGCATCATGCTTTAATCAGTGAGGTTGACTGTCTTGATTAACCTTTATGATAGATCATGTAAGTTTCATATTTCTAAATGAATATATAGAGGCAGCTGTAAATTAGTGGAAAAACACTGAGCTTGGATCAGAAGACTCGTGTTTAACTCCTGGCTCTGCCACTTATTATGGGTGTGATTTTGGCTAAGTCACTTAACATAGTCACTTAAACCACTAACTTGGTTTGTTTCTTTGTACAGAAAACATGCTTTCATGCTTTGGAAAGTATTAACTGAAATCCAGTGTGTGTGAGTGTTATACCGGGATTCCTTGTTGGCTGTGAAGGACCATAGAACTACAAAGCATTTGCTCTTTCCCTCAAGTCCTAAAATCAAGCTCCCTGATCCTCTTGGAATGTTGTTGGTCTGCTCTAGTCCACTGTCTCCTCTCTTTCCTCTGAATCTATATTATCCATTGATCTCTTCACGTGATATTTATATACCATAGCCTATCTTTAAGGATAATAAGAATTTCTTAATTAGTGCAGGCAGCTAAATGATTTACATGGACCTTGTCATTGAACTCACGAGGCAAACCCAGTTGACCCCATTTTATGATTTAGGCAACACATATTTAGTCAGCTGAAATGTCTTGCCCTGGGTCACACTGTTGGTAAGTAGAGGATGTGGGATTTGAACCCAAGCAGGTAGGTCGCCCCTAGAGCCTATATTCTCAAGTGTTTAAGCCATACTGACTATCATCAACAGTCAATGCTTTGCTTCCTTCTTGTATTTCTCCTTCACGAGCCTTGACTGCCTGTCTGGATTATGAATTCCTTAAACCGGATGTCTCAATTATGTTGATGATTGCCTTAATACCTAGTTACTAGTATTTATGGATAATTTAATGTAGATTTCACCAGAGGCTACAGTTTTCCACACCACTCGAATACCCTAGAAGCAAGGACTCTTGACTTCTTCTTCTTTGTCTCCAGCCAGAAGCTAATCTTCCTACAATGTCGAACTACTTTGATTTGATTTTCACGGGTCAAGCAAAAAAACTTTTTCTCTGTGTTTCTCACGGAGACACGTTGCCTGCCTCCCTGCCAACGCCCAGAAATCCAATGTGATTGGTGTGTCTGTCGGAAGACGTGCTTATTTGCTGCTGGTGACATTGTTACTGAATAAAACACATGCCCTTTCTTTGCATCTGAAGTGCCATGGATCTCAGAGCAAGAACCTTTCTGACTCAAATGAAAACCATCTTGTGTTAGGTGAGATATGAGGAGTTAACCATTTGTTGGCTGGCGTGCATTTCCCACGAAAAACTCAAAAACAGCAATTTACCTCAGCCATGGAAAGTGATGTGCCAAGCGTCATATTTGCATATTAAAACCGAAAAACTGATTTGCATGTTATTTCAGTGTCTTGTGTCACGTTCAGGCATCTGTCAAGCCCACTAGATAGAAACAGCTTGTACAGTAGGAAAGTGTTTCTGTGCATATCAGAACTAAAAATCTAGGTGTTTTTATTTTTTTTCAACAAATTGTCCCCACCTTAAATTCTCCATTCCCTTCTGGCTTCATATATGAAAAATACTAAAGATGAGACAGAAATCTCATGTTTTATAAAGTCTACTTACTATTTTCTAAGGGTCATCCATTTTTACTATATTCAATGTAGATAATTTAAAAATTATCAGGAAAAGGTTTAAATTACTCATAATCCCACCATCTTAGCATGAGCCATTTTGGTATATTTCTCTCTAGTATCTTTTTTTATACCTACCTATAGAGACACATGTGGGCACTCTTGCATATATGTTTTTATACATTTGTAATTATTAGATGTACTATTTTAATATCTTGAGAATGGCAAGAATTATGATATCATGAGAATGGCAAGAATTATGAGACAGTCCAAATAACGATAAGGAATTGCTAAAACCCCATTTTGAATACAGTGGATTAGAACTGCAATCAGGGTGGGGGCCCTCATAGGAGGCATACTGTGATGTCTGATACAGCTTTATGAAAATGTAGCTTCCCGTTCAAGATGGCTTTTCTGTGGGACAATGCACAGAAATGAATGTGTTGGGGTAAGATGTTTCTTCCCAATGTTGGAGTGACTAGCTCTTTCCCTTGCTCCAGGCAACCAAATGAAAATGAAGGTGTTCTCAGAAGTCATGGCCAGGCACTGGTGGGGCACAACGAAGACCAAGACCTGGTTTAGTATGAAAGCAACCTTGAAGGACAGTTCATTCCATTCATCAAACTTTATGTCTTGTGTCTCGTTGAGGTGAAACCTACCAGTGAAGACAATGTCTTCTAAATGTCTTGCCTTTGTTGTAACTAATCCCTTAAACATAACATACAAAATACCTGATTAATGGTGGTGGGAGGGAGAATGCACGTGGGTTTTAGCTATAGTATTGTGCAAACAGCTTCTTTTAGCTTTGGGTAGAAACAGTGTATATAAGAGGGGAGTGAAATGTGAGAGATCTTGTCACCCCACAGAGGCAACTCACTTTCTCCCTTAAGGAGGGCTGTCTGGGAGCACTGACATGGGAACTCTGGGTTCAGTTGGCAAGAGATCTTTGAACTCACTTCTCCCTGACACTGAGGCTCTGGGTTTCGTGCTTCTCACCTTTCCTACTTCCTACCTACCAGGTGGGACAGCATCTGTAGTTATGCCTTTTCTCCCTGAAATTCATCGCAGCAGGAAAGCATGAGGGAGGCTACCTTGTTTCAGAGGGCCAAACATGAGAGCCCTGCTGTACAATTTATCTTTTGGTGCTAAAGGCTAGGATGTAGGGCAGTTGACCATTGGGAGAGCCAGCAAAGCGTGCGTTCACCAAATGTTGTATATTTGTTCAAGGTCTGTAGTTAAAAGAACTCAGAGTGATTCCGTCTCTTGCTGAAACAATTAGGGTGAAATTCAGGTATACTAGCCTGAATGCTTTATCAGCAAATACGGAGTGGAGCTCAAGAGAGAGTACTGTTCTAGCAGACATTCCACTTCCAAGAAGAAAATCATCTCTGTTGGTGGTTTGTAAGCTGTCTCTCCTGGTAATTAGAACTGCCATTTATGTGATGTTTAATATTTTACAAAGGTTCTTCATGTGAATTAGATATTATTAACTTCCAGTTGATGGATGAGAAAATCAGTAATAGAGAAACAAACACCGGGGAACTGAAACAGTGTCCCAGATGTCAGGCCTGGGAACAAGCATGCTCCATGCCCAGGCACTCTTGAGGCTACCTGACTGAGAGTGGTGAGCGTAGAGAGGGGCCACCTTGCTGTCTGCTCAGCCTACATCACCATTGCGCCCTGTACGCAAACATCGCAAAGCCCCTTAGTGGATTCCGGGTAATTCCCCCCACTTCCGGCTGCAGTGGCATCTACCATGGCGTAATTCAGAATCATCCATCCTTGGCTGTGACTCCTAATTTGGCTGAAGAAAGGTGATTTAGAGGCATCGATGCATGGCACAGGCAAGAGAATATGAAAAAGAGGTTGTAAGAAAATCAGGCTTTCGAAAGTTGAAAACTAACTGGAATGGATTTCAAAGCTAGCATCAACGTTTTCAAGTCAACATTTCTGGGTCTTCTTCTTTGTGGCCTTACCACTCATTCTCTCAGAAAATGGGACTTAAGAACAGTAGAACTGAGAGCACGCTTTTCTGCTCCTCTGCAGCTGTGAGGAGTATTCATTTATGGGTTTCTAGTTGTTAAAAGGCAGTTCAGCCTGCCCCTACTTTCTCTGTGGCCCACTGCTTTTAACCCGAAGCAGACTGGGTATGCAGCAAATCTTCTGCCCTTGGCCTGCAAGGGTGCTCCTTCCATTAAAAGTGAGATGTTGAGAGTAGAGTATGATAATTCAGTGAGAGTCAGAAAGTAGAAGCAGCCTCAGGAAATTGCAAACTGCAAACTTGACATAGTTAAATAGAAAGGGGAAAAAAAAGAAGGAAAATATCAGAAATATATTTTTTTCTGGCAGGCTTTCAGCGCCAAAATGGGGCTAATTCTACCTTTTGAAAGAAGATAATTTCAATGTTTCTTTTTTCAAGAACACATAATTGAAGTTATTTTCCCTCTGAGAGAAGGAACCTCTTGTACATCATTACAAATGGACAAGAAAAGTGAGCAGCTCTGGTCCCCGAGTGATAGAGTATTCATTATCATGTAATCTCTCTGAATATCTTGGCTGTCTTTTCCCGGTGTTTATCTGCCTGGGCGGTGCTTTTCTGGTAAGGTTCAGATTTGGACTAAGTTCAACTTATCTAGCACTATGTAACTAGGAAATGAATGGCGGGTAAGGACTCGCAGGAGAGAAATGACCCACCGCGAGGTCAGTATCAGAACCACTCAAGAGGCTAACATGATGACAAAGGGTGGGTAGCCATTTTGTAAAATGAATCCTTAACACGCCTATTTAAATAGTTAAATTGGTGGTAACAGAGATTCAAGGTGTTAGGTGTTCTCCTCGCGGTCTTCGCCATTTGCACCCCCGTACAGCCTAAGGAGGGCTGGGGAAATTCTTTCTCCATCCAAGGAGGGGTGGTGGTTGGATAGGGCGTTGAACCTTTGTTTGTTCTTGATTTTCATGCCCCACATGTAGTGAAAGTTCAGTAGGCTGCAGAAACCCTGTGACCTGCCAACTGCTTACTCAGATTCAGAATGCTGAATGAAGTTCTAGATTGTTTCAGGGGATGCTGACAAGTAGTTTAAATCCTCCTGTAAATGGAAATCTCTTTAATGATGTTGTTTCCACTTACTCAGTGTGTGTCTGTTTTTATAGACTACAAAGGACCCGAAAATATGAATTATCTGTGATTTCCCTATAAATATCTGTAATGATATGTGCCCTGCGTATTACGGGCACAAAAATAAGATAGGGTAGAATCAAAGGAATCTTTGAAAACATCATTTTGCACAGAATGCTACTAAGGCTCAGGGAATAGAAATGATTTGATCAAAATGACTGGACTAGTTAAAGGCGGAACACAGATTAGAGAGATAAATAGGTATCTCTGTGCTTATGGGTTCCTGTGTAGGAATGTATAAAACCCTTCAAATACCATCAGGTGTTATATAAATATGACAACGTCCTTATCTGTGTTCTTAATCTGGCAGTTTCCTTGCTCACCGAGGACTCTGTCCATACTCACTTTGTCTGCAGAAACAGTCCTGATTTTTGCACCGTCTCACCCATAACTTTTACCAGGGACCTAGATCCAAATTTGGCTACAGTATTCATAATAAGCCTTCCCCGGAATATTATAAGCTGGGCTGCTAGCAAGAAAAGGACCATGACAGAGAGGAACCAGTTGCAGATGCTTGGACATTTTCCATTTTCTGACACTTTTGTGTCAAGGAAAAAAAAAAAGTGTTTTTTTTTTCCTATCTAAGGGGAAAATTTTTTACTATAAAAAAAGGGGACATATAGGAAAATATAAAGAAAAAGAATATAAACCACTCTGCCATCATTTTCTTTTTTTTTTTTTGGTTGATACTGCTTAATATTTATTTATTTTTGTTGTTATTGTTGTATTGGACACATCAATAACTGATGACAGAAATTTGAAATCCTGTATAATAAAAGATTGTTAATATCTGGTTTTGGTTTTGTCAATTTTTGCTTTATGAATTTTGAGGCTACTTTATTAGATACATTCAAGTTTAGAATTGTTACCTCTTTTTGAAGATGTGAATATTTTCTTTTTTTTTTTTTTATCCCCAAATACTTTTATTTTATTTTCAATCATTAACCTTTGAGCATATTTCTTCCCAATCTCCCTTGTATAGCAAGGTGAGGTTGACCAGCCTGGTCGGTGGACAGCTCTCCACAGGGTATGCTCCTCCTTTCTGGTGCCTCCTATGGCCACACATCTAACTGCAAGGGAGAGTGGAAGATGGAGTCCAGCTGTGTGCCCAGAAAGAGGAGGAAGTCGATTTTGGAGGGCAGTTAGCGATCTCTGCCTCACTTAGTAACTATCAGAGTCCTTAAGCATATTAGCCATTAAATTGCTCAGAAGTACTGTGCTGTCTGGTTGCATTTTTTAAGGCATCATTAGACTTGGTGTTTGAAGATGTTGCTAATATGTATCTTTCAATAACGTGACTTTAATAGAGTGAGCACCCAGTTTTAAATCTCCTGATGATTCTGTGTTGCCTACAACAATCTTGACATTGACCACAGGTCTTTTCTCTAGCCTCTTCTAGCTCTGTTCCTCCCCTGTTTCTTAACATTTTTTTTTCTAATACGCATGTTCTTTTATACATACTATTCTTGGACTGTCTTGTCTTCTCTCTCTTTCTCTCTTTCATTTGTTGAAATCTAACTTACCCTTCAAGATCAAACTAAGAGGTAATATCCTTACTGATAGCCTTCTCCCATCTCAGATCACCGAATTCATCCCTGTGTTTTAGTATTTACACTTTATTGTGCTTTCCTATTTTCACGTCTCTTTCTTCCTAAACTGTGAGTTGTCAGTGGTGAGGGGTTGGGGGGGGATCAGGAATAATTTGACTTTATAGTGATAGTGCCCAGCACTTGGCGATTTCTTAGGAAAGGCATGTTTAGGAGAATTTTGAAATCATCTCTCAGTAACTCATCTGTAGGTCATTCATCTCTCAGTAACTCATCTGTTGGTCATACAATGTGTTTTGCCTCTTCCAGGAGTTTCAGGCATTTCAAAAAACATATATATTAGTGATTAATATTGATACTTAGAAGAATGTCTTTTTCTTAGAAAAGGCTAGAGGCTTTGTTTATATTTGCTTTGCAGGACTTTCGTTTCACTGTTTAGCAGTAAACCTCTACTCTGAAAAAATCCAAGTCATTACAGAAGAACGGAGTAGAAGGGCGTGCATAGCCCTGGGCACTGAGAGCCAGTGCCACGTCACTGGGACATGCCCCACTCAGCACAGCCGGTGGCAGTCAGGACTCCACCAATTTTTCAGGGCTGGTCGTAGATGCTAGGTTGCTCACTTTCCCTCTCTGGGACTCACCTTGCTCACCCTAAAGCAAGATTGTTCACTGCACGGGGCTGCTGCTGGGAAAACAGGCACCCTGCACAGTGACACAGAAATGCAAGGAATTATTACGATGCCACGGGAGCTACACTGCTGATCCTGTGCACATCTCTGCATTTGAAGAACCAACAAACAAAATAACGAAACACATCCCTTCCTGGCCCCCACCCCACAAAGTTTCAGTCATGTTCTATTCCCCAGACACAATGCCGGAAGCCACTTGTTTAAAAGATACATTGGACAATTGCTGTCTTTTCTTAGGACGTGTAGAGCCCCGAGCACTACTAAGAAAGAGAAATGAAGAGGGGTCTCTTCACCCCAGGGTGAAAAACCCTAAAGTACGTAAAGGACTTGAACCTCAGAGAAAGGCCTGGGCTGCGTCTCCCTTCATGTGAGAGGAGACATGCAGACACTGAGGACCCCATGTTTTTACGAATATGTTTTCCACGGATGTTCATTTTTGTGCACTGTTTAGGGGGAGAGGCCAGGGACGCGGTGGGGGGCATTCTGTGCCAAATAGCGTTCACAAACTCTGGAAGACATGTTCTCTTGGGGTCCTTCCTCATAAGAAAAACCAGGAATCCAAGGTTAGCATTTATATGGCATTAGAATGTAAAAGAATAGGAAAGCACTTTTCCAAATGGGTTATTCCAGAAGCCGTATCGCAAGCAAATAGGAAGTATTTGGAGAAGGAAAGGAAGGATATATTTGTCTTAAAATCTGTGAAGTACTTTGAAAGAAGGACCTCTACTTGTAACATAAGTGCCAAGGGTCGAATCTAAATTGCTGGCAGAGGACAGACCTGGCCTTCTTGCTGCCTTTGTTGATGTTACAAGGGAAGCAGATACAGGAGGCTCGGACCATGAGAAGCCGTGTCCATTCCCTGAGAGTCTGCCCTAACACTGGGAGCAGGAACAATCAGAGTTTCCTTAATAGTTGTTGATTTAAATTAAAACAGCCAATGCCATTAATACGACAGGTAATCTTTCATACATGTCTCTACTTTCTCCATGGGAAGCAGTGTTTGGTTGGAATATATGCATGGCATTTGGAGTCAGATGGCAGCCTATTTGGGGCTCAAGTTCTGTCCTTGTTGCAAGTCTAGAAAACAAGATGTAGGTCATTTTTCCACCCTTCTCTTCAGTTCTGTCACCTGAACTGGGATTATCCCCTCCCTCAGAGGTGGATTGGGGATCTAAAGGGAGTCCCTTTGTTACCATGGTTTGAGAAAGTAGTTAAGCTCTCTACAGCATGAGATGCAAGTTCTCTGATTTTTTTTTAAGATTTATTTATTTATTTTAGAGAGAGAATGAAAGTGTCGCGTGGGGAGGGGCGGAGGGAGAGAGAGAGAGAGTCGCAAGCAGACTTCCTGCTGAGCATGGAGCCCAACATGGGACTTGATCTCAAGACCCTGAGATCGTGATTTGAGCTGAAATTGAGAGTCAGGCGTGTAACCCACTGAGCCATCCAGGCGCCCCACAAACTCTCCGATTTCGATCCTCACAGCGACTGAGGTGGCATTGACAAGCCCGTCTTACAGAAGGAAATCTGAAGTGACAAAGAGTTCACTAGCTCCCCTAAGGACTCCAAGCCATTGCCAGAGTTAAACCTCCAGCTATCATGCCACTGCTACACAGTATGCCCCTTCACTCTCTGGCCACAAATGTTTTAGGATAAGCTTCTCACCTCATTCCAGTCTCATGGCACTCCCATCCTCCCTCCACTCCAAAGAGAACTTTCTAATCTCATGAGCTCACCTCCCTGCTGAAAATCCCCACTGAGGTTTCTGTTACCTGGACGTTCCTACCTGAGGGTCTTTACATATGTTCCCTGTAGCCTGTGGGCTTCCTGAAATTGTAAGTGAATTTGACGTGCGTTTTTATGGATGCCAGTCTCTGCCAAAAGGGAGTTGAGCACATCAGATTTTCAGAGTTGCCTGTGGTCTCACACGGGGCCTAGAGCCCCTGGCCCATAGAGAAGACCTAAGCCCCCAGGATTGCATGGCAGTCATGAGCTGGCCCTTCCTTTCTCTCACCTCTTCAGCCTTAAACACAGAACTGCTTGCATTTTTCCCCACTTACACCCAGCCGTGTCCCACCTTTGGCCTTTTGCTCCTCTCAGAGTTCCACCTTGACCTGGGTTAACCCATTCCAGGGCTTTCTAGTATCCAGCCCACCTTTATCACCTGACTTCATTGCATTTGAAAAGTTGTATTTCATGGATTGCAGAAGTCGAATTACATACTGTAAAAGAAACACAAACGTAGAAATTAAAAGGCTCCCAGGATTCCAAACCCAACAAACCCTCCCTTTAACACAGGAGTATATATCCTTTCAGACTTTTTTCCCTACCTGTATATTGAATGATAGATAATTAAACTGTACTTAGTTTTCAAAAATCGGGCCATCATTTAGATTTCCTATCCTATCGCTGGATCTGTTCCCTTCATAGCATGGCTACATCATCTTTTTCATACTTGTACCAGTAAACTTATAATGTTCTCTTAAAACCTGTTCACATTCCATTGTATGTATCTATCATTGTCCATTTAAGTGACCTCTTACCCATGGACAGATAGTTACACTGTTACTTTTGATTCCTTCTTTTTCCAAATAAAGTTCCTGTGACTGGCCTTGGTCATATAATTTTATGATTTAATTTTATGATTTCAGCAAAATTTTCCTAGAAGAAGATAACATCTGTGCCATTGAAAGTTTAATATTACTAGCAAATCACTCATCCAATGTTCAAATGTGATTTGCACTTTAGAGGAGGCCTTCCATTTAACATTTAATGTTTATTGAATAAATGAATCTGGGATGGGCCCCTATGCTGGGTTTCTCATAACTAGCCTTGCCCTGATCTTTTTGGGTGTCAAATTTCCTTTTCTCACAATGAATAAGAGACTGCAGCACACAGCTCTATTTTTTATCTTTGTCACCAGCCACATGTCGTAGTTTGCTCTCGGCTGTCCATTCTCCAATCCAAATTGTTCAACAATGAAATAAAATCCCAGGGTAAGGTTAGTAACCAACACAAAAATTCTTGGCCTTTTTGGCCTTCTGTATGTCTGTATTCCGACTTTCTAATTTTTTTAAAACCCTAAAAAATTAGAAAATAACTACAGAGAAAAGTCCCAGGTAGGTGCTAATTAACAACTTCACATATGTTTAGAAGGCATTTTATGCCTCAGATATCACATAAATAATTAATATGCATCTTGGAGTGGTTGAAATAAGTGTTCATAGTAAGGAAGAAACATTTGTACAGGGATTTATACTTTACAAGATTTTCACATCCAAGAACACATTTGCTATAGTGAGGATAACAGGTGAATGAATGTACAGCTTTCAGGTCTTGTAAACTCTTCATGAAAGGAGAGGCTCTTGATCAGTAACTTAAGAATGCATAAACATCAACGGAAGAACATTCTCCCAATCTCAGATCTCCCCATCAGCTATCTTGGACGTCATTATTTCTTAACTTTTCATAAGTTTTTCTGTTACAAACACTTTGATTTAAGATGCTGGGGTGTGATATTAGAAATGGCCAAAGTTATAATATAGGCAAAGGGAAATAGAATTTTAAATTCCCATTTGTTTACATAGTGCAAAGTTTTACGTCTGGCATCTGGCCTTCCTTCTTTCTCTACATACTTTGGATTCTTGGTTGGATGTCTCAAGTAATCTTTCCCCTGACACTTGATATCCTGACATTGCTATAATTCTGGTTCACCCACCTCTTTAAACACCAACCCAGGATCAGTGCTATTGATGTACCTTCCCCATTTGGTACGTGGCTGTTTGTAGTACTAGGGGGAGAAGCTTCTCAACCTCCTTAACTGGAACACAGGGTCATTCACTTTCTGCACCCCTGTACCCCATTAGACCCATCTCATCTCCTCTCTCAAGCTTTATACGTGGTGCAGAAATATTCACCTGCCAGGAGCTCCTTATGCCACTTAGCCTTTTTCTCACCTGAATGTAAAAAACTTCTACCTGTAAGTTCCCTGCCCTTTAGCTGAGTAAGTCCTACTCTGTACCTGCCTCTCCTCTGGAAGTCTTCCTTTCAGGCTGCAGGAGAGGTCCCTTTATGTACCCTAGTTGTGCACTTCCTATAGTTGCTTTGTCTTTAATTACTGATGGACCTGAATCTCTCCCTTGACCGCAAACTCCATAAGTGGCGGGGGAGGGGAGCTCTATGTATCTTGTTTTTATAAATATACAACTGGTACACAGTGACTGCTCAGCAATTCTTGAATGACATGAAGCCCTACTTTTGAAAACACGGATTTCCAAAGCCCAGTGGATAACTCATCTGGAAAAGACAAGTGGATCCTGTAAAATGGTGTGTCCTGGGTCAGACACTGAAGAACTGATGAAACTGATTATAAAACCCAAATCTCTTAAGAGCCCTGTCCAGTACTTTTTTGTCTACAATGCAAATACTATTTGATCGTCTCGATTGTCTAGATTGTATTTAAAGAACTATGTGTCCTCTGCCTTTTAGGGTGGACAGACAGGTTCCATGGGGCCTCCAGCTGTTCCCCCCTCGTTCCGCCCTGAAGATGAGCTCGAACACCTGACCAAGAAGATGCTGTATGATATGGAAAATCCACCTGCTGATGAATACTTTGGTGAGTGGAGGCTAGAGCTGACTTCTGAAGTAATTGCCTTCTGGTTTTCTTAATTATTAATTAGGAGTATTATCAGTTCCACTGGTGAAGGATTCGAGGCTGGATGCATTGGAGTTGGTGTGCGTCTGCACACAGTGGAGTGTTCTGGAAATGGCTTTGTGAGACCGTCGTAAATGGGATATCTGTTTAGCTTATGCTAAAAGTGCAAGGGTACTGTGCAGTTTCTTGAGATACAAATTTGATTTTAAAATGAATTTTCGGCAACTTCTAAGCTTCTCCTTTGGCAGAAATAGGGTTTCTGTATGTGTTCAGGTTCCTCACTGGTCTAAATATTCATATACAAAATGTGGAAGTGGATATAAATTCTGCACTCTCAATTATTTCCCTATGCGAGTTGAGGAAAAGGTGTTGTTATTGTGTTTTTTTCAACCTTCTCCCCTCTCCAAATCTGTGAATAATTATGAATGGCTATTCCATCCAGTCCATGAGGGTAATGTGGATTGATGAACTATAGCCAATTACGAGGTGCTATGGATACATAACCTGTCCTCAGGGAGGTTGTAATTATTGAGAAGAGGTGAGAAAAACACATGAATAATTACTAATCTTGGTAGATAGCCGTAAGAGGCATAAGAGAGGCTTATGTGAAATATTATAAAATTTAAAATCTCTATTCATCAGGAGCATCGGGAATGCCTTATAAAGAAACTGGTGGTACCTGAACCTGGGCCTTTTATATTAGTGCCTCCCAAATTTTCTGTGATGGAAACTATTTCCTCCTCAATCTGTTGGAGACCAATATTTGTATAGAGCACAATTTAAATTAATTGCTAAAAAACTGAAATAAAGAGAATATAAAATGGAAGGCCAAGTTTTACCGCTATGAGATTTAACAGGAATAAATTACCCTATTAAAGTATCACATTCTTTCCTAAATACTCCCTCTCTGTTTTTGTACTCTGTCTCATTGCGGGGTGATAAACATTTCTTAGATCCCCATCCAGGGACCATAATTTGAGTAGCAGCACTTTAAGGATATGTAGAGAAAGGAGATTACATTTGCGGGGGAGCAGGAGCAAAAAGGCATAGAGGTGGAAACATTACACAGGGTTTTCACTTCTTCAGACATTTACTATTTTCATGTTTTCCCCTTGCTCCCTATTTGGGCATGTGTAATTACAGGTGAACCGAGGGCACTGGTCCAAAACCACACCATAGATGGAATGGTGTAGGATATGAAAAACATGGCACTGATTTGTATATAGGTATAAGTCAACAGTGGGAATAAAGAATTCTTGTTCTGGTCCTTCCTGTGCCTTTGATTGGCTAAGCAATAGTAAAATATTCCCCATCTGCTTGAGCCCCATTTCCCACCTTGGTAAATCAGAAGTGTGGAGCAAATGTTTTCTAGAATTTCTTTCAACACCAGTAAGTTCCCAAGAAACAGCATTACTCCAACAAAGTATAACAAAGCTAAAAGCTAGACACAAATTGATAGGATAAATTCATGGAGAATATTTTTTAAGTCTCTAGTTGTATTAAAATATACTAAAAGTATATCATGTTCTTGTTATTGATGTGGGGGAAAGTTTTATATTGGAGTCTTAGGTAAACTTTTTAAAAGCATATTAAAAGCAAAAAATAAGGTTACTGTACTAAAGTATATTAAAAATAAAAAGCAAACTAATGTGACAAGTATATATGCCTCAAATATCATAGCAACTAAATACATAGCAATAAAGAAAATTGAACATAGATAGTAATTGTGTTAATGAATACGTATTAAGCCTTCTGGGAAACAGATATAAATTAGATGTAATTTTTGCCTCCAAGAGCTATCCTAGCTCTAACACTTACTAGCTTAGACAACTTGAACAATTTGGTTATGCTCTCTCAATCTTTGTTTTTGTTTTGCTTTATCTATAGTATGAAAATAACCGCTAGCTCATACTATTATTTTGAGTCTTGGGTGAAATATTTATAGAAAGCACTTAGCCGAGTTCTTGGCATATAGAATACCCTCGAAAATCAAAGTTATCCCATGCTTTATTCAAGAAAATAAGATATGCCTGTTAAAAATCCATTAATAATACCTGATTTAAATTTAAGTTACTCATGAAAATAGAACATATGTCACCAATTGGTAAAAAATAATTGCCAAATAAGGGTTATGAACCATGAGAGAGAATGTGGAATAATGATTAATGTTTATTGAGTGCTTACAGTATAGCATCACTATTTTATGTACTTTATAGGAGCTAATCCATTTCATCCTTACAGAAAATATATAACCCTGTAAAGGCTATTAGTATTTCCATATTAGGAAATTGAAGCACTGAAATGTTAAGTAATGTGCCCAACATCAACAGCTAATAAATTGTAGGACTTGAATAGAATCCAGACTTCACTGTATACTTTTTTTTTTCTTTGAAAAACTTTTTCCCCAGCTTTATTGAGATATACAAAAAACATATGCGTATAATCAGTGTCCATAACTTGGTGGGTTTAGAGATGTGTATACATTTGTATGGCTGTCACCACAATCCAAGTAATAAACATATCTATCATTTCCAAAAGTTCAGGCTAGATAACTAGGAAAAGTTTTATGGAGGAGATCAGCTTTGGATACACAGAAAATAGAAGAAGGGTATTCTCTTCTGAGTAGATAGAATGAACAAAATATGAGTTGAGACCAGGATTATTTAAGGAAAATTTACTTCAGGTGGAAAATATCTAAGTGCCTGTAATGTGCAAACTACTCTGCTAAGTGTTTGAGGCATATGACTAGACATGGATCTTACCTTGAAGGTGCCTATAGTCTAACAGAGAATATATACAGAGTGATGGTCTTTAATCCTAACACAAGACTGGAAGTGACAGGTGACTTAATCAAATTTCAGCCAAAATTCTTTGAGAATTCAGAAAAAGGAGAATAGACATTCCCAGGCAGGAATGGAAATATGTTTATGGAATGGTTAGCCTTTGCGTTAAGTCTTTAAAAGTATGCTAATAGAGATTTGGAAGAGGAATGATAATAGAGAAGTGATGTCATTTCTGACGAGGGAAATTTTAACATGATGCAGAATAAAATCATTAAAGTGAATCATCAATGTGGAAGGAATTAATATTGGGAAATAAAATTGGAGAAGAAGACAGGAGTCCTGATTGGGTTCTGGATTTAAAAAAAAAAAACACCTATTAAATATTTAGGGTAAGGTTAGAGAAATTTGAATATGAGCTATACATTCAATAATACATCACTGTTAGTTTCTTGAGTATAGTAGTGGCATTGTGGTTATACAAAATGATATCCTTGTTTTTAGGAGCAATGTATTGAAGTATTTGGGGAGACGTGTCATGATGTCTGCAACTTACTTTGAAACCGTCTAGATAGATGATAGATCGATCGGTAGATCTACATATAGATATAGATACAGATATAGATATTGTGGGGAGGGCTGAATCTCTTTAGATTAAAACAGCTAGAGATGCCATTACTACACAGCTACGCAGGACACCCTTCTTCCCCAAAAATGTATTGAAGCCTCACAAATAAATTATTTTAAGACTCCTTTCTTGGGTGGGAGAAGTAGAGTTACATTCCTGTACCTTCTAAACCAAAATTTTTTAATGATTACAGTGGATCTTTGACATTTCCCTCTCTTGTGTGTGTTTCCTTGTTTTCTACTGGACACATACCTTTTCTCCTGCTGATGAGATGATAGTCTTTAGGATGGTGATGACAGGAGCTAATATTTATCTAAAGCTCTATTCACAGTCATAGTCTGAATGACAGGTCTGGTGATGATGTCTTAATTTTTTAGGTGAGGAAACAGAGATTCAGAGAGGCTGAATGACGTGTTCAGGGTTACACAGTTAATAAGTTTCAGCATTTGGACTCATTCTTCTCATCTCAAGTCCATGCTGATTCGTTACAATTATAGAAAGGCGTATGTTGTTCCTGCAGCTTGTCAATAGTTGACTATCCTGCCTCATGTCATGCTTTCCCTCCCGATGTCATGACCTTCAAGTGAGAGACCATCTGTGCCCAGGGCCGTAAGTTGTGTAGCTGGAATGTCAGTGTCACTGGCAATATATTTAAACTGTGTATAACACCTGAATTAACTGCTGGGGCACTGAGCATGAACTTCTGCCATGGCTCAGATACATACTTGAACACAGAACACCCAATACCTTCCTATCAGCCACGTCAGCTGACTAACCCTTCTGTTGACCTTGCGGAAGGCAAATTGCTGATAACTACAGCACATCTCGTTTTCTTAAGTCAGTTCCTGATAAATATTACAAGCAGGAACCTTCAACCGAGTCTCAGCCGGTTATTTTTTTTTAATGGTTTCTTCTAAAATGATATTAGTTTTAGTGTTCCATGCTCTCCCTCTTCCTCTTCATCAAAATCAGGGATTGTTGCATTACAGTATTAGGTAAATACCACAAGGAATGAACCCATAATGCAGCAGATGGGTAAGTCCATATCGTTAAAGGAAAGACAAAATTCTCTCATGTTCTGAACATTTTCCATCTATTTAGGCTTATGTGATTGGGCTATAGAAGATTCTTAAGTATTTTTTTCATGGGTAATGGGGTCCTTGAGTGGGCCTCAAAACACTACCTTATAGGGAGAAGAAAAGAAACATACAAGAAAATTGGAGGTAGAAAGTTCTCATCTGTTTCAATAACCAGGCGGTGGGCCTTTGGCCCAAATCTAAGCAACCTGTTTCCCTGGGCAACTAGAAAAGTATGTTTATGCTAAAGGAGATTCTCAGTTCCAGGGATAGATGTATAGAAAGAACAAGAGGTGATGAACTATGAATTATTTTAGGTTAGGGTAAACTGCAGAACTTAAAATGAGAGGAAGAATTTTAAAATTAGCTAGTAAGATGAATGGGGAGAAAGGTACCATTGCCAGCATATTCCGGAGCTTACAGGGCTAGTTGTCATGGTTGGAAGCTTATATTTTCAGACAGTTATGAGGGGGGAAATGTAATGGAAGGTTGAGTGTGTCTCTAGATATTTTTGCTACGTCTTTTGAATTAATCCAAGAGTTTTCCATGTCGGTTAGACACTCGAGCCACTAAGTTTTGTGCTTTCATTCATTTTGAAAGACAAAATATCTTTGTATAAGAGAAGGTCCATGCCTATCCCTATATCCATGGTACAGTTCTCCCCCCGAATAATAGTGTTCTGGCTGTGCAGACCCTAGACCCAAAATAATACCATTGGAATATAGTATCTCTGGAAATGAGAACTGTAATACATCTGAGGATAGAATGAAAATATCTACCAGTTTATTTTTAAGCACAAAGCTGTAATTATCTTGGCATTGCTTACATAGTGTTGTCTTATTCCTTTTTAAAAAAAAAAACTGAAGTGTGTGACTCTCAGAATTGTTTAGGGAGCTATTTGAAGAATCCCTATGCCTTTAGAGCAGCACTAGGTAAATTCTCTTCACAGAACTTGGCATTTGTCTAAGAATTTTTTTGTCGTTGTTTCTCTCTGAGTATTGTTATTGAGGTATATTGGGAAATTTTGCATAAAGCCAGAAGTTTGTTCTGGGGGAACTAGGATAGTGGGACAGAAGTGGAACATAAGAGGCAGTGGAGACCTGGCATGTGGTAAGCCTCAAGACAAGAAAGGTATGGGTGGGCATGTGCTGTAATTACTTTATTAATAAAGCTAACTCACCATGCTTGTGCTATGTATTTTCTCAGTTGAGAGCAACATGGAGGTCCAGTGAATGTCCGTGAGTAGAAATAGTGCCCCCATCAGTGAGGATTGGTAGTCCATTTGTCTTCGATACTAGTTAAGAAGGTTGATAAGTGAGCATGTGTGGGGGAGTTGGACGATGATGCTTACGGAGCTGCAAACCACTCTTTGAGGTATGGTTGAAGGTGTGGAGGAAAAAAACCTGGAGCCTGGGTGCTGCTGGAAGACTGCCATGTGGAAAAGAATTAAACTTGATATCCATGCCTCCAAAGTTAGCAACAAAGCAAGGCAAGTGCGGGGAAGCCGGCGAATTCACCTTCAGTATAATGGATTAACGTTTTGAGCAGACAGAGACAAATTCTTGGAAGAGTCTAGGCCCAAGCCCTATAACCCCCCACAGGGGAAGTGATGATAGGTGTTCAAACATCCCATGGATGATGAGATTGGATATGGAAAGTACTGTCTTACTCTGATGTTCAGTGACGTGGGCATCTACATTGGCCCAGGGATCAGCCTCCTGCATCCAATTTCTTGTTCTGCCCCCAGATTGTCATTACTATTAGGTGATTACAACTGACACCTATATAACGTTTTGTAAAGCACTTTCATACTTGTAATATCATTTGAGCTAGACAGCAGCCCTACGAAACACAGTATTTTTTTCCCCATTTGACCCATGAAGACACACAGGATCTGAGTAATGAAGGGACTCCCATTCTCCAGGACCACTACCCATCATCCCTACAAGTCAGATATCCCAGAAGCCTAGCTCCCCAAAGCAGCAGCATTGCAGTGAGGCCCAGGTCTCCTGCTCCGGATCGTGTTCTCTTTTTCCCCCACCACATTCTTCCTACCATGTTGCTAGATAGTCATTAACTGGGAGGTAGATCAGTGAACGTGCTCTGTGCTTTAGCTTTTTCATCAGTACAAGAAAGTGTGTCTGGTTGGAGAAGTGCTTAGAGGGTCTCAACTGAGAGGTGCTAGGTAATTTGTTTTTCTTTGCTGTTATTATTTTGTGTTAAGAAAATAATTTCCAAAGTGCTCCTGTCAATTACAAACTGGGAAATGACTCCAGGTGGGTAGCCGTCTTGAGTACAGATGGAACCAGAGGCCTTAAGCATCTTATTTTCCCAGGAAAAAAAAAAGAAAAAATGACCTAATTAATTAAAAACCCCAAAAACCACAATGGAAGAAAAATTAGAAAATGAGTGGCTTAGAGAAAAGGTTATATTGACTTGGGAAAAAATGGATTTCTCGGTTTTGTTTCTCTCCAGCTCTTTCTTTAAGGTATCTGTGGGTCGTGGGAATAGAATGTTTTCTAGTTAATGAGACATATTAGATATATTTCCTTTTGTGGTGGAGATTTCTGGTAAGATGTTTGCTTGGGGCAATATATGTTTACAGCACTAAATAAATAATCCTAAGCATTTATGTGTTCCATCTTAGCACACGTTAATTTTTAATTAATTTGGCTATATAGTGTTTTTAGGCATTGATTTGGGAACCTAGACTTATAGTCTCATAAAGAATTTAATCTTAGAACCTATCTACAACAATGTTTCATTTTCCAGAAAACTGAAGTCCAAATGACTCATTCAAGGTCATACAGCTGGATGTATTTTAAACTCTAGGGCCAAAAGTTCCTTTCTGAATAAAGAATAGAAACTAGACTCTGCTGGTGGGAAGAGGAATGGCAGGGCTATTCACAAAGGTGAGGAAGTGGGTTTGCCAGACATTTTTGTGAACCCACTCCTGGATACACCTTATTCAAACTCGAGTGAAATATACATTACCCTTAAAAATGATAAAATAAAATCAATGACTTGTTAGGACCTATGTGCGTATAATGTCCTGAGCTCCTTGATTTTTAAATACAAAATTACTGAAGAGATTCCCAATAATCTTTTTTTTTCCATTTTCATCAAATTTCTTATTTGTAGTATTTCATGTCTATTTTCCCCACTAGAATGAAAGTCTGATTGACGCAATAGTTTTGTTTTCATTCACTGCTATGACCCTATCTTCACCTCTAGAACGAGGCCTGACTGATAGAAGATATTTAATATTTGTTTCATTAATTAATAAACATATAAATGAAAATTGTGAGTAGACATTGGATATTCCCTGTGGCAGGACATGGTATAAAGTAAACTACAGAGGGAAAAGACTTCATTTGTTTAACAGACATTTATTTAGCACCTTATGGAATCATGAAAGGTTAGAGCTGGAGAGAAACAGAGATTATCGAAGGAAAATCCCCTGAATTTTAGAGATGATAAAACGCATGAGTTTTCTAAGTTGCAAACTAGTTAGTGATAGAGCCATGGATTATAATTCAGACTCCCTCGTTCCTTTTTTTGTTTGTTTTTTTAAATCACTTAAATGTGTAGAGTAAGATATGGTTGCTCCATTCATTGAACTTTAGTGAAAATTAAATTGACACCCTTGAACTTGATCTCTTTTGCATGCGTTTTCTATGAAAATTAAGGATTGAAATTGGTCAGTTGATGGGTTACATGGTTGAGATGTTCTAAGTTCTAGATCACATTTTCCTGATTTCCCACTGTGGAGTTTATAGTCTTTGGTTCCCAGGCCAATCTCTTAACTCCTCAATATTCTGCTATTCTAATCTAATTGGGTCAGATGAGCAGGGCATTACATTGAAAGAAACATCCTTACCCCATGTTTATGTGTGTTTTCCGTAGCAACCAGCTGTGAAAGGTCATTCACTTCAACTAGACCCCTTCCAGGCTGTGAACCACCACCCAGATGGCTGTTTCATAGTCTTTATATCATCAGTGGACACCCACTCATTAAGTTACCTTGAGATCATCATTCCCTTCATCAGAGAACGAAATCTAGAAAAGAGATTCCTACTTCATAACGAAACTTTTTTTTTTTTTTTTGTCTAATAACTGACAGCAGACTTGGCATTCTGGGAGAGAATGAGCTGGCGGGAGCACACATTGTGTGACCCAAAAAAAAGTTCCAATTCATAGGTTGTTTATGGTTGTGTGCTGAACTGTGTGGCTAGAGTTGAGACCTGAGCCTGCAGGTGCTAATTATGCATCTTCTGACCTTAAACACACAAATACAGATAACTCTGAACTCTACTCGCTTTACCCCCAAACCATCCTCCTTCCCCCTTGCCTGCTCTTTCCCCACAACTTTCTCTAAAACATACAGATAATCATCTCCTTCCAGACTTTGAAGTGACATTAGATTTGTCAGAAGGGCTAATTAATTGACTGTCAGCAAAGCCATTGTTTGAACATCTGTGGAGTTCTATTTGGTAGGCATCTATTATACTTTTAATTGAATATATTCACTCATCTACAAATATTTATTGAGTGCCTACTATACCCCAATCATTGTGGTGTACACTATGGGAAATAATAAAATATAACGTAATGGCCAAGAAGATAAAGCATTGTTAAATCCTATAGCACCAAGGGCTTTGATGGTGAACTGATTTTATGACTGGTAGCAGAAAATACTTTTTTCTTCATCCAGGTTCAGGGGTTTTTCCCACTATTACCAGCTGACCTGGGCCAGATTAAATGTCACAGGAGTTCACGTGAAGAGAGAGACCTATTGCGGAGGAGTAGACTGGTTGGCAACATACTATCTGTGGCTTGAATTCTCAGCAAAGACAGTTGAATCCTTTTAAAGAAAAACAAACAAAATATCCAAGGCCGATAAACTGAGAAGACCCAGAAGCAGGTCTAAATTAATGACCTTACTCCAATTCTCTTCCTAACTGACTCCAATGTCAGTCATGTTATAGTAAATTCTCCCAGATTTGTTACAGCACTACCCAGCTCCGAGCTCAGACTTCAGTTGGTTCTCTAACCATCAAACCTTCAGTCTGTCTGAATCCTGGACTCAACTCCACTGCTACCCATAAGTGAGCATCGTGTGTTAAATTTCAGTGAGAAAACAGAAACACTGTGCAAGAGTGACTTGTTGAAGGAGGCTAAGAGGATGCAGTAGGCTGGAGGTACTGGAAAACGGCTATTAACCTCCACTGCCTCCCGTTGTCTCCTATTTAGCCTTAGGAACATGACGAAGTTGGAGAGACACATAGAAATCATATGGCTTCAGAGCCTCCCATTCGGTGATAATTGGAGGCACCTTCACAATTTTTACCATATACATGAACTGTCTGTACTATTATTTGCCTAATATTTTTATTTAAATTAATTAACCTTTTAGCCTACTTTATCTTCATCCTATCAATAATATCCATAATTTGATTTTATGGGTTGAAATACGTGCTGCTTTTTCTCCTTAAAAGACATTAAATTAAATACCATATTTAAATTTTAAAATGTTCATCCATGAACCCTGTAATGTTCAAAGTATTGAGAAATGTGGATGTAATTCAACAAGAAGACAAATCGATGGAACACCATGATGACATAATTGCCTCAAGGTCACCCGCTGAGTTGACATTTACAAAATAAACATTTTTTTGCACCCAGAGTCATTATGTTATCACAAGAAACAGGGTACTCATATAAGGAGCCAGAAATCAAGCATTCAGAGGCCAAAATCTGGGCCTGACACTATCCTGCTGACTTGCTATAACTTCTTAGTCCAGCCCCTTTTCCAAGGGCCTCACCTTTGAGAAAAATAGATAGAAAACAGCTGTCCTTTATAAAATTACAACATTGCTTGCTTCAGAGTTTCACAGAAGAATTGGAAAATACTCTCAAGAATTCTATTTCCCAGACCATTTTATACTCTGCTCAGTACTGTACCTCATTTCTTAAGGTTGATAAGAAGATTCACTGCATTTACAGTAGCTTTAACTGTAAGTTAATAAAAATAAAATAGGTTTATACAACATAAGGAATACTCTTTTCTAAGGTGGATACTCTAGCATTGCTGTTTAAGGATTTTCTTGGGTCTGTGATGTTCACTAATGTTACTTGGCATATACAAGTGAAATTAATATTGGTAACCATCAATGTGACAGTGGTCTTCAGTGTAGATAATACAGCACCGTTATAAAAATGAAGAGTTCATCTTTTGTTACATGGCACCAGGAAACAAGCCCTGAACTTTGAGTCAGGAAATCCAAGTGTAAGTTCTGTATCTTCTCTGTATGACACTGTGGACATTTGACATTTCCAATGTGTTTTAGAACATATTGGTACACATTATTTAAAACCTTATTTTGGCAGTTTTAAGATTAGAGTTATCTTGCCAAAGAAATCAGCTTATCCAATGACAGGTTAAGAAATGGAACCAAATTCTTTATGTAGGTTTGTAGGTTTTCTTTATTAAATAAAATTCAGCAATTTTATTTAACCTCTTAACCTTTCTGAGTTTCACCTATTTCACCAATTAAAGAAGATCATTATTCCCATTTTGTATAGATATTGTGAGGATCAACTAAAATCAACTAAAATCAATGAAAATGCATTCTAAACCATAATGGATCAAAAATTTAGGAGCTGTTAGTATTGTTTCCCAGTGCAGTATCTGGCTTGATTTATGCCATTTATGATTAGTGTGTAATAATCAAGGTTTCTGAATTTTTAATGTTAGTATTTGTCTCTCTTTGAATTAGCACCTTGTGTTTTCTTATGGTGCTCTCTTGTTAATGGAATATCATTAGAGGATACAGAAAATGTTTTTCAGTTGTGTGTGAGAAAGCAACACACAAAGACATACCACAGTGTCCTCATTTGCTGAGCAAACTACTCTTGCTTTTTAATGTGGAATGCAGAAGAACTAATTGAAAAGAGACAAAAATGAATTTTGACTCAGATTGTGCAAGATGAATCATAACCCACTTTCTCATCTGAGATGTGAAGAAAAGAAATTAAAGAAAACTAACCACCACACAGCTTTACTGTCAGTGTCAGCATAATCGATACAGAGTGTTTTTTAGCAGAACAAAGAGTGCCTTACTACCAGGCTGAGAATTGCAGGTAGTAGAAAACCAAGTTGATTTTTCTTTGTCTATAGTTAGCTTGAAATTGCCTTTCTTTTTCTGCCTTGGTTAAAATATGTAATCAAGAGAGTTTAGGACCTATCAGCAATTTTTTCCCAAACCATTCAGAAATCTAGTGATCTCTCTTGAACAGTTAGGGGCCAATTAGAGACTAGACAAGTGTGGACCACATTCTGTCCCTCTGTCCTTTTGTCAGGCAGTAGGAACCAGGGAGACAGCAAAGCAGTAGAAACTTGGCCATGGTGGAATTGCTGCTTCCTTGAATTTAACTTACTTGAATTGTTGATGTGAATAATTAAATAAAAAATTAAGATTTTGTCCTTTTGGAGTCTGGGATCCAAATATATAATTTACTTTGCTTGCAAATGTAGCTTTTTACAATTTTTTAAAGGGTTTTGTAGAGAGTCACTCTAGACTATCGTAGGATATGGTCTTCAATTCCTAAGTGAGAGTTAATTTCTTTCTAATTCTCGTTAACATTATATTTTACTCATAACTTTTGTAGCCTTTATTTCTCATGTATATGTATATGTATACACATATATGTTATGTCTGCTATGTAATATACATATCATATGTATATAACTCATATGTATATATGAGTCTGTGTTTCCTACTTTACCATAAGATCACTAAGAGGAGAGGCCATATCTTCCTTATCTTGCTCTTCCCAAGGAGCAAAGTGAGGAGGTGGAGTTTATGAATCCTTAAGTCTCTCTCTGCCACTCCGTCAAGACTTTGACTTGCAATGAAGATTCTCTAGCCTGACTTGATCCCAAATATTCCTACTAATGCTCCTGTTGAAAATAAGACGAGCACATGTTGGTCACTTACTATATACTGAAAGTTTTGCATACATTACTCATATTTGTTGACTATAACCCTATGATATGGGTACTGTTCTTTAACCATGAGGAAATTGAAGCAAAGATAAGTTAAATATTTGTCCCAGAGTCTGGTAATTTTGGAAGTTGCAATTTGAACCTAGAGCCCAGTTCTAAATAACCCCAGATAAACTGCCTGTGACTATAGTTTGCAGAAGTTCTGGTAGAAGATTGGGCCCACAAAGTCGTGCTCATCATGTGGATTTTCTGACAAATTCCATTTTATTCCTCCTTCTGTTTCTCTTGGAGGATTTTTCGGTATGCTACGATTTCCTCTGATTGAAAGGTCTCACCACTGATGAGGCAGGGGGTGGAAATCCAGGTGCATCGCCACTCTGTTTGCACCACACCAGATGTCTGCAGGGACACTGTTTTGGCTCTTCCATAAGAGTAATAGTGCCCAGCTGTGCCACTTAGTCCAGATGATGTAAGACAAGTGTCAAATGTAATGCTGTTTATGATAGCAGCACTTAGATCTACAGCTCTGTTCCTCTGTTCTCCCTTGAACTTGGTTCTTGTGATTTTAGAGATCTCTACATCCACAAACCCCCTTCTCCCAACACTTCATCCCAATCTTGTGCTGCCTTCATTCACACATGGGATTAGATACTTAAAATTTTTATCAATCCACCTGCACTGGCATCTTCTAGTCCAGTGAGCCTTAGAAAAAGGCCAAGTCCGGTCTTACTGCCAAAGTGGAAATGAGAAAGAGCAGGGAGAAGGGAACTCATCTTGAAAATAAGGTCACCCTATTGATATATCATCAGTCAGAAGAGTTCAATGCAATAGCTAGCAATTGGCTCGCTCAGTCGGAAGTTGATGCTATTTTAGGCCATCAGCAGGAGTGTCAATGTATCTGTGAATTTTGGCATTTTATTTCATCAAGGTGGTTCAGGAAGCCAGACACTGATTAACTGATTCTTCGACTTAGTTCCCACTCCTAATTTTGGATGTGTGGTGTCTTCAGGCAGCTGTTGTGACACCCTGATTCTAAAGAAAACTTTCTGTGCATCTAAAGCAACCTTGGGAACAATCTACCCCACATCCTGCTCTCCTGGAATCTCCCATGCTCTACATCTCTGGTCACAGGTGGTGTGGAGATACTGTTGCTTCCAGTTCTTCTCTGGCAGATCAGAGAAATACAGCTCAGGTGTGTGAGTCCAGCTGCCATCCAGAATTTGTCTGTACTAGCAGCATTCTCATGGATACATTAAGCTCAAGGTGGATTTTCATTAGAAGATCACATAAGAAGATACGTATGGAAACAATGCCTTTAGCATTGCCATTACTTTCGAAGTCAAGAGATTCCCTAGACAGGCCGCGAGACTTATTTAGGTAAGACTAGGAAAATTCTAAACTTTTTGTTGTTACTAAGGGTTTGGGATCTGAGTACTTTTATAAACCTGCTTTAAATGAAAAGGATGAAGATTTCTTATCAGAAACTTATGATATTTGTTTATTCCCTCATTCCTTCATAGTTATTGAAGTCCTGTTATGTGCCCGGCACTGTGCTAGGCATTTCCATTCAACATTAGTCTACAAAATGGAGACAGATGTGTTTACAAATAACTCAGTAACAGTATAATAAGTGTGTTACTGGAGTTCAGTGTAAAGTGCTACGAAAGGAAAGAAGTTAGAATGGCTTACTGTGATTGCAAAAGTGAGAATGGTTTTCCAACAGGTGATGTTATATTCTCACAGGGGCTGAACGTGAGGGGAATTTTCCAAGCAAAGCATGAATTTAAGGATGTTTCAGACAAACAATCCAATGGGTACAGAGAGATCAGAAAATTACAAAAAATACAATATGACAATAGAATAAGAAATTGGAGGGGAAATGAGACCAAAGAATGACCAGTGGTCTCATCAAAATGGCTTTTTCTTTCCTGCTAGAGAGTGTACAGTCTGTCCTGAAGGCCCTGAGAATCTCTGAAGGATTTGAACAAGGGGATGACACGACCTGATAGACATTGATTAAAGGTCACTCTGGGTACTACCGGGGGACGGGTATTGAACAGGAGAGGATTCAGTGACTGGAGGTCAGACTGGGTGTCATTTGCATTGGTCTATGGGGAATGATAGGAGCCTGAACCAAGACCTTCTTGTTGTGACAATTCAGGGGAAAGAGAGAGGGATAAATTAAGGCTCATTCTTGGGTTTCTGTCTTGGTTTGAGGAGGATATCATTATTAAGTGAGGTTAGGAAACAAAAGTTCCGTAGTGATGTTCCATTGATTCCTAGAGGTGGTACTTATTGGGAAGCAATTGAATTCCATTCATCAATGCTTATTGAGCACCTCATGTGCAGGCACTACTGGAGGCGTTGGCACAACATGAGTGATTCAATTAAACAACAAAGCGTATGTTATGGGGCTTTCATTCTAGTAAGGAAAGAGAACACATAAATAAGTCAAATCTATGGCATGTCAGCTGGTGATATATCCTATAGGGAAAATTAAGCAGGAGAAGGAGGATAGTAAGTGCTACAATGGAGGTACAGATGGAAATAACACAGTAAATAATGTGACAAATGTAATCATGAAGTTCTATTGTTGGTGAAATCTGGTCTGCCTAATTTTGTTTTCTTGCCATTTGTGTTTGTTTTATAAATTATTATTTTTCCTAAGCAGCAACTAGCAGCATAAACATTTACAAACACATAGATGTATACATAATGCTTTGTGTTGCCAACATATCATATGCCAGGAAAAACAAAAGAAAACAGCAGCTAAAAAATAAGTATCCAAAAAAATTTTTTTAAAAGGGGGAGAAAAATGGAGATTCCCTCTGACACTAATCTTTGTCGTTCAAATTGCTGGATAGTATAAATTAGATAGTCACAGACAGGAGAGAGAGAGAGAATCAATATTTGAACCAATATAATAATTCTGATATTCTTGATGCTGGAGGACCTCAGATTTAACCCAATCCCTTACTTTAGGCAGAGAAACCATGGCTCCAACTAGGATGTAGCTTATTGAAGGACGCCCAGGTAATCCTGGAAGTCAGCTTCCCTGCTAGCCCATCTAAGAATCCTACCATTACCCAACATTGCAGAGAGACCCCAGCTTGGGGTCTGGGATCTGACTTCCTGGGTTTGAACTTCTGCTTTGCCACAGTGACCTTGAGCAAGTTTCACCTCTCTGCATCAGTTTCTTCATTTGCAAAATAAGGTCGATTATAATAGTATTTATGATAGTGTTTTTGAGGTTTAAATAAGTTAATAGTAATACATGTAAATTATTTTCAGCAGTGCCTGACATACAGTTAGCGTTCAGAAAACATTCACTACGTTATTGCATACTGAGCATATTAGAACAGCATGATATAGATTTCTTGGGCTTTGTGTGTTTGAGCACAAACTTGAGACCAATCTCTAATGAAGGCTATACATAAGATCTTCTGGAATTTCTAATTAAGATGTTAAAATATTAACTAGTTTTTTGGGGTCATTGATTATATACAAAACACACTAAAATATCTGATTTTCGTTTCATTCAGAGAAGTTCAAGAGATTTCATGTTAGAGCTGAGTTATGTTAGATTCTAAACCAGAAGTGGAACCCTAGCCTTTAAAGACAGGCACATGTCTTACTCACTTATGTATATATAGCACAGATTGGCCTTATCATTGTTGACAGTACTCATGTACTGAGTACTGACTATGCGCCAAGCACCACGGTGAATGCTTTACACAGCTGATCATACTTAATCTTCACTGCAGGGAAGCATTTGTATCTGGATTTTACAGATGAGAACATTTAGACTGAAAGCAGTTCAGTACCTTGTCCAAGGTCACCCAGATAAGATGGTAAGAGACACAACCTAGATATTCATCAGCTGGTCTCTGTTTCTGTTTGCTCAGTGTGTCTGCCTTTAATGGTAATTACTTTTCTCACCTTGCTACTATATTCTGCAATTAATCTGGGCTTTACATTACCATCCTTTCTATGCCATTCTTTCTGCTCATTCATAGAATTATCAAATCATAGATTATTTTTTGCTGAAACGACCTGGAGGGAGTTTCCTGGTTCTCAACTCAAAGACTTAGAATCACCTGAGGGAACTTTATCACTATACCTATACACACCTACCTTGTATATACACTGTGGTTCTGAAATAACTCGAGGCCCACCTCTACTGAGGAAATGCTATCAGTCTGAGAAAATTTAGCTGATGGAGTGTGCCATATTCCCCAGGTGTGATGGAAAGGGGGAAAAAAGTTTGGGAATTACTGATCAGTTTTCATATAATGAAAACTGAGAACCAGAGAGTGACAGTAACATCACCAAGATTCAGCTAATCATTACATATCTACATGTAGAATCTGGGTCCTTCTGACATTCAGCTTTGTGCAGTTTTCTTGGTTAGTCGTCAAAACTGGCTTTGAGTGGGGTGCTTGGGTGGCTCAGTCAGTTAAGCCTCTGTCTTCGGCTCAGGTCATGATCCCAGGGTCCTGGGATTGAGCCCCGCATCAGGCTCTCTGCTCAGCGGGGAGCCTGCTTCTCCTTCTCCCTCTGCCTGCTGCTCTCCCCCTGCTTGTACTCCCTCTCTCTGTGTCAAATAAAATCTTAAAAAACAACAACAAAAAACTGCCTTTGAGGAATGTGCTATGTTCTCCTTGATGATTCTAGAGGAATACAAGGGTGAAAGAAAGGTGTGATTAAATTGCCCGGGATCCCTTAACAAATTAGTTGATCAAAAAAGGATAAATAAGTTGATTATGCTCTTCTGCACCTAGTCACTTGGTTCTAGTTAAGTAACAGCTCATCAATATGGAATGCACACTTTCGTAATAGTAGGTTTGTGGGTTGCATAGCTTTTTTGTGTCTGTTTTCAATTTCTGTTCCTTTGATAACTAAACAAATAGCAGAGATGGTGAAACTCAGCAGGAGAATTATCTCCTAGATTTTCTGTGATCTCTCTTCTCTAGTGAGTCAGTATGTCTAGTAATGACTTGGTAGATTATAGAGTTATTTCCTTTGTTTGTTAAGTAAATATTTGTTGAAAGCCTAATATGTCCTTCATTGACCTAAGTGGGGTGAATCAAGAGTTGTTATAAATCCTTTCTGGGGGGGGGGAGGTGCTATAATTAAGAGCTCTCTGTTCCCAAGAAATGCATAGACTACTAAAGGCTAAAGGGTCAAATATATATACTAATCATTTTACCATGTGATAAATGTTGTAAAGGAGCTCTGTACAGAATAGCTGTGAGGTAGAATGTCTGGTGGCCCTGGAGAGAATGAGGTTTTTAAGGGATGATATCTGAGCCAAGTCTTCAAGGGGGAACAGAATTGTTCCAAGTAGAGAAAGAAGGAAAAGGTGTTACATAAAGAAGAAACAGCATGTGCAAAAAAATAGAGGTAGTAAAGCATGATGTCCTGGGAAACAGTAAGACATTGCAGACTTCATAGCAGAAGTTCTCTGGAACTAAAGCAAAATTGAAGGAAAAGTGGTAGGACATGGAAGATAGAGGACTTAGGGTCCAATGATGAAAGATCTGATGTGATATGTCATAAAAAGGATCTTTTGGATCTTTTTCTATGCAAAATTGGAAATTGTTGACTACTGTTAAATAGAAGGTAACATCAGATTAGTGATTTTTTCTTTTTTTTCCAAATGAAGGGATAGTCACTTTTATTGCCATGTAACAGTATTAATGGTCTAGGTAATTTTAGAAAGCCAGTTCACAGAAGTAACAGAGCTGGAAATTTCATGAGAACAGATTTAAGGCATTTGTGGGGTGAGAAAAAAAGGTACTGCTATCTTTTTTCTCATAGTTCAAAACAGGAAGTGCCTAGGTATGCAGAAATGCAAGTTAAGTCAACTACGTTTTTAGTGAGTCTTGCATGTATGTTGGTTTTCCCACATCAGCAATAATAGTGCTGAATATTGCTATGTGAATAATCTACCAGATTCAATTGCAGGGGGAATCATCAGATTTTAAAAGTGCATACTATGAAGAGATTTATAGGTTATTTTCAATTTTCAAAAAAAGTTTAGCAGATCCTCAGAAATCATCCTGTGTGTGTGTGTACATGTGGGCATATGTGTTCCTTGAGCTGGTCCCACCTTCAAGCAGAAAACATTTCAGGTTCTCTATGCCTACTTAATAATTTACCTGTGCTTAGGGTGATAAGTACTTTGAAGTCATGTCCTAATTCTGTCACTGTTTTGATGAAGAAAATAATGTCCGGAGAGAAACAGCAGTCAAAGCCATAGCCACCAAGTGGCAGTACCCAAACTAAATCTTGTGTTTCCATTATCTCTGGAAACCTCATTTCCTTTTTGCATCACTTATTTGCATAGTTGTTTGGTAATCATGAATCGAGTGAAAAATCCCAAGGTAACAGTTATCTTGGTTTACTTACTTATAAATGTAGAAACAATAAGAAAGGACAACTTGGGGCATTTCATAAGAAAATATGATTGGATCTATTATGGGTAACCTTAGCTCAAGTCATCTCTCAAAAGGGGCAGTGGGTAGGGCATGGGTGTGCCAAGCATGAGAATATGTTAAGCCTTTTCCCCTTTTATTTTCACTCTCATGTTGGTTTAATATG
Source organism: Potos flavus (assembly GCA_028534135.1). NCBI lineage: Eukaryota > Metazoa > Chordata > Mammalia > Carnivora > Procyonidae > Potos > Potos flavus. The sequence continues at coordinate 122,979,493 of CM052898.1, forward strand.
ATAATTTTATCAACTCTAAAGGATTGGGTCAGTATTAGTTTATGATGCCTGTATTAGTTTTCTATCGCTATTATAACAAATTACCAAAAATTTCCAACCCAGATTTATTGTCTTATAGTTCAATGGGTCAGAAGTCCAACATGGGTCTCAATGGGCTAAAATCAAAGTGTTAACAGGGTTGCGTTCCTCTCTGGAGGTTCCAGGAGAGAACCTATTTCCTTTTGTTTTCCAGCTTCTAGAGACTGTCCACATTTCTTAGCTTTTGGTCCCCGCACTTCCATCTCCAAACCCTGCAACATAGCATCACGGACCATTTGTCCATAGTCAAGTCTCCTTCTGACCATAGCTGGAAAAAGTTCCCAGATTTTAATGACCTATGTGATTTGATTGAGCCCACCTGGATAATCTCAGATACTGTTTCTATCTCAAGATCTGTGACTTAAACACATCTACAATGTCCCTTTTGTCATATGTGGTAACATATTCATGGGCTCTAGGGATTAGTAATGGTTGTCTCTGGGAAATCATTCTACTGCCTACCACAATCCCCTTCTGAGGAATCGTCAATGGTTTTCTAAAGATAACAATGCCAGGCTTGTTTTGGGGCCATGCATGAAGGTGCCCCCAAAAGCCTGTTTCTTAAGGGGCCCAAATCTTCCTGTATATTCTAATCTTGGAGCAAAGGAAAACTTGAGATTTGCTTATAAATTTTATAGTGCTAATAGCTCCACTCTGGAAAAGGTCATTCTGACTTAAACAACCATATGAAGATTTTAGAGTATTTAGAATATATTTGCTGATTCCCTAGTCCTTTTGGTGGAACATTTAAGCATATAAGCATTTAGAAGCCCAACTATAGTTTCTCCCAACAAATTCCATTTTGGTCCATTCCTTCTCTTAATGTATCTAGGCTCTTCCCTCCTTCATTCGTTCCTTCCCCGCCCCCCATCTCCCTTTCTTTCCTTCATTTCATTTACAGAGAAGTACTGGAAGAATGGAAGTAGAGGAGTAAGGAAGGAAAGATGTGGGCAAATAAATGTGTTAAAGAGTATGTAGGTAAAGAGAAAATGCCAGAAGGAGAGGTGTTCTATCAGGGTTTCCATACCAATCTTAGGCAGTTTTATGAGACAGTTTTATCTTCTGAAAATAGTAAAGACAGAAATTTAAGAATTGAAGAGGAGAAGTAGGTCCAATAAAGACTAAAGGGAATTAAGGGATTTGGTACTGATAAACCAAACCCATGGAAAAGGACATGTTCATCAAAGCATCTAATTCTTTCTGAATTAAAAAACAAATATGGCTGCTAAGTGAAAAAACTTATTTCTAAGGATGAGAATCAGATGAGACAGAATTCAGATACAAATGAAGTTATTCCAGGATCTAGATAAAAGGAGAAATAAGGGAATGTGTATTAATAGCCCTAAAGATACACTTGCATTTACATTCCAAAATTCCCTCTTCCAGGAACCACTCCACACTCTGAATTGCCATACTAATGCTAATTGATTATGATAATTAGATTAGCCAATATTGATCATAAACGAATATCCTACTGAAAAGAGAAAAGACAAAAATTTTTACAGTATCTGGTTCATATTTCTTCTTCATAAAATGAAGGTGAAAAATGTGTCTCCTGCAGTGCTATCATCTAGGTCAAGCTGAATAATACTAGCGAAAATATTCTCTAAACTACCGGAATTTTAAAAGTTCTTCTTCCTGCTCCTCCTCTATTATGTCACCTTAGATATAATTTATTTTCTTAGCTGAGCCAGAGAAAAATTAGACCAGCCACTACTTTGGCCACGGGTATCAAAGTGGGAGAATCCCAAGTAGAATCCAAACATGGTGAGAAAGTGCTTCTAGGTGCCCTTGAGCTCCTGCTGCCATAGCCCTGCCCACAGAGGGTTTGAATGTTGTGCTTTAGGAATGGTTGCCTTAATAGGAGCTCTAAATTCTAATCCAAGTCTCAATGTGAAGTAAAGGGAGCCTTCCTAATTTCTGTAATATGGGTGGTTATGTCTACTGTAAAGAATTCTCAACCTATCTCAGGAATTTTGTTTTCCTTCACCAAAACGCGTGTGTGTGCGTGCGGGCACCCGCTAATAAGCCTCAATTCCAAAAACATCTGTAGAAAAGCCAAAAAATTATGTAATACTTCTGAAAATAATTTGCTGTTTGCGAGTTGCCCTGTAAGTCTGTACTGACAGAATGTGTCCCCACAAATCCGTACTAAAGTCGGTTTTTAAAAATTAGGCTTCCCTGTGATATTCTCTCCCTTTATTTAAGTTGTGTTTTGTGCCCTTCAATACAGTTTTATAGATTTTCATCTAAGTCATACCCTTTTTCTCAATAATATTATTTCAAGGTAAATCAACTTTTGTTGCTATTGCGCTTTCTGTTTGTTTCCATTTCTCAGTGGCTATTGCTTGTATAAAAGGAAGCACTTGACTTATGGTTACTTATCTAAACATCCTACTTAATTATTAGTTCTATAATACTTTTGTGCAGTCACTTGGATTCTTTCAAGCACACAGTATTATTTACCAGTTTTATCTTTTCATTCTCAATGTTTGTGATGCTTATCTCATTTTCTTGTCTTATAGCTTAATTACAATTTTTTGAAATAATTTTGAATGATGATAATACTGGACATTGCTTCTTGTTACTTATTTTAATAGCAATGCCTTTAGCATTTCATATTTTTATGTAATATTTGGTACTACTTTTAGTCAAATGCTTTTTTCTTATAGGAAATTTCATTCTATTTCTCTTACTTGGATTATATAAATTAGAAATGGCTGTTAAATTTTATTAAATTCTTAGATATATTCAACCTTACATTTTATTCTCCTTTTTTTTTCTCTCATTTAAATGAATTATGTTAGAGTTCCGAATGTGGATCCATCCTTGCATTGTAATCCTTATTTTATAATATATATTACTTAATAATCTGGTAACTTCAAGGTGTTAATGTTATCATTTAAAATTTTTGTAGCTATATCTATAAATTAGGATTGGTCTATTCTTTTCTATTCATATAATATTTTGGTGTTAAGCACAAGATAACATCCTAAAATCACCTTGAGAGCTTTCCATTTATTTATATGGTCTAGAATAGTTTGAATAATTTAGAAATTATGTCTTCCTTAAACATTGGGATAAACTGGGATTTAAAGCCAACTATCTTTTTTATTTGTAAATCTTTAACAAACTTTTAAGTTTCTTCAGTGGTTATTTATTGGGCTGCTGAAGTTCAGTTTTGTTTTTGTTTTACTTGTATTGGAATCCATTTGTAGTTTGTATTTTGCTAGAAAAATATTCATTTCAAAGAGAGCTTTAACAGTGTTAGTATGATATAGGTATATTACCCACTTATAATTTTTAAAATATCTGTCTATATATCTTTTTATTTTGTCTAATTTTCTGGTTCTCACTTTAAATCTTTTTAAGAGTTTTCTGGTACGTGTGGGTTTGTGCATATGACGTTTGCCCATTTTCTAACTAATTTCTAGTGTTTAGCTTTATTAATTTTTATTTCCTACTGTTTTAGCTTATTTATTTATTTATGAAGCATCTTAATCCAAGTGTTAGTTCATTTATTCTCTATTTTTTTGTTTAATAATGAAAGCAATTACATTTATAAATAACCCTTCTGACTTCATCTGCATCCCATGGGTTTTGATATCTTCTTTTATTTACTATAGATATTTTATAATTTAGCTGTTCTTCCACCTATGACTTATTTAGAAATTTATTTCCAAGTTATTTTTATGTTTTTTGCTATTTTTCCAATTTTATAATTGAAAGAAATTAAGCCTTGAAATTTATTACTGACATATAAATTCCTGACTGAGCATTATACAACTTGCCCTGCTCATTGCTGAATTTGGTATTTTGTCAGCTGGGAACATTAAATACCCCCACTTAACTGGATATTTGCAAAGCTCAGAGTAGCATTGGGGTTCCTGTACACTTTGGCAATTGCCCCATGGCTAATTTGGCCAATTTCCAATTCCTCAGGGAAAGACAAAGAGTTGTCTCATTGCCACCTGCTATTAACTAAATGCTTAGGATTCAGTGTCCTAGGGGTAACTGGGAGACATGGGAATGGATTATTGTGGCAGCGTGTGGAACCTCCTTCCCTAGGGAATTTTGAGAGCAGCAAAGAACCATCTGTCTGGGGTGGTTTTAAGAGCAGCCCTGCCTAAAGGCAGGTGCAAGGATTAGATGACCTGTGAAGATTGTCATCCATCCCAGTTGACTTCAATGGAAAGGATGCATTTGCTGAGTTTGAAAAGAGTCCAGGAGGAACACTGATAGGTTTGGGGAGCATATGGTCAAGAGCCTGAGCGTTTTCAGCCCTTCTTGAAATTGGAGCCTACTCAGTGTCACCCTGTGCCCCGAATTAAAAAATGCCATCTTCTACATGTGAACCTAGCAATAAGTTATTCCAAGCTTGTAAGTTATATGCACATGTAGTTCAATTTGGAATTGTTCAAATGTTTGATCATAGTTATTTTCTAATAGATAGCTCAAATGATCCATGCCTAGAAATTTAGATACACTGTTGAATCTGATTCTTTTGGTTAAACCAGATCATCATGCCTTGGCCTACTGACCTTAACTTTTCTAACCTTGTTCCTCAGAGGTTATTCTGTGTTTGTTTCAGGCAATTAAATGTCCTGATTAATCCTTCAGTAGAGCTGTCCTAAGCATCTCAACAATAAATTTATTATAGGTACAATGACAAAATCCTTAAATAAATTAACCAAGCTAAATTACCTTTATTGTGATCATTTCCATCATGTGTAATGTACTTATCTATTTTAAAGTCATGGAGAAAAAAATGCCCCAAAATATCTTCAGAATGATATGTCAGTCGTAAGGATTACAGTTACAAACCAAGAGTTGGACAGTTGTCTGCGTAGGTGACAAATTGGCCAGATAGCAAAGGTAGACATGGGATGGGCCAACTGATTTCATTTAATTAACCCAGAAGACTTAGAGGAATTATCTTTTAGGGTACCCCTGCATGAGAGATGCTTGAAAAAAACAGAACGGGGAGAGTGAACTAATTTAATTAGGAGAGGTACACAGGACCAGCCACAAACCTTTCCTGAAAGTTTAAACTATTTATTTATGTACTTATTTATTTATTTATTTATTATTTTTTATTTTTATTTTTTAAGCTTTTTTATGTTTAAGTAGTCTCTACACCCAACACAGGGTTCAAATTCACAACCCCAAGATCAAGAGCCACAGGCCAGCCAGGCACCCCAAAAGTTTAAACGATTTTAAAAATAAGGGTGATGACTTTTTAAAGCAGTTGTGCTTTCAGGGGGGGAAAAAAAGGCCCTTATTTTTTATTTTGCACTATCTACCAAATCTAAGTGGATTAAAACTTTCATGTTTAATAACTAACAACAGCAAAAATAAAATAAAAACACTAAGATGAGGGGCAGCTGGCTGGCCCAGTTGGTAGAGCATGCGACTCTTGTTCTTTGGGTCATGGGTTTAAGTCCCACACTGGGCATATAGCTTACTTCAAAAAAATGTTTTTAATTTAAAAAATTTTTAAAAACCAAGGTGAAATGTTCATATTGGTTAGATTCAGTATTGAGAAAGATTTTCTTTATGCTTTATACTTAAAAATCAATAAAGAACAATCACAAAATAAATTATCAGTAGCTTTGACAACAAAATTTAAAGGTGTGTGTAAAGGTCAGAGATAAAATTAAGAAGCAAATAAATGGGAATTATATTTGCAATAAATAACGATATGAAAATGTTCATGTAGTTGCAGAAATCTCAATAGGGACAGACAAAGGATGGAAACAATTCTTAAAGGAGTAAACAAGTGGGTAATTAAAGAAATGTCATTCTCACTGGTATAAAATGGAAATTAAAATAACCAAAGTAGTTTTTCATCTCTGAAATTAGCAAAGATTTAGGAAAAGACATTACTCTCATTTGCAGCTGGTGGGAGCATAAATTTGCCCAACTGTTCTGGAAAGTTATTTGGTAATATTCCTCAAGAACTTTGAATGTTTCGTATCTCTCAATCCAGATAGATAGATGGACAGATAGATATACATATAAAGAGATATACCTATCTAGATCCTAAGAGAATAGAAATTCGAACATCTTTTGCAAAAATATGCACTGAGACACAATTTATAATGACAAATAGAAAGTCTAAATGACCAAAAAAAGGACTTGTTTTATAAAAAATTATAGACCCCAAATGATAGGATGTTATTAAAATACTATGAAGATATTAATATATTTAAGAAAATGCTCTTCTTTGGTGGAAAATAGATAAAGCTTGTGCATTTGGTATGATCAAACCTATGTTAAAAATATGTATAGAGGGGCGCCTGGGTGGCTCAGTGGGTTAAAGCCTCTGCCTTTGGCTCAGGTCATGATATCAGGGTCCTGGGATCGAGCCCTGCATCGGGCTCTCTGCTCAGCAGGGAGCCTGCTTCCCCCCCCCCCCTCTGCCTGCCTCTCTGCCTACTTGTGATCTCTCTCTTTGTTAAATAAATAAATAAAATCTTTAAAAAAAATGTATAGAAAGTCTTTAAGAAAACACATTGTTTTTAAATTTTTTATTTAAATTCAACTTAGTTAACAGTGTATTATCAGTTTCAGAGGTAGAATGTAATGATTCATAAGTTGTATATAACACCTAGTGCTCATTCCATCAAGTGCCCTCCTTAATGTCCATCACCCAATTACCCCATCCCCCACCAACCTCCCTTCCAGAAACCTTCGGTTTGTTTCCTAGAGTTAAGAGTCTCTTATGGTTTGCCTCCCTCTGCTTTTATCTTATTCCATTTTTCCTTCCCTTCCCCTGTGTTCATCTGTTTTGTTTCTTAAATTCCACATATAAATGAAATCATATGGTATTTGTCTTAAGAGAACACATATTTTAAAATGTAAAGACTATCAGTAATTAGATTATATGATTCTAATTTTCTACATCGTTTTCCTTAATTTTCAAGTTATCTATAATAAGCATGTGTTATTTTTATAATCATAAAATACTTTTCAAAAAAAGAAATAAAACTAGCAAAATAAGGATATATGGAATAACAAGTAAAGGATATTTTGAGTGGGCTAGTGATGAATATCAGGGGCCCTGGATTCTAGAATCCAGAGAGATTGGTTGAAATCATCTCTTCTGGCCCAAAGATTCTAGAAGCCAATATTTTACCAAAGAGCCATTCCTAGTGTACCTATGGGTCTGCCAATCCTGGTAGACAGGTAAACACCCCAGATAAATTTCCCGTGGATGCATTTCAGAACTCCTCCCCCTTATTATCCCTTCACTCTTTCAGAAGAGAACTCAGAAATTGCTGATGCTATATGCCTCGTTTCCACTTGTTCTCAGCTATGAGATAGGGGAAGCATTGTTTTGAGTCCTAGGCAGTTCTAGACCCAGATACCACTGTACCACCAGAGTGATTTTTGACTGACTTTAGCTATGTTTTTTTGTTGAATATACCCATCACAAACCTTCTAAATGTTTAATAGCCTCAGGAAATGTGGCAGTGCCCTCTAGGTATGAGACTGAGGAAGTCCTAGTGTACCTTTTCCAACCTTGTGATTCAGATTGAAATTGTAGTCAGAGTGTCTAGGAAACCCTTGGCTGAGAAAAACCTATGCTGCTTGAGTGGTCTATGGTTCAGCCTTCATCTTACCTCTTTACCAGGCCCAACTACACCTTATTCTAAGATGTGGCCTGTTCCACTTAACCAACTTGTTCTCATTTGTGTTTCTTTTTGTTTTTTAATTCCAGACACAAATTAGAATATCTTGTCTGTTATAACCTCCCTCTTCAACTTCCATTTTCTCTCCTTTCCTTCCCCTCTCTCCTACTTCTTGCCGTTATTATTTTCGATACTTGTATGGTTTTATTTCAGCAGAGTCTTGGAATGCAATTGTTTCCATCATCCTGATCTGTTATTATAAGAAAACAAAATTTTATAGCAAACAAGTCCTCAGCAGTGTTGTTTCCAAATTTTAAGGATCAGTCAGATAGGGAATCTATAGACTCTTTGGCAATAACAGCAACAATAAAGGTGGTATTTATTTTATGTGCCCAGGTGCTATCTAACACCCTTTTTATTCATTGACTTAGGTAATTCCCACAGCAACTCTAATTAAATAGGTACCATTATATCCCTGTTTTACAGATGAGGAAACTCATGCCCAGATAGGTTAGGTGACTTGCCCAATGACACACAACAGGTAAGTTGACAGAGCCAGGTTTTAAAGACAGAATGACCTCAGAAACCTTGCTCCTAAGTGTACTATTTTTCAATCTAATAATATGACTTAAACTATCTGGACAATTTTATACCACCTAGTAATGAATTTTAAGCTTTTTTGTGGTGGTACTTACATAGGTACAAGAGATCCCCATTTCTAAACATAGTCACTTGATTGAATGGGGGCTGCTTTTTAATAACAAATATAAGTAGCTTCTTGGTTGTTACATCAAGTTTCTGGTGTCCCCTAACTCTTAATTATAAACATTTAATTGGATCCCCGGTGCTATGTACATTTGACTTCTGTTGTGAAGATTACATTCATTTCATTCCTTCATTTGACATGGGCAAGACATAATTCCTATAAACCAATTAGTGATACACCTTTCAGCTCTTACTATAAGAACATTAGCTGGCATAAGTATCAAACATCTTTCTTGCAAAGACTTGCTGCCCTAGGTTTTTTTTAAAAATTCTCAAAATGGTGGCTTGCCATTGCATGTACTTATTTGAAGTCTTTCTGATATCAGTCTTTGATTGAGATCCACATGGAATATATAAACAAATGTGCGTGGTTTTTACTGAAACGATTCTTCAAGATCTTGTAGGGGAGATGAGGCAAGTGTACGAATGCCTGGAGCACAAAAGGAATTAATAAGATTGCCTGGAAAGGGTTAAAATCTCTACATTAATTTGAAGAAGGGAGATGTTACATATACTTCGGAGGTGCAGAAGAAGCTTTCATGAACAACCAAACAGAAAAATGGGCCAAAGTTTTAAACATGCAATTGACAGAAGGGGAAACATTGCAGTATTCATTAGCAAGAGGGAAAGATGGGAGGGGAGGAGGGAAGCAAAAAGGAAAGGACTAATTTCTCACCTCGCTTCTAGGAGGAAACCGTATTTGACACAGGTCTTGGGTAATAATGTTGGTTGTGACTGGTGACAATGGGATGTAGCCTATCAGGAAGATAGGAATAACTTAAAGACATAGAGGTTGGAAAACATGGAGCACTTGAGAAATAGAAGTCATCAAGGAAACTCACTCATTCCCTATAAGGTTGAAGAATTTGTGCTGGTTCTTAGGAGACATATAGGGATCCCACTTAGGGTCCTATAATGAAGGGCTTTAAATTGCAAATGGTGTGTCAGTGGCTAATTCTTTAAGAGAAAGAATTCTGGGGAAACTGGGGAAAGGGTGATTAAGATAAATCTAGAAGTTCTTCAGAGTTGGTTCCCATCTGGGAGAATGGGCTTGTAACTACAGATGGGAGTTAGGTACTTCAGGGTCACAAATACCTTTGATAAACCAGCTCTATATGGATGTAACAGTATCGTTTGTGGGCCTAGTAAAGACCAGAATTTGCAGTAGTTGTGGTGCAGAATTTGTTCGAGTTGTGGTCATCCTACCTTTATCTCCTGCTAAACACCTGTATTCAGCGCAATCCCTTAAATGCTTTCTAACAGTTTGACAATAGGGCCATTTTGTAGCAATCTCTGAAAGTTGTTTCTGGGATCTTCTGTATCTTACATTTCTGGAAAGTAAATGGTCAATGACTGTAATTCAATGGCCGTCATTTGGCTTGAGTTTGTTGATACAAAAGAGGTAAAACAAATTTGTCTTTTGCTTCTCAGGCTGAATGTCCACAGAAATCAGCAGTGGTGGTATCCATGTCGACCCAAAGACCAAATATTCCCCATATGTACTAACAGACTCTATAAGGCAATTTCCTCCAGATTGTCATTATGAGAGCTAATGTGGACATTAACACAGGCACCATTAAGCCAATTACTCTGCTGCTGTAGTTTACTAAATGTTGCTTTTGCAGTAGGGACTGTGTTGCCTAATGGGCTCTGAACTTTAATTTGCTCAAGATAATAACAGTGAGTAAATGGGTCTATCTCTGGACTGCAGAATATACTCTTGCATATTAGATCTGTAAGAGAAAAGGACTATGTTTTATACTTTGCTACATTCATAGTCTCTATTAGAGCATACCAAGCCCAATATCTGACACCAGTCTTCATAAAGAGAAATTACATTAATTGTGTGTCTATCCTTTTACATTAATCCATTATGAATATTTTATTCCACAGAGTTAGAAAAATTACTCACTTATACTGAAGAACATTTCTTTATAAGGAGTACTTTATACTTTAAGACCTCATAACTTACTTTAAATATTTCAAGCACAATAAATGGTAAGAAATGAAAAATAAGCCTGAATTCATAGGGTAAGGACCATTTACAAGTCTTTTGTCTTCAGACTGCGATCATACAGTTAAACTTATTTGATGTGCTTAGGAGGTTGTAAAATTCATATCTCTCTGTGGTGATCCATGGGAGATGACTTCATCATAATGAAACACTTTTAAATTTGATTTTTGTAAGTTGCAGAATGATTATCATCTTTCCCCCACCAGGAAAGAAAAAGCGTTTTTCTTTGTTTAACATCAAAAATCAGATACTAATTCTGATCTCTTGACAAAATGAAAATCTTTCTGCAGATCCTCTGCCACTTCTTAGTTTCCATGACCAAGCACAATTATTGGTTTTAGCAAATAAACGCATTTGAGGCAAAGCATTAAATTACTTCATTAGATATATATGAACACCCTTTTGAAAGAGAAAATAAACAAACCATTAGTATGTTTTACAAGTATGCACCATCAGAAAAAAAAAGTATGCATGAAATAAGCATGGTATTTTGCAGAACTTGTTATTTAAAGTAAAACTTTGAAATTTTACGATAAAATTTTATGGAAAAAATACAATAGAACCTTCTTCAATGCATTTTGGTCCACTGAGATAATCAAAGTGCCCTTTGAATTGAGGAATCCCAATTGAGAGAAGGAAGAAGGAAGGGGGGAAGAGAGAGAGATTCTGAGAGAGAGAGAAAAATAACGTAATTTAATTTTAATACATTTATATTTATGCCGATCTTTGTGCCAGTACTTCAGTTTTATTTACCGTAGCGTTAGAGCAAACCTTGATGCCAGATAATATAAGTCCTCCAGCTTTATTCTCCTTTTGCAAAAGTGTTTGAACTATTCTGCATTCTTTGCATTTCCATACAAATTTTATAATCAGTTTGTCAATGTATGGCAATAAAATTTGCTAGGATTTACATTTAACAAATCAAATAGGGAAGAAATGGCACCTTAACAATGTTGCCTTCTAGTACATGAATGTGTTATATCTGTCCTGTCACTTAGATCCTCTGTAATTTCTCTCAGCAATATTTTCAGATTCTCACTATAAAGGTCTTGCACATATTTTCATTCATAGACCAAAATGTAGAAGCTAAAATATAAAATTCTACGAGAAAGCATAGAAGATCCTTATGACGTTGGAGTAGCCAAACGTTTTCTAGAGAAGATACAAAAAAAGTTAAGTCAGGAAAGGAAAAAAAAATTAACTTCTGCTTCTCGAAGGACATCATTTAAAAAATGAGATTACAAGATATATACTGGGAGAAAATAAGCACAGAATGTATGTGTCTGATAAAGGACTTGTGTCCAGAATATAGAAAGAACTCCTAGAAAAAGAAGATAAACAATTGAATTAAAAACTAGGCAAAACATTTGAACAGACACTTTTCTACGGAAAATATAGAGATAACCAATAAGCAAATGAAAAATGTTCTACATCTGTAGTCATCAGAGAAATGTAAATTTAAACCCTGTGAGGTGCCGCTACACATTGATTAGAATGACTAAGATTCAGAAGAATGACATTACCAAGTGTTAATTAGAAGATGGAGCAACTGGAATTCTCATCGCTGGTGAGGATGTAAAATGATACAACCACAGTCTGGTAGTATCTCAAAAAGTTAAACACCTATTTACCATATGATCAGCCTTTGTCAGCCCATATATTGACCCAAGGAAAAATGAAAACTTTTTTTTTTTAATAGAAAGACTTGCATACAGAAATTTACAGCAGCTTTATTTGCAATAGCCCAAAACTGGAAACAACTCAAATATTATCAGTAGGTGAAAGAACAAATTGTGCTACAGTTTTGAAGCCAGATGTTACCCATCAGTGATAAAGAACTGACCTACAAATAAGTGCAGCAACATGGGAAAATCTCGCAAACATGCCGAATGAAAAAAGCCAAACCCCTCTCCCTCCTCCCAAAAAAGAATATATACTATGTAATTCCATTTTATGAAATCCTAGGAAAGACAAATTTAATCTATAGTGACAGGAAATAATCAGTGGTTTTCTGAGGCTAGGGAAAAGGATTTACTCTAATGGGGCACGAGGGAGCTTTTTGTGGTAATGGGAATGTTCTAGAATTTGATGATGGTGGTAGTTACGAGGGCTTATGAACTTATTAAAATTTATTAAAATTCACAATTAAAATGGGCTCATTTACTGCATGAAAAGTCTACTTCGATAAAGTTTATTTTAATAAATAAACAATAAAAAGTATATTTCACCACTTAAAAAACATGGCCAAGGCATATGTGAGTGACAGCTGTTGGCCTTTCATCTTGCATGAGTCCTAGCGCATGTCATGAGTTCTCTAACAACTTCCAGGTTGGGTTCCTTTAAAGGAGAGCAAGAACTTAAAGATGCTTATGAAATAACGTGAGTGCCGAATTCTTTGCGATGTTTAAGCTTTTTTTTTTTTTTTAATAATTCAAGGTTGCTTATCCATGCCTAATAGAACAATTTATCTTTTTTTTTTCCTAAGTAAATAGTCTTTATGGAACTTTCCCAAAGCATCCTACTTCGATGTTATTTTTAAAAATTTAAAACGTTTCACTCTTTTTTTGTTAATCTATGTAATAGTTAATTAAATAGTATAAATACTATAACAAATTCAAATGGTATAACTAGACTGGGGATCAAATACGGCTGACTCTGGTAGCAGGTTGGAGCAGGAGTCAGGCTGGGCTCATAGTGGTTTGGGTTGTGCACAAAGATATACAACTGAGGGGCCACTGGGATGGAAATTGAGGATCCCAAGTTTGACACAGAGTTCCTGACACATAGTGAGTCCTCAATACTCTCTGCATGAGGTATCAGGAGCCTTTAGGATTGGTAGTTAGGTGCTTAATAAGTATTCGATTGAATTGACTATATGCAGTCTTAGAGGGAATTCCATGAGTTATTTCTTTCCTCACTTGCTAATTTTTGGCTACCCTACTTTAAAAGTGCACTTGGAAGAAGTTGCTGTGGCTGATGTCAAAGAGGTTACTGCCTATGTTCTCCTCTAGGATTTTGATAGATTCCTGCCTCACGTTGAGGTCTTTTATCCATTTTGAGTTTATCTTTGTATATGGTATAAGAGAATGGTCAAGTTTCATTCTTCTACATATAGCTGTCCAATTTTCCCAGCACCATTTGTTGAAGAGACTATCCTTTTTCCACTGGATATTTTTTCCTGCTTTGTCACAGTACAAAGAAGGGCCACATGTACCCCAATGTTCATAGCAGCAATGGCCACAATTGCCAAACTGTGGAAAGAGCCAAGATGCCCTTCAACAGACGAATGGATCAAGAAGATATGGTCCATATATACAATGGAATATTATGCCTCCATCAGAAAGGATGAATATCCAACTTTTGTTTCAACATGGACGGGCCTGGAAGAGATTATGCTGAGTGAAATAAGTCAAGCAGAGAGAGTCAATTATCATATGGTTTCACTTACGTGTGGAGCATAAGGAAAAACATGGAGGACATTGTGAGAAGGAAAGGAAGGGTGAATGGGG
>CM052898.1:122993992-123057296 GCA_028534135.1 Potos flavus
ACATTGTGAGAAGGAAAGGAAGGGTGAATGGGGGGAAATCAGAGGAGGAGATGAAACATGAGAGACTGTGGACTCTGAGCAGCAAACTGAAGGTTTTGGAGGGGTGGGGGTGGTGGGTTGGGCGAGCCTGGTGGTGGGTATTGAGGAGGGCACGTATTGCATGGAGCACTGGGTGTGGTGCATGAACAATGACTCTTGGAACACTGAAAAAATAAAATAAAAGTAATTGGGGGGGGGGGAGTGCACTTGAAATGCGAGTCCCACAAGAGTATATCTGTCTTCCTGCTCTATCTGCCATGTCAGCCACAGTAGTGACTCCATGAAAACATTTTCTGAAAGCATAACCTCAGTGCCTCTGCTGCCTTGCTAGGAGTCTTATTAATGGGAATGGGTCTAAAACTAATCTCTAATAATACCTCTTTAAAACTTCATTAAGGGAGCTTCCTGGGTGGCTCAGTCCCTTATGCATTCGACTCTTGATTTCAGCTCAGGTCAGGATCTCAGGGTGGTGAGATCAAGCCCCATTGAGCGCCGAGCTCAGCGGGGAGTCTGCCTGAGACTCTCTCTCCCTCTCTCTCCACCCCTCCCCCTTGTTCATGCGTGGGCATGCTCTCTCTCTTTCTCTCTCAAAAAAAAAAAATTAAATTAAAAAAATAATAACAAAACTTCATTAAGGAGATAAGTTTCTTAGGCAAATGTTCTTGTCAGTAAATTCCTGAAAAATTGTCCCGAGGAAGTGGATGATATACAGAGGAAAATGACAAGGGGCTCTAGTCAGTCACTAGTCCCCTCCACCCTTCTACCTATTCTCAGGATTCAGTGTAGCTGAATCCTCAGGACCCTTGGGATTCTTTGGAGCACTTTATTTTTTTCTTTTCTTTTCTTTTTATTAACCTATAATATATTGTTTGCCCCAGGGATACACATTTTTAAAAGCTCTGATTCTGCTTCTCACTCTAATTGACAGAAGAGGGATCTGAGGCTCAGGGTGTCTCAGCGACCTCTCTAAAGCCAGCCAGCCACACATGGTCAAGCTCACCCCTACGCACATTTCTCCCTAATACCTTTGCTTTTTCATCCACCCTTCTATTCCAAGTTTGCTGTGCCCCATGGATAACATCTTCAGTGTTTCAATTTTTTTTTTATTTCATAGCAATCTTTCCTTTTCTTTAAGATACACCACCGCTCCCATTTATACCACCTGCGGCAAGCTAAATTATTCCTCAGTGTTTACACCTTTCAAATATTTATAGACTGTCATCATGGCACTCCTTAGTCATCCTCCAGCCTCGCCCTGTGTACGTATATGGCTCCTTTAATCTTCCTGTACCAGTCAGTCTCTCTTGTCCTTCATCATGAGCACCACTCTCCTCCTTAGCTCCTACAAGAGAACAGTATGAGTATATTCCAGATGGGAAAAAAATAACCCTAACATGTTGTAACAGGGGGGAGAAAAGCCCACTGAATAGATGAAAGGAACAATCTACAGGTTAATTAGTAGTATGGCCACAAATATGTGTACAGTTTTGTTTCAGAAATAAAGCAAGCTGTATTTGTTGTAACTATCTCTTCTTTGAACTTAGCAGAATGCTGATAATGCCAAGCTGTGTTTATAGTCCAAATTTTTGCTAAAGACCTTCAACTTTGCACTCCCCCTGTGTGGTATCTCTTGCCCAAGACAGAACTATAAATAAAAGCCCTGAGCAGGAGCTGATGCAAGAACCCATTACTGAGCTTATCTGTTTTTAGGCAGTTTCTGTGGATTTATAGAGTTTCTGGGAGCTCTCCCTACAAGCCTTAGTAAGGAAGAACCCTTGTGTTATCTCACTAGTTATTAGGCACTTCGGCGTTAGTCATCCTATAAAAATTAAATGTGTTTACCGAATATGATAATCTAAAAATGGAAACTACGTTAGTGCAAGAGGATTCGCGCAGAAATACTCTGCTGACATAAATAGAACATGCCTATTGCCCCGTTTCTTGTTTCTTTCATTTAATAACTTTTATAGTGTTTCAGCGATTTTGGAGTCTTAAGTCTTGGCTGTCCAGAGATCGCCGTGGAACAGGTCCTCCTTACCCTCAGGCAGGCTTACTTTAATTTATCTGAGAATGAAACTTGAAGCCTGGGAAGGTCCTTAGAGAAACACTTGATTCCATGTATACATTTTTTTTTTCCATTCCACTTGAGCCAACCTGAGTGGCTTTTTTTTTTTTTAATTAACATACAATGTATTATTTGTTTCAGGGGTACAGGTCTGTGAATGATCAGGCTTACACAATTCACAGCACTCACCATAGCACATACCCTCCTCAGTGTCCATCAGCCAGCCATCCCATTCCATGTATACATCTTCTCAGAGGAGACGGGGAGGATCTGCCCTTCCCAGGTACATGGCTTCTTAAGGAAATGTTCCGTTTTTCCAAAATCTGCTATGATCCCAAAAGTGTTCCTTCATTCCCAACCAAATCCTTCCTGTAGAACTTTCTGAGACGTTCTTCTGCTCTTCTCTCCTGATCTCACAGGGCTGTAAGTCCCCACAAGGGAGAAATGCGCTTTCTGGCCGGTTTCTTATTATAAAGTGTTGTGTCACACCTCAGAAATTATGGTAGCCAGTGTAGTTTATTAGAATGAAATTTAAACTTTTCTACTTTTAAACCCAGTGAGTCTGCTAATCTGGAGGTGGCAAAGAAGGGTGGCTATTTATTTCCTCTCTCACACAAAGCAAGATTGTGAAGGAACTTATTCTCTGAATGAAAGGGGAGAGGGGAAAAGTGGGAACCTTCTCATGTTTTATTCAGATGTTAACAAAGAAAATTGAGAAGTGTGTTTCCTTAGAATTGACACCATTTTTATCCCAAACATTCTGGTGATAGCAGACGACCGTTCAAGCTTCTTGAGAGTGAGGGGAATTTTTTTTCAGAAGCATAGTCCCGGTGGGAAGTATTACCTAAAAGTAATATACTAATTGCTTTCAATCTCGCATATTTCCACATACTGTGTGCATACATACATGTATTAATAACTGTTCCCAAGACGTCACACTAGCACTCAGAGAGCTCAGTGTTGCTATGCAAGTGCCAGAGACGGAATCGATGCAGACTCAGTTTAGCAACAAGAATTTTCCAGACACGCGAGGGCGGACGTGGAGATGGCCACAGGTCTGAGTCTGGGTATCCCTCTGAGCTCAGATGTAGCATCATGTGTCAAGTATTCATGGCATCCCTCTGCCCACTCCACTGAGAAGATGAACAGCACTGCCAGCATTTCCAAGGAGCTTAGATCCTCAAAATCTATCCATTTACATCTAGGACTGCATTCCATCTTGTGGATTTGCACAGGAATTCCTTAGAATATGAACTCTGGATGAAAGCCCAGATATAGAAGTACATTGTGCTCCATTATGCATGTGATTTATATCACCATTCATAACAAAAATGTATTTTACAGTGATATATCTTAGAGGAATTCCTTACATTTTGTTGTCGTTTATAATTTAATATGTAAATTCCTCCCTGTAACACTTCAAGCCACCAAGGGCTGGGATCTCTGTTGAAGTACATACCTCAAGTGGATGAGGTAACTTGCCCAAAGTCACAGGTCATATATGTGGTAGAGTCAGTATTAGAACCCAGTTCTAATCACAGATCTACTCCCTATCCCCCTGGAGTGTTTTTTATCCTTTGAAAGTTAATAACAAAACAGAAGCCTTCTGTCGAGTAAATGTATGTAACTCCAATGTACAAAAACAAATCAGTTCAGACCACGTATGGTCAAACAGGGAGCAGGGCCTGGCCTTTTGGCCCCAAGTTATCTATATGACTGTAGAACCCACTAACACACATCTTGCTGCCATTCCTTTGATTTTCAGAACACCCAGGTGGAAAACTCCAGAACACGTCAGGGTGTTTCAGACAGAAATTGATTGGGTCTGCTCTTTCAGATAGGCATGTAGTTAACCTTGCTCTGGAATCATCAGGAGTCATCCTTGTGGACTACCATGTACCACAGGATACTCCCTTTCACCACATGGGGAGGGAGAAATTCCTCATGCTCAGGCAACAGCGCCTACTAGTGGACAGAAACTGATATTTGAAGTGGCACACCTGGGAGCTCGAAGACCACTCTGCTGAGGGCCTGCAGGCCTGCATCCAGGTCTCATCTCTTCTGTCAAGGCACCACCTCTCCCTGAGCCTTTGTTTTTGCATCTGTAACTGAGGTTGGACCAGATGTTTTTTAAAGTTTCCACATGTTCTCTCGTTCCTAGACTTTTAAATTCTCTTAACGTTATATTAGGGGCATTTCAGCCCTGAGTGGAAAAACCAAAGCTGGGGTGTAGTGTCAGAGGGGACTATCCCCCACCTCCGGGTTCAGTACCATGAGTGCGGGTAATGTGGTCCAGGTCAAAGACTACTAGACTTGGGGCCAGATGACCTGAGCCTAAGTTCCAGTTCTGCTATCTACTTCTCAAGTCACACACAAGATGATTCCTAGGTTAACTTGTTTTCTAGATAATTGCCTTATCTCGCGTGTAGTTATAGTGAGGTAATGTTCAAACAACATGAAAGAGGTAAAATTTTATGTGAACCTTCAGGATTACTCTCGATCTTGATGTATTAGAAATTTAAAAGTAATGTTAGTCATAACTTTCATTTTGCTTTTTGTGGTAGCGTCAAGTGACAAAGCACATTTAATATTATAAAGTACTATATAAATATAAGGAGTGCTTGGTAACATCATTAAGAAGATGCTCGTGGCTATTGTTGGGCATTGAGATACTATAGCTTTAGAAATACCCTCTCAAGTTACATCAGGGTTAGGTTTGCTCTTAAATAACCATAATACATTTGGAGATTTTCCACCACAGAGATTAAGAGTAATTGGGCAAATTAAAGTATTTTCAGCTTGGGATGGAGCTTGAGGGAAATATAAATTCCCACGAGAGATACCATAGAGCAGATTCCAACTATAAATCAAAAATAATCATTGCAATAGCAGTTGTAACTATACTAGTAAATATTGATTTTTTTTCTGGTAACCGATCAATCATGAAGTGAATTTTAAATATAGGAAAATATATTAAGAATTCAGAGGGGGAGTATGAAAATGTCCGTGTGTAAAAATTAAGTTGAAGAGAAATCTTGGCTTTAGTCAAAATAAATGCTGATATTCCTGTCAGGGATTTTGTGAGGTTTATGCGAGCTTCCTGCCAGGCCGGATGTTTTTAGGAATTTTGGAGTTCTAAAGCAATAAGCCAGGTTAGAGGACAGGTGAAGGGGGCTCCAAAGCCGGACTTCTGGGTCCCTATTCCAGCTTCAGTATTTAACTCCAGGCAAGTGACTTACCGTCTCTAGGCTGCCATTTCTGCTGCTATGATGGAGATGATGATTGGACCTTCACCAGCAGGACAGTGGAAAAATTACCTGAGGGAATATATTTAAATACTTAAAACAATCCTTGGCAAATACTAAGTGCTGAATAAATATTGACTATTATCTTCACTCTGGGGTCCACAAGTTCCTGTGGGACTGGGGTTGAATGTTGAGCACTAAATTCTCTAAGTAATGGTTTGATGAATATAAATCCTCCGTAACTGCCTCACAGATGCACCTGTCTCTATTGTCCCCATATTGACAGTCCTCTTTATAGGTGGGTCCAGAATGTGTGTCTCCCTGCTTTTGGTTGCAGTGATCTCTCCATTTGAAGTTGAGCTATACCTCCTATAGTTGGAGGGAGAAAGAATCCGGTACCAGCTGCTGTGGAACTTCGTGGCCAGGTGGCGAAGGCAGTCATCGTTGTCCCCTTTTTACAGAGGCTGAGAAAAGGTTACCTCTGTGCGCAGTCCTTAGCACAGAATAGAAGCTTCCTAAGTGTGTTTGTTGAGGGGCTGACAGAACGGCTGGACACATGGCTCAGCTGAGACCACCTGATCCTTGAAGGGGGGTCTACTCATTGCTTATTTTGAAAACACGTGCCTCGGGCTCTGGAAATTTAGGAAATCTGTCCAGGTTCCCACAGCTAGTGAGTAACAAAGGCAAGGCTCTCAGTTCTGCCTGATTTCCTTTGCACCTTTATATATAGCTTGTTAACGGGTGCTATGTATTACATTCCAAACTGCAAAGCAGTGTTGTTTTTTGTTTTGCTTTTGTTGTTATCTGATTTTTGCTTTTATTGGAGCTGCTTTACGTGGGAATGGAAGTTTCCAGAAAGTGATTGTCCTGACATGTGTATCTCCTGTGCATGTGTGTGTTACTTGGTTTGGCGGAGGTTGGGACCAGGGTGCGTGGTGTCCAATTCACTGCCTTTGTCAACACAACTAAGTACAGCTTACTAGGAGGTAGCTCTGTAGGGCCAGGGCTTTGGATCCTAACCGCCATTGCTTTGTAAGAATTCTCTAGAACAGACTATACTGTGGAGCACATAAACATGCAGTTCCTTCTAGAGCGATGGTTCTCGAACCCATTGCACGCTAGTACACGACAGCACTAGGTGTGTCCTATAGTTATGTTATGTCCTACGGTGACAGTTAGGTCAGGGCCCCATCCCAGACCGGATAAATGAGAATGTCTGGAAGCAAAGCATGGACATCAGTGTTTTTAAAAAAAGCTTCCCTAGTAGGAAGCCAGAGTTTGAGTTTTCCATACTTTAAAATCTCTGAAGGACCCCTCGCCTCTACTGAGCTCCCGAGATTTGGGGGTCACAGAAGTCATGCTATATTGGCTCTTCTTTCCCTGGCTGTGAAGATCTCAGAGGCAGAAGGAGGTGGGGCTGCGACTGGAACCAGGTCACACTTCTAAAGCCCGTCTTCTTCATCAGCATGTGTTTTTTTCTAGGAGTACGGTTTATCATTCAATCATAACTCTCACGTCCTCGGCATTGGTTAGGAGTGTGGGCTATTCTGCCCCCTGAGATCTTGGCCAAGTGACTTAACCTCAGACTTATCTTACCTATCAAATAAAAATAGGTAAGCATTATAGCACTATGAAAGAATGTATGTGGAGTACTTAGAGCAGTGCTTGGCATCGAGAAAAAAGCACAGTAATTTTCTTTTATATTTTTGTTATGCTTCTTCACAATGAAGTGTAATTAAGTCAGTGGAATGTGTTTGCTTTTGCAACCCCATGTGGGATTCCCCCTCCCAATCCCCCCCTCTCTGAAGGTCCAGCCTAAGCAAATATGTATCTATAAATGAATCACCTCATGGGTAGACTTCATAATGACTTCCTTTCATCAGTAGGATTCAGCCTTCACTCCATCTTATCAGGTTTGTGGCCTAGACCTTTATCCACCCCCTCCTGTACTGTTCTCTCTGACAATTTGGGGTGAGTTTTTTTGTTTGGTTTGGTTTGGTTTTGTTACTCTAACTTAATTTCTTACTTTTAATTTCTCTGAAGGCTTCCCATGTCTCCCATTGGTCATCGTGCTATAGCAGTCATCTCTCCTTTGCCCGCCATGTCTGTGAAACATGCGTGTGCGAGAGAGTGTAAGCGTGTGTGTGCAGGGAAGAGAGACAGAGGAACTGCCATCTGCTGCCTCCTCTCTCCCACCCAAGTCCCCACTGAATCTTCAAGCATCCCAGCAAGGATCACCTCAGCAATACCATAGTGAACTGGTATAATACCATTGTATATACATAAGTAGGGCAACGACACTAGGTGTGTCCTACAGTCTGGCTTTTAAGATATGATAAGGATCCCATTATTCACACAGCTAAATAGCACTAACCATAGGAGACTCAATATTGCCATGTGACATAAAGGCAGAGTTCAAGAAAGTAGGATAAGACTGAATCTGATGTACAGTATGATACATACTATCACACCTTCCATGGCCATCAGTTGACATTCTTGATAGATTCTGTATTGTTTAAGGTCATACAGCAGTGCTATAGGATACTTTCATTTACAACACAAAAGAAGACTTCTGTAGGAGTGCTTCTAATTAATATAAGTGAACTTATGCAATGCTGGCCAAATTTGAGAAAATTTAGCTGATTCTGTTCTTGTATGTTATCAATGAGTGGAAAGCCATGGAAAACTCTTTGAAATAAGACTTAAAGAGACAGCATGAGGGTGATAACTCGTTGGTGAAAAGTAGAATTTTTTTTTCCAGCCAACTTATTGTTAAGAGTCTGTCCCCGAACTGTTTTGAATGCAGATGAATCAAATCTGTTTGGGCAATGCTCGTCAGCTGTTATCCTGATGAGCAGTACAGAAATAGGACCCCTTGGATCAGTGGCTCAACTTGGCTGAACATGAGAATCACCAGGAGAGCTTTTAAAATTCCAGCCCTAGAACATCCCACCTCAGACCAATGAAACCCAAATCTCTGGAGCTGGAACCCAGAAATCAGTGTTTTGTTTTGTTTTGTTTTGTTTTTTAAGTTCCCCAGATTATCCAATGTGTTGGCAAGGTTGAGAATCACTGTCCTAGGACTTAAGTAGTTTAAGAAATGGGGTGTCTCTTATGACATGCATTAATGCTACAGGGTTGTATAAAATAAAAGCTTTGGTGATGAGAAAATGCCATCATCCCAGAACGTTCTGTGAATGTCATATGCACCTGTCATAAAAAGAATACAAACTTGTTCTATTATCTTTTTGTACCTTCAGTGGAAGATAATTTCTGAATCAGCTTAATGGAGGCTCTGTTCTAGGAAGATAATTCCAATGGCCATATGTAGGATAAATTGGAGTAATCTTTGTTTCTAGGAATACTTTACCATGACTTCATTACCCTGATATAACCTTATTGATTCAACTTTTCAAACAGGACTGTGCTCAGAATATTTTGCAGAAGGTGCATAATGAGAAAGCTGATATATCATACAATCGGCATATAGGGTTTCAATTCATTGTGATAGTTAAAAATAGAATATGGCTTTGCCTGTGTCTAAAATTTCTATTATAAGTCAGATAGCAAGGAAGACATGAAGACAAATGTGACCTGGCTTGATGTCTGCATACGCATACGTTTTCTATTTTACTTTTGATATTGAATAATGCGAAAGTTTGGGAGGATCACCAGCTTTCAAAATGGCTGTGGACATTTTTGATCCTACCTCAAAAACAAGCAGTGTTTGCTAAATAGGGCCTGTGGTCTATTATACTAATAGTGCAAGGATCACAAACATAAAAAACATTTTTAGTTAAAAATTTTATTTTCACATTATAAAGGAAATAATTCACATTACCGAAAGAGAACGGGATGCGATAAATATGAAAACCCATATCCTACTACTCTACCTCCCTTGCTCAACCTGTTATTGCCCTGAACTGTCACCCTCCACCCATGCCCTTCCTAAAAATTACTTGTTCCAATTCTGCATAACCTTCCAGACCTTGCTCAGGACTAAGACTTCCATAGAGTTTTTCCATGTATAAGAGAAAGTAAATCAGATACTGGAGCAATTGGGAAGCCATTGCAATGGCCCATGAAAGATAATGGATCCCGATATGGGTAGTAGGCATGTGGTGGAAAGAAGCCTTTCAGAGAGGCTTCTCTCCAGAGGTTGCTATAGTTGGGACAGGATCCATGGGGGAAGGGGTGAGGAGAACCCATAACTGGTTCCAGAGAAAATACAAAGCAGTGTACATAGCAAACAATAATATATAAGCAAGCTTTAGAAACAGGTTCTTTTTTTTATTATTATTATTCAGGCATCTTAATTCACTATCAAAATTCTCCTCAGACTGTCTGATCCTCTGTCATTGGATTTTTTAAATTACCGTGCTAAGCTTTGCCAGCAAGCTCCTCATTCCAACCCTGGGTCTGAACCTGAGCTTCCTACCGGCCCCTAATCAACTCTGTTTCCTTCATGCTCTGATGCCTTCCAGTCTGGTACCATTCCCCTGGTTTTTCTCATTTAAAAGTGCTGAGATACTTGTCGAAAAGATAGGCATTAAGATTGTGGTCTGCTTTTAATGATGTGTAGTGTAAGCCCCTCCAGGGGCAAGGATGTACTATGCTTGAGTAGCTTTCTTTCCATTGTGAATGCTTCCCTAAAAGGCATAGTTTGTAAATTTTGTTAATGTGAAAAGGGAACATTCGGGCACCTTTTCTGTCCTGCTGATGGGTAGGGCTATTTTTATTTTTTGTTCTTCGCTCTTTTTCTGTGCTTGTGATTTTAAAGGTGCCAGACTGACTGCCCTCGAGCCTGTGTCCCTGATTTCTCCCAAGAATAGGAAAAATACGGGAGGCAGCAGAGCTGGTCATGTCTGGGTCCAGCATATTAGCCTGACCCACTCTGGAAGAATGTTCTCCAAATTATAAAGGAGAAGATTGTTCCTTATGAATACAGCCCATCTGCTTTCATAGCTGAAAAGACAAATCCTTGTTGTGCCAGCACCAAGTTACTGCAGAGGCTTGGGATCTAGTCAAGCCCAGTCACTCATTCCCTTTGGAAAAACCAGAATGTTTTTCTGTCTCCCATCTCCACCTGTCACAGTTCCATCCTTGAGTTGGGCTCAAATGCCTCTTCACGAAACCTTTCCCGAGCCCCTCACATGTTATTTCCCTCCCATACCTCCATAGCACTTTCTCCTCTGGCATTTGGCGCCTTTTTCCATGTGATTATAGAATGTATAGAGCCTTATAATCATTGTAAAAGGCACTGACATCATCTAATCCATTTCCGAATATCACACAGAAGCAGAATATAGTACTGGCAAAGAGTAGATACCTGGGGAATGTATGTTGAACAGAATGAAAATTTCAAAATTTGTCTTTTCAGCCTGACCTTTAGGGGTCTGCCCTCATCGTTCTCTCTAATCAGTGATTGAGATTCTCTCCCATGTCCTCAGTGTTAGCTAGCAAACTCTCCATAAACTATTTAGACTCAAGCTCTTAGGTTCCAGAGACTATACCTCGGGCCAGCCATGCTCTGGATCAGAATCGCTACCTCCAACTGTCTTATAGACCACCATGACCAGTAGACTGTGACATTTAGCCAGAATTTTTTTTCCCCCCAAGGTGTGGCTCACACATCACTAGTAGTCCCTGGTGGACTATCAAGGAGCCCAGTTTAAGGTCTAGAAAGGGAAAGAGTAACAAATAAAAATAATTCCGTTGACCTGAATTTAACACATTTGAAATGTAAAATTAGAGTATTTTCATGTCATTAGTATGTTTTTTTCTGCTGCTGCTAAACTATATTTTTCATTATCACTATTGTATTGCATTATTTCTTTAGTTCACCAAAATAGAATGGTGATTTCAATATGATTCAATGAAGGCAGGAAAAATAGTAATAAAGATAATACCATAAATACCAATTTGGATTAATATCAAAAATGTAAATTTTGGTGAAAGAAGATTCCAGTATAAATATTGGAAGTGAATCTGTAAATTCTAAGACAAATGTGATGTCTGCACAAACAGTTGTAAAGGAAAAGTTTGAATACTAAGTATGATGATGACTTTAAAAAATAAGACTTTATGAATTGGTGATCCATTTGCCTATGATCACAGTGTGTTTTCTGTGATGAAATGACAGATAGTGACATGAAGCTTTGAGAAGTACAGCATCAAGTTCAAACATAGCACGGTGAACTTTTTAGTAAACCAGTTAAGCTGTTGTTGTTGTTGTTTTCCTGAATAATCACAAAACAAGTGCCATATGCAATAACCTAATTTTGTTACTAAAGGCAATTAAAGTCCACAGTTTTAAAGGCAACTTTCTAAGGTTATACATCTCATGATAAAAACAGGTACAAAAATAACTCTTGGGTAGGAGTTTGTAGAATAAGCCACAAAGTTTATTACAAAAGCTTTTATCAGATGTCAAGAATATGATATCAGGACTTTATAGTATCAGCTACAGTGGAGGCAGCTCTATCTCCAGGAGTTTAACTCTTTTCCAGTACTTGATATTTCTTATTCCTTAGGGCAAAAAATGATCTGTAGTTTGGGTTATATTTTAAAAATACATTCGAGTCCTGCAACAGAGCATATAGAAATATTTTTCAGTGCCAATACAACCAGAGAGGATTAGAAATATATTTGCCTCTTTTCTCCCAAGTTGAAACATTTAGCCCTCCCGTTTGTAGGTGTGAAATGATTGTCAATCCAGTGTGATGGAGTGCTGAAAGCAGTCTTCAGTGAGAAATCTCCCCATACTGTCAGCTCTGTGTTCAATCCCGATGCACAGAACAAAACAGAGGCCAGACAACATAGTGGTTAAAACCATGGACACTGAAGCTAGACTACTTGAATTTGAATTTCATTAACTGTTTTTGGGACTCAGTTTTCTCATCTGTAAAATGGGACAATAGCAGACCTATGACGTAGGGGGCTGTAAATATGAAACGAGTTAATGTGTCTAAAAGCACCTTGAAAATGCTTGGCACAGGGGAAGCTAACACATAGCTTATGTGTTCAAGCCCCCAGATTCTTGTTGACATTCCCAGTGACCTGTAATAACTTGTTAAGACTTCTTACTTACAGAAATAAAGAATAGGAAGGAAAGCTGGATGTGGATCTGACCTCTGGCTCAAGATTCCCATGACGGAACCAGATCCAGATACAGACTGCAGCCAGCGCCATGCCTCACACGGACATAAATATTTGTCTTCAGTTATGTTTTATTATTCCTATTTAAAACAACGAATTTTTTGAAACCTAAATCTGATGTCCATATGTGGTCCAGATGCCCCATAAATCACTTTAAGAATGCCGAAAGTTTACAGAACACTGGGCTGGATGCTGACAACCAGGACCTTAGGACTCAAAACCCTAGAGTCTATGGAACTGTCGCAGGTTTTAGTTCAAACTAGGATCAGACTTGGAGGCAATACTAACTGAGCTATAATAGCTTAAAGGGTGTCAGGTGTTAGAGATGAGACGTGTTTCATGAGGCCCTAGAAGACAGAACTGGAGGTACTGGCTAGCAGTTAGCTTGAGGAAGCAGCCTGGCTCAATATGAGAAAGAACTTTCTAGCAGTCAGAACTGTCAGGAAATAAAAGGGACTCGCTTTTGATCTATCACTGAGGGCTGGATGCAGAGATTTTACAACCTGGGCTTTTCCGAAAGGAGTTGAAGTTTGATTTTTTTACCCAGTTTCCCCACAGTCTAACCGGACACGTAGACCCTCCAAGCAGAAAGACCTTCCTAGACGAGCCTTCCACTGCTACCTTGCTGAGTCATGTTCCTCTTACACTTGGTGTGAGATTAGAACCACAGCAGTGACCTCGACATCAGGAGACCTGACTTCTACTCTGTCACTTTCTGTAGGTCCTTGAGCTGTGAGGGTCAACTCCTCAAACACCTCATGGAAATTCCCCATCATGGCGGCCGTACTCGGGCCAGGGGTGGCTATACCAGTGATCTTGCTCCTGGTGGCAGTGGCGGTGGTGCTGTCAGCCCTGTTGCTGCTGCTGCCATGTTGCCTTCAGCCCTAGAAGGACGGAAAGCGTTCCTTGGTGTGTTCTCAGGAGTCAATCCCTTTTTTTGTCTTTCAGGCCGCTGTGCTCGCTGTGGGGAGAATGTCGTTGGGGAAGGGACAGGATGCACTGCCATGGATCAGGTCTTCCATGTGGACTGTTTCACCTGCATCATCTGCAGCAACAAGCTCCGGGGACAGCCCTTCTATGCCGTGGAGAAGAAAGCTTACTGTGAGCCCTGCTACATCGTAAGTTCACGTTCTGCTCTGCTGCTCCTCGAGTGCTTTGCAAAGATGTCTTCTTTGGCAGAATGCCAGTCGCTCCAGATAGAATGTAGCCAGCAGATCCTTGTTTCTCCCCAGATTTCAAAGTGTGCATGTGTGTGTGCGTGTGTGCGTGTGTGTGTGTGTGTATAGATTGGCATATCTTAATTTTTTCCAATTGTCCCCTATTTCTGTAAGGTCAGAAAGGCATGTTAGGAGGATCCGTTCATCATCAATTAGTGGTCTGCTGGGAAGATCATCCCCTCGTGCCTTTCAGGCATGTACGTACAAGCTCACACACACACCCCTGAACAGCAGAAGGTTTCCCAAGTGGCATTGTCGTACCTCTTGTTATTAGGTCTCACCCTGCATTTGAATTTGCCAGTATTTGTAAAGAAACGCTGCAGGGCTTCTGGACTCCCCAGTGCTCTTTCAAACTCCTAGGCCCTCTGAATCACCTCTTCTCCACCCAGGAGATTTCCTACCTACAGTACCCAGCAGGTTTTCAATGATGCAAACAGATAGACCCTTTATGATACAGGGAAATGAATTTCCCTTAAAGGAAAATGAATAGTAATGCCGACTGAGCTAATAATTGAGTTTGTTTTTGTTTTGTTTTTTTAAGAACACAACAACTATATTTTAATAACATAGCTGGGTGGCTAAAAAAATATGCTATCTCCATTTTTACCAGGCTACTTGAATCTACACATTAAGCTATCTTCTGCTAGAGCAATTTGATGAATGAACATAAACTGTTTTTAAACTTAAAAATACATTTCCTTGCTGTCTTTCTGCATGATTTTAATCTGTTTAACACTTGTTAGTGGAAAATTGGTGCAGTGGAAAAATTGGTGCATTTTTGCAAACCCGCTAAGGAGGCATGGTTTGGCCTCAGTGCCCAGGCCTTTTGACATAAAGGAAGCTTTGGGTGCAAGGTCTCAGGAGTTACACCTAGCTTTGCAGAACCCCAAGGTTCAAGTTCACAGAAGTTTCTGGCCTTGTCAGTATCTTCGCATGACTTGCTGGCTCTAACTCGCTGCAGCCCTGGAGTCCGCAGCACAGATCTGAAAGTTCTTCAAGATTAAGATCTTGCAGGATACAATATTGTTTTACATCTCTTAGGTTCAATTTTATTTCATTTTCCTCCCCAAAGGCAACTTAACTTAAGCACATATCATATCGTACTAGTGCTGCACAATGCTAGTGCTGGAAACCAAGCCCTCTTTGTGGACATGAGAATACAGAATCACAGAGAGGAGGGAAGTGACTTCTTCCGTTCTTCACTGGTGTCATAGCCGGGGCTATATTCAGTCCTTCACACCCCTGGTCCTGTAGTCTCTGCTGACAGCACACATTTTTAGTTTGTCTAGAACATAAGCAGAAACACTGTAATGTCCTATTGATCCAGATGCGGGGAGGGCAGTTACATATATGAGGGAAAGTCTACTGAACAGAAGCTTACCTCTTTAGGAAATAAGAATATTTCGGATGTCACCCTTTGAAATCTTTATTGAAAAGAGAAACAGTACAAAATCCCCTGGCTTTGTAAAGAGACCGCGTGGACAGTGGCTTCGGGCCAGCGCCTGAAATTCCTTCTTGCAGTGAGCTCTGGGGCAATCGTGTCCACAGAGCCTCTGGAAGCACCTGTGGCCCTTCGTCCTTATACGAAGTGACTGCACTGCTGTGTTTTGTGTAGCTCTGTGTCTATTTCTTCATCTTTCCTTGGACTCCATTGTTGATTTTTCCTACTTTAGTGGTGCTCTGGTGACAGTCTCCTTCATTTTTTCTTGTATCCCTCAGGGCTAAGGATCATTTGAGCAATATTGGGAAATGGTGTAACATAGTGTGAGGAACATGGTTTGAATTTGATTTCATCATTTAAGGCTTTGTCTCCTTGGGAGAGTTCTTTCTGAGCCTCAGTCCCCCCACATATAGAATGGGGGTGAGTGCAGGATTTCCCCCAGAGGCTTGTGAAGATGAAATGAGGCAATCCCGTAAAAGCACACTTGGCCTGCCCAAGGAATGGTAATGGAATGCATGTTATTCTGAGATGAATTTTGGTAAGATTTCTGGCATATTTAGTATTTCTGAATATGAGGGCCTTATATATGCTGTGAGACTCCTTGGGCTTTAGGGAATTGTTTTAACCTCTCAGGCACACCCCTCTCCCATTTTTAAATGTCTTTCTTGCCCTTCTGAGTGTGTAATAAGACTGAAAAAAGTGTCATCTGGCTAAATTATGGGTTTCTACTGTGCGTGGGCTTGGGTTTCGATCTCTAGGTCAGGCATTAGGACCTCAATGATTCTTGAGTTGGTAGTTCCTTCTGCTTTGGTTGCCCTATTGCTAGACTGTGCTTATGACAAAGAAGGGTATCTGGGAAATACTTAATCACATCCTCGGAAGAGCTGGGTGAATTCAAACAAGGGAAATTCTTACCATCCTTTTTGACGTCTCTCCCTCAGACGAACCTTTAATCAAGATTTTTCTTTATGAGATCTATCCATGGTGACTCTAAAATGTAATTTAATTCTTATCAGAATTCAGTTAAGCTGTATTCAGAGACCCTTGTTCAATATTGATTTCAGAGTTCAGCACAGCCCTCAAGCTCTCAGATGGATGTTTTAGCATTTTAATTTCTTTGGGACTTTTTGTAAGTCCAATAAGCTGCCACACCAGAAATGTGAAGAGTTTTCTTTTGAAGGGATCGGGGAAGCTGGGAGACTAAAATGAAACAAGTTGGTTTTGAAGACAGAAGTGTGTGGTAAGGAGGATCCTAGGGCTGTATGTCTGTCAGTTGGAACCAAAGCCCTTCGAACAGAAACACCTGCAATGGCATCCGGTCAAACTGCCTGTTGTTCCATTGGTGGAAACTGATGTCCAAGAGACATCCTGTATAAACAAAGTGAAGAAAACCCAGGCCCTGGGCCTCAGTCAGTGTGCCATTTTTTTTTTTTTTTTTTTGGTAATAGAATCAGAATATTCACAATTGTGTTTTAGTTCATTATTTCTATGTAAAGACCACCCATGTTCGATGCTCTGAGTTTAGAAAGGAGACTCATCTAATATAAATTTAATTTCTTCTTGCCTAAATTAATTATTGATCAACTTAGATCATATTTAAATTGACCATTTACATGATTTGGAAGGAAAATATACCAGTTATGTCTTCATCTTTGTTTCAGTGATTGTTGAGATTTTCCTATTGTCTCTTAAATCCTTAATCCTTATACATACATAACTGTAATTAAACCAGTTTGGTTCTATGAGGCACTATAATTCTCTTTAATCATTTTATACATGCTTTATTTTGTGTTTTCTATTGGTTGACTTAATATATATGTGTATAGCATTTCACTGTTAATAATCTCTATTTTTTAGTTTTTTTCTGTTTAGTTTTTTTTTTTTTTTTTGTAAGATTTTATTTATTTATTTGACAGAGAGGAGAGAGATCACAAGTAGGCAGAGAGGCAGGCAGAGAGAGAGGGGGAAGCAGGCTCCCTGCTGAGCAGAGAGCCCGATGTGGGGCTCGATCCCAGGACCCTGAGATCATGACCTGAGCCGAAGGCAGAGGCTTTAACCCACTGAGCCACCCAGGCGCCCCTCTGGTTTAGTTTTGCATTATGTTTACATACTACATTTTAAAGCTATTTGCCACTAGAAGGTTAGTGGGTGTTTTCCATTCTTTCAATATTATAAATAACATGCCTATAAATAGCTGAGTAAAAGTTTTCTATTCTTTTACTTTGGATTTTTTTCCTTAGCATAAATTCTTTGATTTATATTACCAAATTTACTTTGCAGCAATTTGGAGAACTTTTGCTAGATTTCTTTAGAAAGATTTCTCAAATTCACAGAACCATCAGTAATGGGAAACCATATGTTAAACTATAACCTATCCACTATTGAAGAGGTTTATTTATATTTCCTTTGAACCAATTTAATAAGTGCCTTATGTAACAGTTATTTTTATTTTTTTTTAAGATTTTACTTGTTTATTTTAGAGAGAGAGAGCACGCTTGAGCGGGGGAAGGAGCAGAGGGAGAGGGACAAGCAGACTCTGCGCTGAGCAGGGAGCCCGACGCGGGGCTCGATCCCAGAATCCTGAGATTCTGACCCAAGCTGAATTCAAGAGTCACACACCCAACTGACAGAACCACCCTGGCACCCCTGTAATAATTATTTAATTTAAGTTTGTATAGTTATTAGCAAAATCAATAAGATGCTTTTCAACTTTGGTGATCTCTTAAAAGCTTAGTTTTGATTATTATTATGGAGTTGTATAAACGAACAGATTAAAATTACGAGTACTAAGCTTCCTTGAGAAGTAAGGTGATATAAATAGAATATATTGCTTCTAGACCTTGATCTCCTGGTGTGACCTTGGGTAAATCATTTAATTTCTGAGTACCAGTATCCTCATTTATGAAGGGGAGATATCAGTTTCTTCCCTGTCTTCAAAGACAAGGAATGAACAATTGTGATATTTTATACATTATGAAATTGTTTCCTAATAGAGGGGCTTAATCCATTAATAATATTATTATCATTGCTTTTTCCCTTAGCATAATCTGATACAATTTAGAAATCCTCTATGTTTGGGGTAATTTCATAGCTACAGTTGCTATGGAAATACTGAAATAAATGGACGTCATAGAAGGAATATGAGGACATATATGAGAAGAAGAGGTTCACGCTTTGCTTGAGAAGATTTTTATGTTGGTATGAGTATAAGGGGCAGCAGCCGTGCCTCCCACTTATGTGTTCTGTCCTGAATGAGACAGGTTTAGCCGCAAGTATAGGTTACCAAAAGAACTGCTGTGTCCTTAGCTTTGCCGAGGAGTCTGGGCCTGAGACATAGCTCATCCGAGATTCTCAGCAAAAGTCTGTTTACGAAATGGCAGCCAAGGATCTTCCCCTAAACCAAGGCTCTTACTCAGAGTGGATCAAATCCAACTTCTAACTCTCCAACAGTGGAAGTTGCTACAGACATTTTTATTAGAGTTAAAATCCAAGTGATTAAAAGGCCTCAGGAAATCGGAGGCCAGCTCCACAGGAGACTAAACACTGCAAGGTTCCTGAGCTTGACACATCAGTGGCCAACACGCTCGTGGCCTTTTGCTCCCTTATGTCCCTAAATGGCCACAGGCTCCTACCACTGCAGGAAAGTTGTCCTTTTAAATGCTCAGTTCCTCCTAATAGTGTTTTAAAAGCAGTTATGGCCAGTGCTTTATGTGGGTGTCAGGAGAGGAGCTCAGAGTTTGGACAAAAGCTGAAAAATCCATGTGAACTCTTCCCTTTTCTCATTGCCCACCCCTGCTTCCTCACCTCCAAAGAGCATGTCTCTCTTTCCCTCTCACACCAAGCGCACCTGCACACTTCTTGATATTACATCAGTATCCGTCAAGCACTCTCCCAGAAAGGAGACAATGCTTCAAGAAAGAGGGACATCTGTCAAGTATCTTCTAGAGCGATTGCACCATGCTAACTACTACTGATGGTTCCCTCTCTCTGCACCCCCCCTACATTTGACAGTGCTCCTGAGCACCTCTCGTTGTGTTTCACTGTTCCTATTAGAACCTCGTGAAACAGACCGGTGCAGGGGTGGGGTGGGGGGAATTATTGGTCCCACTTGATGGCAGCTTTGATATTTTCAAAACAAAAAACAAACGAAGGCTAGGGACAGCTTACCACCCTGAAACTAATATTCAACTTCCTAAAGATAATAAAGATACTGATAGCCCTCTGTGATTAGAGCCTTCCATTTTCAACATTCAAATTGATGACCACATAAATCATGCCTTCCAGCATTCCAGAATCTGAAATGCTCAACTTCTTTTGGCAATAAAACACAAGCCCTCTGTCTTTTCTTGAGCATTTACATGTGGCTCTCCCTGAAATGCCTCAGGTTTTAAGGGAAACCCTTCTTTTTATGGTTAAAAATAATCATGATAATAACATTTGTTTAGTGTTTTCTATTTTATAGAGCACTTTTCTTTTAACTTATGTCACCCTCTAATGATCCTAGAAAATAGTACAATTATTATTGCCTTCCTTTCCAGTAATAAGGAGCTGAGTTTTAGAAAAAGTTAGCTTGCTCTGTTCCATAAAGCATGAGCATTAGATCCAAGACTTAACCTGGCCTTTGATTCTCAAGTCCAGCTCCTTTCATGCACCCAACCGGTCACTGGAAATTTCATTTGTTATTCCTAGGTTTCCTTTCTCGTAATTAATTTTTTCTCTATTACCATTTTTTCATACTGTCAAGTTTAAAAAAATACAGTTAACCTACATCCTGATTTTTATAAAGTGGCTTTTGCCTTATTTTTGGACATATTAGAGAAATATCAAGCTCAAAAATATCCTTTCTTATGGTAATCATTCTTTAAAAAAATACAACTCTGTTTTTAAGTATTATATGCTCACTAGAGAAAAATTAGAAAATGTATTAAAATATTCACAGCTCCCCCATCTAAATAATATAGCAGTTTCTATTTTACCACAGACTCCTTTTCTGTTTCAATATCTCTGTGTATAGATATAGCCATACATCTGTACATAAGTGGTTTACACATGCATACACACACAGCACACACACACAGATGGGATCATACCATCCATACTAAGTAGTAACTTGCTTTTGTTACAAGACAGTGTCTCAAACTTTGCCTTCTCCAAAGGGCATTCAAGATGTCTTCCATGGGCATTCAAAAAGAATATATATCACCTACATACCTTTTCTGGAAAAAAAAAAAAAAGACCCAGAGAAATATTCCAGCAGACAAATAAATTAATCAAATTAAAGTATGTAGGAAATCCAGGGCTAATAAAATGGTGCTAAGCAATGAACCAATACAACTCATAGTTAAAGAGAGAGGAAAAGATGAGTAACAAATTCAGGCTAAAAGAAAATAATATTCATCACCTACTAACTACAGTATCAATAGCAGACAAAGTACAATTCAGAACAAAACCATTACATAGGCCGAGGTATATTACTTTATTGATAAATGTCACAGGTCCAGAGGAACAGCCCTGAGCCTTTCTTTGTTAAATATCATTAAAATGATATCGTTAAATATCATTGAAATATATGATACAAAATATTGATGAAATATGAGCTGAAAATGGTTAAACCATATGCTTTATAAAACTTTAACACATTCCGTGCAAGCTTTGACAAACCAATTATGGAAGTTGAGTAATGATTTACATGATTGATCCAGTCTTCTTTCCAAATCTCCATGGAAGGTTTAAAGAAATATCCTCTCATAGTCTAAGAGGAAAACATAGACAGTTCCTACTTGGGCTCCCAGAGTTGCCCTATAACAGTACAGCAAGACAAGAAACCTATCAAAGGATAAACAAATAAGCATACCCATGGGTTAAAGACTTCTTAGAAAGTAGTGCTGGTGGTAACGCTGCATAACAATCAGAATGAGACCCAGCCCAGAGCTGAATTCCAATACAGCTAGGAATCATTAATTGCAAAAGAAAGGGTGCATATATATTAATCTAAAGACCTAGAAAAGGACAACAAAGTCAACCCTACAGGAAGAAGGAAATCGTTAAAGACAGTTACTGATAAACTGAAAAATACTTGAATTTTTAGGTCGAGATGATTCTTTGAAAAGAGAAATAAAATAAGCACCCAGGGAAGATGAGAAAGAGAGAGAGAAACAAAAATTATAGAAAATTAGGAATGAAAAAGAACCTCTTTGGCGTATGTATAGAAGACGTTTAAAAATTATTGCACTTAAAATTTTATGGAAGAGGCTATGATCTGTGCATACTTAAAATGCAAGGGAAGAATACTTGAATAACCCTATAAACACGGATGAAATGTAGACCTACTACTACCTAAGAAAGCACCAGGAGATTTCACTGAGAGGACTTCTCAGATCTTTAAAAAATGAATGATTGCTGTGTGAGTTCAACTTTCAGAGCTCAGCAAGAGAAGATAAGCTTCTCAGATCATTTTAGAAAGCTATCCTGATTGTGGTTAATAATCTTATTAACAAACCAGGTTGCCCCCCAAAGAAAAGTATGCTCATCTCACTTTCACCCATGCAGAAAACCTAACTGAAGTATTAGCAAATTGAGTGCCACATAATGAAACATACCAGGTAAGTCAATGTTAGGACAATACTAGGGACATTTTAACATACTCTATCATATAGATATCAAATGTTAATAAACCACTCATCTCCATATATGCCTAAAGGGCATTTAATGAAATTTATCATATATCCTTATTTAAAACAAAAACAGTTGCAAGAACACAAAAGGAAGATATGTGTTTAATAAGACAAAACAAACTAATGGCCAGCCTTCTCCCAAGATCTTGCTGGGTAGGCATAGGATCACTGGTATTATATTAATATTGTTTTTAACATTGTAGCCTTCATAATGGGAATTGGGAAATGAAAAGTCTTATATAAGCTTTCATATATGTAACTTTTTCTTTGTTTTACATAGATATTTTAATGTATTATGTAATATTTCTAGCACATAAAGCTATAAAGCATAATATGATGAAATTTCATGTACCCTTTATCCAGTTTTTTTTTCTTCCCAAATACTTTTATTTTATTTTTTCAGTGTTACAAGATTCATTGTTTATGTACCACACCCAGTGCTCCATGCAATACGTGCCCTCCTCAATACCCACCACCAGGCTTGCCCATCTCCCCACCCCCTCCCCTCCACCTTTATCCAGTTTTAACAAATAAAACGTTAGAAATTCCATTGAAACCTTAGGTCCTTGTCCCTAATCACATTCCCAAAACTCTTGTACAGAGGTAGTCATTATGCTGAATCTGTTTTTTTAGCCTATCCATGCATTTCTTCATCTTTTGACTTCTTATCTCTAAAAATATGGTGTCACTTGTGTATAGTGTTTCTTAATTTTAAATGAATAGCATTTATCATACCTATTTTTCTGAGACTTTTTCACTCAAAATCATAAGACTGAGATGTAACGATATTTATAGATGATATGATTATTCGGGAAAATCAAAAGTCTTAGAATAATAAAAGTTTAGTAACTTGACAAAATTAAAATTATAAACTTTGGTTTAGAAAATGTAACAGGGCGGCTTCTGGGTGGCTCAGTGGGTTAAAGCCTCTGCCTTCGGCTCAGGTCATGATCTCGGGGTCCTGGGATGGAGCCCCACGTCGGGCTCTCTGCTCAGCAGGGAGCCTGCTTCCCCCTCTCTCTCTGCCTGCCTCTCTGCCTACTTGTGATCTCTCTCTGTCAAATAAATAAATAAAATCTTTAATAAAAAAAATGCAACAGGAAAAAAGCCCTATACCAGAAGCAACAAAAACTATAGAATACCTAGGTATACCTTTAAAAGCATAAATGATCTAAGTGAAGAATGCTATAAAGTTTTACAGGGATAATTAACCCATGAGCAAAATGATTTGGGGATTGAATATGCTTTGGAAAGCACCTCTCACTTCAACGGGCATTCACATCATCACCCTGTAATTAAACAAGAGCATGGCTTTGCGGGAGGGGGGATAGTTACTGCAAGGCCCCTTGTAAAGGTTTTTATTTAGCCCTTTTTCCCAGCTAGCCCCAGCCCTCTGCTGATCAAGGCTACTGCTTACCACATTCCTGCAGGCTCCGAGTAGGCCCTTGGTGAGGGTCGGGAGGCAAAGACCTTCAGGCAGACCGCCCAGAACAAGGAGGAGGCTAGCTGAGTATAACCTTTTTCTCCAGTTCCTATCCCAAAGTATATTTATTTCTGTTGTTGTAGAATTAGAATGCATTTTAAAGGCCAGAAGGAAGGAACCTTAGAAATTCAATAACTTCAGTTTACAGCTGAGACCACCTGAAGCCCAAGAAAGCTGACTGATTTGCCTGAGGTTATATGGTTTATTAATGGCAGAGGCAGGAATAGAAACCATGAACCTTGATGATGCCGTCGAAGAGCTGCTTTCTTTGGGACTGACATGAAGGGCTTTAATCATATGTGGCTGCAGATGCCAGAGAAACATCCCTAGAAAACGTTGGATTCCATAAATTTTGGTTGGAGAGTGTAGAAATAAGACAGGGTTTGCTTCAGCTCCAACCAAGATGGAGAGTCTCAGATTTCCAGGTTAAATGCCTCTGAAACTTTATGCTAGAACCTTCCCACTGCCCTAGTTTGTTTATTTTTAAATCAAGCATGAACTCACCACTCAGTGTTTGCCAGAGTTTGGATGAATGTCAGCATCAGGCCACTGTAATAATGGTTTAAGATTATTTAATCCTATTACTTGTACACTTCATTAGGCTGAGTGAATTGTTGGCAGTGGTTCAGTAAACTTCCTACTTTAGAGATAAAAGGATAGAAAGAAAACAGGGAAGGAGTCTGTTCCCCGTTTTCTTTCATATTTATCGTTTGTCTCTTAAAGGATAAAGGAACGATAATTACCCAGATACAGCACGTAATCTGTGTTAGCGGGGTCTTCTGAGCTGCTCTGTACCCTCAAAAGAGAAGAATATCTATAACCTTATGTTTCCAATTA
The DNA here is from genome assembly GCA_028534135.1 of Potos flavus. Taxonomy (NCBI): domain Eukaryota; kingdom Metazoa; phylum Chordata; class Mammalia; order Carnivora; family Procyonidae; genus Potos; species Potos flavus. The sequence goes on from CM052898.1 coordinate 123,018,152, forward strand.
GAAAGAAAGGATTGGGACAAAGGAGAGAGAGAGAGTGTATGTGTGTGTGTGTGTTTATGCTTTAAAATCAATATTAAAAATAAACCTGATAATAAGTTCAAGAGTCCTAGGTAAGACATTCAGTCTTTCACTTAGCAGGCCTGGTGTGAGGCAACAAATTATTTTCAAGAAAAAATCAGGGGCGTCTGGGTGGCTCAGTGGGTTAAGCCTCTGCCTTCGGCTCAGGTCATGATCTCAGGGTCCTGGGATCGAGCCCCACATCGGGCTCTCTGCTCAGCAGGGAGCCTGCTTCCCCCCTCTCTCTCCACCTGCCTCTCTGCCTACTTGTGATCTCTCTCTTTCTGTCAAATAAATAAGTAAAATCTTTAAAAAAAAAAAAATCATGGAATGTAAAGTCAGACCTCGTTCACACCCAGCCTGACCAGCTGCTATTCTGCATTCTCCTCATTTATTTCACCTTATGTTTCCCCACGAGTAGAATGAGCATAATATTTCTTACCTCGGTGGCTAAATGAGGGTTCAGAGAGGCTGACAGGGTGGAACAAAAATCAAGGTGTGGGGGCTTTAGACAGCAATAACCTCACAGGGCCAAGCCCCAGGTCCGTGCATACAGAATCCGCAAAGGAGAACTTGGCTTCGCTTGAATCCCCAATGGACTATTTATTATGAGTCAGCATCACAGTCTCTGGAATGTTACCTGCATGCCACTGGTTCAAGAACTCACAGTGTCCAAGGGGGTGGCAGCAAGTCATGAGACTCTGGAGCTTGGTTTTCCCAAAATATGTCAGAGGTCACCTGCTTTGGAATCACCGTCAAGTCCTCATTAAAAAAGTAAAGTCCTGGACCACTCCCCAGAATTTCTGCACAAGGAGCCAAGAAATGTGCCTCTTACAAGGCTCTTGAGGGAGGTTCTTGTGCACGCTCAGTTTTGAGATCCATGTGTCTGTATTTCTAGCCCAGCTCATCTAAGAAGTAGTCCCAAAATACTTCACTATCTCCCATCTCTCTCCTACACATTCTTTTTACCACACTTGGCCAAATGGGACTGTCTTCTCCTGGACATTGGTATTTTACGCCTCTCTCTCTGTGCTCCCGGCTGTTGTCTGCCTTGTGCCTTTCCCCATCTCCATGGTTTGAAAATCTCTATCAACCAACCTTAAAAAGCTTTCCTGGAACTTCCCCAAATAGATGTGGCCTTTTCCAATGCAATGCTTTTGTTTCCTCCTCTCTCGTATGATTTCACTTCCTACAACTGGCGTTGAAGTCATTTGAGTTTTTGACACATTCTCTTACTGTTTGAACCCCTTAGAGAGAGTGCTGTTTTGGGATGGAGGGAGTCTCATTTTGTTCATCTTTGTCTTTTCCATGATTCTTGTCACACTAGGTAAGCCATCCCTGCTTTGATACTGATGGAGGTTGGGGCCAGAGGGACCTGGTTTCACTCTAGATTCCCGTGTCTCCTAAGAGGGCCTTTGACTCTTTGCCCTTTGGTGCACCTTAGATTTGAGACTCCCTGTGTCTATATGAAGCAGAGAGGAGAACTTGGCTCTGGGAGTTTGTGAGCAGTCGCTGCTGAAATGTAAATGCAAAAGATCGAAGGGAAAGATGTGAGAATGAAGCCAGCTGTCTAGCTTCCAGTCGTAGAATTATCTTAAGAGCTGGCGCACTCAAGGTCAAACACACAGACCTGACTCCCGGATGAAAACTGCCAGAGAGTTGAATGGAGGTTCTCTGATGTTCTGATGACTTTGAATGGGACGTGGTAATTCCCTCCAGCCAGGGAAGCCAGCCTCCAGCCAGGCTTACTTTAAAAAAAAAAAAAAAAAAAAAGATCTGCTTCCTGGCCCTCTCTTTTGCTCACCACCCTCCTCCCTGCAATCAAGGGATGCTGGCAAGATTGGCATCATCATTACCACATGAGCAGTGCTCTATTTGAACACTTCACGGTGACGAGAGCCTAGTATATTGTAGGTCTTCAAAGAATGTTTACTTTTTTAACTTAAAGCCTATATAATAAAACAGTCTTTTATGTTTACAATATGGGAAAACAAGATGCCAAGATAAGGGGGAAAGACATGCTTGGGGGTCTCACAGGTGGATGCAGACGCTAAGAACCCTTTAGGCCCTGAAAGCCAGAAACACACATATGTAATGAGTTTTTAAATTATATGAAAAAAATTTTTTGAAAGAAGAGTAAATGTCTTCCACGAAATCTATGTTTTACTTTATGGGCTGGCTCTCTATTAATGCTAAAAGGTATTTGAGGCAGTTTACATTAATAAAGTCAATGGGACCCATTAGTTAGAATAAAAGTGAACCTTCTAAAATGTATCCCTTTAAAAAGTAAAAAATGTGTATTTTTAGTCTAGTTTAGGCAGGCTCTAAATTCTGTTATAAAGCATAACAAATACACAAATAGGTTTTCCACAAAATAGATTATACCAAATGTGTCAGGGTCTCATAGGAAAGGACTGGGAGAGGAGACTAGGGACATTTTGGGGGAAAGGAGGCACTTGACAAGAAAGCCTTCATGGAGGAAGAGGCAAGTACCAGGGTATCGTGTGGTAAATCTGATTTTCTCCTAATGCCACAATAGTCATTCTTTTTCCACCCCTGACGGACGAGTGGAAACTGTTACAATTCCTTCCTTTCTACAAATTAACAAAGTCAAGGCTTAATAAACCAGGGGCTTTGGAAAATGAGGAATTAGCATAGGATTAGAGCAGAACTTTGAGCTAGTTCCTGTACTCTAAATCTTAGCCTCTACCTTTCTCTTGAAGTAAATTCAAGCTAACAGATGGCCTGTCATCAGATAGGATTTTTTTTTAAATCAGCAAGTCTTTTTTTAATAAACCTCAGGCCCCAGTTTGGTTACCACTGTTTTGAGAATCTTTCCCTATGTTCTCCTAAGCTGAAGACAAGCACCCTCTGTGTCCCTAGAGCTTTTCTCTCTACCTTGGTTTTACTTCTTCACCTTTGTTTTAACCCTTTACTGTTCCCACCTTATATCGGCAAATAGTCTCAGCCTCGTGGATTCTCACTTGCTCCTTAGGGGCAAGCTCATTTTTTTCTGTTGTTGTTTGTGTCTCTTTCCCCTCTTCAACCCCAGACCTTACTCTACATCACCCAAAATAGTGCCCAGAGCAGTTCCTCTCTCACGGAGGGGTATTTAGTTGTCGGTTTGTGTGTGGGCTTTTGGTTCTCATTGTTTTCTTTTTTCTTCTCTTTCTTTCTTTTTCTTTTAATGAATGTACTAGTCAGCTTGGGGTGCTGTAACAAATACCCTAGAGTGGGTGGCTTAATTGCTTACACAGTGGAAATTCATTTCTCACAGTTTTAAAGGCATCAAGTCCAAGATCAGGGTGTCTGCATGGTAGGATTCTGGTGAGAGCCCCCTTTCTGGCTTCTTACTATGTCCCCACAGAGCAAGGAGAGGGAAAGAGAACAGCTCTGTCGTGTCTTCTCTCATAAAAATGCTAATCCCATCATGAAGGCCCACCCTCATAACCTCATGTAAATCTAATTACCTCCCCGATACCTCAGCTCCAAATACCATCACATTGGGGTTAGCGTTTCCACATTCAAATTTCGGGGGGAGAAACAGTTCAGTCCATAGCAATGGATTATATCTTTTGGCCATACGCCTGTGAATGCATTATCAGCTCTGGTTAATGGAGTCACGATTAGAATATCCTATGTTTCTCTGTATAAAAGCTGTGTACTTCGGTATTTAACAGGTGTTTATCGAGCATCCTGTTGCCTTTAAATTTTTTTGCTAGACTTTCAGAAGGGCCCTATTAATGTTCAAAACATTGCAGAGCCATACCGCGTTTTCCCTTAAGGATACACTTTAACCCACTAGTCCTTACCTCATTTTTAAGACAAGAAAGAAAGAAAGACTCGGTTCTTTACTGGGTTGTTGCACATTCCTATTAGATCATTAGGAAATTGGCATGAGTGGCAGGAAGCCAGACTGGCCTGAGTCTGGCCAGGCAGTGTCTGCAGGTCATTCCAGCAAAGCTGCTGGAATAACGATGTGTTCTCCCATAAAGTGCTCTTTGTCAAAGTCTCTTTTGGAATTAACTCCTTATGCATGGATCAATAAACCTCACCAACTGGCCAATGTAATTAAGAGGTGGAAGGTTAAGCATTACTATTCATTAAGTTCAAACTAAAATAAAACGAAGAAGGTTGTTTTTATGAAATTGTGCTGTCCCGATTCTGCTCAGGGGTGTTCCTGAGTTCTTGTGTAGGGGAATCCGGGAAATGGAGGGGATTACTGTCTCCACTGCCTTGGGAAAAGCAAGCATTTAAACATATGTCTCTTGAATATTTTTAACTGAGGAGTAAACTCTTTGCCGACTGTAAGAGCCAGTGAACGAACACCTTCTGTATACAAAGGGCCAAGTTCAGTGTGGTCGGGGATACAAGCAGCACGAGACTCAGCCATGCTCTCACAGAGCCCTTAGCTGAGTGAGGAGTACCAGACATGCACACGACCGTAATACAAGGCATAATTTGTCTGGGAGAGAGATTCAGACAGTGGTGAGAGCTCAGAGAAGTGGGGGAAGGAGGGGACCAGCATCAAAAAGACCTCCTCCTTGAAAGTGGAGTAGGATTTGATATGGGGAAAAGAAGGAACGAGCACAATTTGAATTTCTGAATATTTATTTTCCTTGTTGAACTTTACAACTTCTGGAATCAAAGGAAAAGAAATCAGCCTAATGGTAAGGAAGGATTTATGGAGCATTCACTGTATGTGTGCTATTCTGCAGAAAATTTGGGAGCGAAGGAGGTAAAAATTATCTCTAGGTGCAGAGGTTTTTCTGTATACATGGCAGATCATCTTGAACCCATCACCTTCCTCTGATGGCATCTTAAAGGGATTCATCACAAAGGCCAAATTCCTTTGTCTTGAGACCACAAGGAACAAGAGCCAAGGAAATGACCAGGGTGATGCTACGCTTCCTTTTCTAGGAAAGTGGATACTTAAAAACTAGCAAAGAAGCAGGTATGTACTGCTAGAGAGTTTAAGTCCATTTTGCTGATAGAATTGAGTGACAAAGGATTTATCCATTGAAGCTGCAAGGGACCTTGAAGAGTCTCTAACCCAAGCACCTCTTTTTGCAGATTAGCAAACCAAAGCCCAGTAGGAGCGCGATTTTTCCAGGTAAAAGAGAGCCATGCGAATTTCCTAAATCACATAGCAGCCAATTTGTCATTTGATATTTCTGTTACCTTTACATGGTAGAGGATGATCATTAGGCTTTTTCAAGGAAGAAGAACTGGATTCTCAATTCCCTGAGTCACCGTTGCATGGTATTAGGCAACTTCACTTAATAATCTACCTGTTTTTCAGCTATGTTAATTATATATCTTATAGCATTTACCACCTGTACCAATTGCTTAGCATAATAATACCTTACACTTAAATGCATGTGCCCAAAGTACTTTTATACTTGTTTTTCATTTGATGTCCCCAGCAATCCCACAAGGCAGGTGTTAGTTAGTCTTAGACTAAATGTGAGAACACCGAGGCCCAGAGAAGGTGGCCCATATAGCGAAGAAACCGAAACAGGCCTCTGACATCCATTTTCTGACCCAGTTGAGTTTTCTTACCTCCGCATCTCAGTTGACTGTCTAAATGGTTTTCAGTCACTTACTCATCCAGTGAATATTTACCGAGCACCCTCTATATTTCAGATAGTGTAGGGAATCGAGGCTACAAAGTTGAAAAAGATGGGATCCCAGTCGTTAGGGAGCTCACCATTTGAAAGAGATAGCCATCCAAACAGACAAACACGTAAAATGCTAAGTGCATAATGAGCATAGGAACTGTCTTTGGGAGTTAGAGGTGACACAAAACATTGAGGGACTAATTTTGTCCCTATTTATTTAAGCACGTCATGCCCCTCTCTCCCCTCAGCCTCCACGAAGGCTCCTTGCTGAGGCCTCACGCTCTGCTGGCATTCAGCTCATATTTGTGGGTGATGGTGCTGATGATTTTTCCCTCCGACTTCCATAACCCTGGAGAGGTTTTCGGCTGCCCTTTGGGTAGAATAGATTTTAATTTACAATTTGAGTTCTCGTTTTAGAAATCATTTTTAAGGTAAATACACAAGTTTATGAGCTAGCTTCTAAATACCACTCAGTAGAGTCATGATACTCTGTTTTAACCAGTTCATGCCCAACATTTGCAGTCTAGAGGGTTGGTCTTGTATCAGCTGTTCCTATAAATCAGTGAATTGTAACTTTCATTAAGGGCTACACATCAAAACAGACTTTAATCGGTCTTTAAAAATCTAATTATTCCCAAGTATCTAATCATTACTGTTGCATTGATGTTTTAAGTGGTATAAAGCATCCCAACTGTTTTTCACAGGAAGCAGACAGATTTCAGTAGCAAAGAACACCCGTATTTTCAAAGGTATAGGGAAATTTTTCTTCCTAGCCGAGTTGTGATTACATTTGTGAATTGCACAGGCTTGGAGTTGTGCACGGTGCTTGCATTCTGGATTGATGTGCATTGGCCGTATATTAAAAACATAATATTTCCCAGCATGCATATATACATTTTTTGGTTTCTGAAATCTTACTGGCAAACTCTGTGAGCAAATATTAATTTTCAAAGGTACTAGAAATGAAGGGAAAATTAGGTCTTTTCTCTCAGCTATCTAAAAGAACTTCCTTTAATCATTAAATTCCCAAGATGTAATTAGTCCAATTCTGCTCTAGATAGTAGCTCATTATAAAGATCCTAGGTGAGTAGTCTCTTTAGCAGAAGCGACCTTTTTGGTTCAGTCTCCCAGCGTTTCCTCAAAAGCTGGTATACAGGGTGAAGTGCCAGGTAAATAAGTAAATGAGCCTTGAATTGCCAGAAACCAAGACACACACCCATGTGTGCATACAAACACAAGTACATCCTCACACCAAAGCCAGGAACCCTATAACAAAACAAAGCTGCATTTACCCTCAGGGGAAATAAATATGTATGCCTGCCACAGAATTATTCTCTTAAAAAATAATATTGAAATTTATAAGCAGACACTACAGCTCTAATTTATCAACCAAATCACAATTTAAATGGGACAAGAAAAGAGAAACTGTAATTTAAAGATCTTTGAGTGTGGTACGTGCGTGCGCGTGCGTGCGTGTGTGTGTGTGTGTGTGTGTGGGTATTGAATTTGAGAGTAATTTATGGAAAGTGCTGCCAGCATGGTATTTCAAATGCTCCACAATTTGAATTTAAACTGCTCAATGGGATCATTAAGATTATTATGCATGTTTTCCAAAGAGTTTGAATTCAAATGACAACTTAAAAAAAAAAAAAAAAGATGCCCTTTAAAAACTGAGGAATGTTATTGCACTTATAGAAATTCATGCAGTTTGAAGTAATTTGCAACCTCCCCTTCTCTAAAAGTACCTGATGATAATGTGCTCAAGAGGTAGGGATGTTGGAGAAAGTGCATATTGCAGACACATTCCCTTGATAAGTAAAACTGGATTGTAAAGCAGGCCTTATGACAATGAGTTATTCCACTTAGTACATTGACAGAAAATCCGGAAGGGACATGGATCAGTGTGGCTGGAGCCCAGAGATCTGATGATGGCAGAGGCTCACTGAGTAGTACATAAAAGGTCCCTTCAAACTCATTAAATGTGCCATTTGCTTCTCTTTCTATGGGTGGGTCTTGAAATATGGAGGTCTACTTTCATTTTGTGCCAGTTAGCCAAGTGAACAATTTATAAAAGAAGTAAACAGAGGGATGCTTGCCCACTTTTCAAAAAGCAGGCTTTTTGCAGTGGATTTTGCAAAGTTATTTTGCAATGGATTTACCATTATATTCTTTTAAATGAGCGTAGTTCCAAGGTTGGGAAATTTATTAGCTCTCAAGGCAGCTTTTTCCTTTGTTGAACTCTCTAAAGGTTACAAAGTTACTTCCTATTTTGATCGGAAGTCTATTTCCTTACAACATCATCTGTCCACAGAAAAGACAGTTAATACATTTTCCACTTAAAAGCCTTTTAGGTATCTGAAGACAGTTTTCAAGTCCATCTGAATCTTCTCTTGTTCTGGCTAAATTCTACTTCCTCTGTGTATTTGTTGTCTATCCTGATACCAAAGCCTTTTAATATTCTGATGACTTTATTTTGGATTGTCCAGCATGTCATTATCATTCTTTAGTGTTTAGAATTTCCATTGCCTTAACTACAGAAACTGACCAAATGGGACATGGAGAACCTCAAGTAACAGGCAAATAACAATAACAAAGTAACGAGAAGATTCAGAGTCAAGTTACAGGTTTTAAAGTTGAAGGGAAATTTTATAACCTATTTCCAAATTCTAGTGGAGTAAAGTAAGGTTGCATATTAGATCTTGTTTTGTTCAATCTATTTTAAGCAGAGGTGGAATGAGATTTATGACATTTATCAATTCCTAACTTACATTAAAGTATAGGTTTCAGGGGCACCTGGGTGGCACAGTTGGTTGAGCATCTGACTCTTGGTTTCAGCTCAGGTCATGACCTTTGGTTCATGAGATTGAGCCCCAAGTCAGGCTCTGCACTCAGAGTGAAGTCAGCTTAGGACTCTCTAAAATAAATAAATGAATCTTTTTTTTTTTTTAAACTATATGTTTCATCTCCATCCATGGGCGATTTACTCATTTTCTTTGCACATATAGCACTGGGCACTGTCTTGGTATAGCCGATGCCCCTTGATTGTTGAAATAAGGAACAATAATAGTAACTGTATACTGCTTGCCAGTTTGTAAAACATTTCTAATCTAAATTTAAGCTCTGCGTACAGGTTTATTTTGCGTGTTTGTTTTTTGGTTTTGTTTTTAGTATGAGGATGTTGAGGCTCAGAAGGCCTAAGGTAGTTGCCCAAGAACACAAAGCTGATCAGAGGGATCGAATGCAAGACATTGTGGCTTCAAACTTTGTCATTTAGGCTAGAGCATCCCTGAGTCCGTTCCTGTCACCTCCTTGGTTTCTGCCTAGATAGGACATACTTGTAAATGGTTTGGGGGGAGTGAGAGCTTTCGTTCTCCTTGTCAGAGATGTTCAAATTCAAGGACTTGGCAAATTTGAAGGCAATCTTTTGGGTTCTAGGAACTGTGAGAACAGCATTTCTTGGGAGCCTCGCAGTCTCTCTATCCAAAAGGAACTTGCAGTAGCGTGTAAGAACGGGTAGTCTGAGGGCTAGAACCGAGGCAGCAAATGGAGTGTCTTAAGGGGTCCCAGCAGGAGGCTCATTTTTGTATCCAGATCCCTAAGCACAAGTGGGAGAAATGAGGCTTTCATGAGAAGGGTGATGTTCCTGAATGAGTCAGCTATAGAGTCAGGGAAAGCCTTCGGTATTAGGGCTCTTTGTCTCCCATCAGTTTCTCCAGCCAGCTGGACACAGCCCTACAGAAGCTCAAACTTATGCTTAGTCTGGAATTTTGGTCAAAATCCAATGCTTCTACCTGTTTCTCTCTTGTTGTGAAAAAACCTCCTCCTCACTGCCTCCCAGACCTCACCACCATCACTCTGTACTCATCCCACTTCACGGTTACCCCCGTGCCTTCTCCTTAACATCATTCTGTCTCTGGATCCATTGCCTTATCAAGCAGGGCCCACTGTCCTTTCTAGAAAGCTCCCAAAAATGTGCACATTTGATTAAATGTCCCAATCATAACCTCCCTTTCCAGTAATCCCAATACTGGGCAGCCAATTCCAGTAATGGAAGAGACACTTTCAGCTGTTAGGCAATGGGTTACACTTTCAAAAGTGATTGAGCAATTCCTCCTGCAAGTTGTACGTAATCCCTGAGTCTGGGCGCTGAAAGGCCCTTCTGGACCCAGACTGATAGCACCAGAGAGCTTTTGGGTGAAAGGGTGGTTTGAAATGGTCCTGTATGTATTCATTGGGCAAAACCCATGGGAGAGGGACACAGGATTTTCAGTTTCTTCATTATGTAAAATGGCTATAAAATATATATATACGGGTTTTGTGAATATCAAACACAAATTTGGGGTCAGTGGCTAGTGCCATTCGTGGGACAGATTCAGCTCTCAGCAATATGTACTATGCTAAAAGCTAGGTGGACACTTGAGAGATACCCATAGATATTGGACACACTGTGAAACAGGAGCCTCTTGCCACTGGAAGGAAAGGGGCAGAAACAAGATGACCACTCATCGGAGATGTAGTGGACAGGACTCTTGTCAAGGATGGGAAGGTGGAGGAGATGACCTATACTGGGTCTTCCAACATTATAGTGGAACACAGGAAAAGAAAGACCTGTTTTTACACGAACCCCCCGACATACTTCTGCCAGTGGCCCACATGGTATATGTTATCTTCTTGAGGGTAGAGTATTCATGTGCCCTGGATGAAGCAATCTGGTTATACCAGTCACTGCCTTTTATAATTAAAGGGTAGTTGGCTTCATCTGCCATTGCAAATTCACATCAGGAAATATCGTGATGCAAAAATCCGAACTCAGTATCTCATGCCATTCAAAACTATTGCTCCTTGGCACAGTTTCCACTTACCTGCAGGCTGTAAGGCAGTGAACCGAACTCAGCCTTGGAATCAAAGAGACATGAATTTAAATAAACCTAGAACTACTTTCTACTTGCTGACAATCGTCAAGTTTCTTCAATTCTCTGCTTCTCACTGTAAAAGAAGGCTGATAGTACTGAACACGGGGGGACCACCGAGAACATTAAATGAGTTCACGTGGGTTACGTGCCAAACACAGTACCTGCCTCCTAATAGATGTTTAATAAGTACTAGTTATTATTCCTGATATTCACCCTGAAGCCACTGGTCATACTATACAAGACATTGGCAAATAGGTTATATAAATACACCCTAAAAACTTATATTGTAATATCTTCCCTCAATCCTTTGTTGTTCTCTCCTGTCACGTTCTTCTGGCAATGCAACAGTCTGGTTGAGCCCAATGACTGGTGTTTGCTCACTAAAGCACCTAAATGTTGCTCGGGAAAAGCACACACTAGGCACATTGATAGCAGTGTAAATTGTGACCAACCTTAACCCTACTCACCGCCAATATTCCTATGCTCTGCTCTCAAGAGAATTCTGCCCAGTGGAAAAAGTCAGTCCCAATAAGTTACACAGTGTGTGATTCCATGCATATAACATTCTTGAAATGACATTATAGAAATGCGGAACAGGCAAGTGGTTATCACGCGTTAGGGTTGGGGGAGGAATCCGGTTAAGGAGGGGTGGGTGCAGATGTGATTCTAAAAGGCAACGGGGAGGGACCTGTTCTGGATCTTAGCCAAGGTGGTGGACACATGAATCCACACATGTGAGGACATTGCCTGGAACCAGATTCGAATGTAGGTGCGTGTGTGCGAGCGCATGGGGGCATGCACAGGCACAACTCAGCTCTGTTCTCTCTGCCCAGCTCCCTTCCTGCTCACACCCCAGATCCCTGCCGTCGACTTCTGTGCCCACCCCTCCATTTACACGGCACTCCTCAGCCTCCCCAGCGGCCTCGGATACGCTGAGGGCTTGTCGGTCCTTATCTGTCTTGAGCCCTCTGCAGCCTGGAAAGCTGTTGACACTGGCTCTTCCAAACACTGTCTCCACGTGGTGTCTGTGATACCACACACTCCTGGGTGTTCAACCAACCTCTCAGACTCATAACATCCCACTCTTTTGTAGGAGATTTTCTTTTCTTCTCTCAACTCCTTAAATTCGGTGAGTTTGTTGTTGTTGTTTAGTTCTGCCCTAATCCCTCTTCTGGTCTCACGTCACGCTCTCCTAAGTAGTTTCATCTGCTCCCATGACCACAGCGATCATTTAGGTGCTGAAAACTCTCCGGCCATAATCTGGGGCTGAGATCTCTCAGAGCTCTAGACTATAGATCTGTCAACTGACGAGGTGTCTTCCTAAATAGGCTTAAAGGCCCACAAATTTCAACCCTTTCAAAACAGAACCCACGATTTTCTCTTCTGTCTCCTCCCCTACCTGTGTTTCTCATCAGTGGAGCCACCTGCTTGCCCTAACGGAAGGCGCGGGAGCTGTCTGTCCAGCATGCCAGCCCCTTGACTCTCTCCTCTTACTTAACACATACTCACGAAATTCTGATGGAATACTTCGACTTTCTTTATGTCTACCTTCATTTATATAACAAGTGCCTTCGAAATTCTTCAGTGACTTTTTATCACCTTCATGATGAAGTCTGCCCTCGTGAGACTGGCATATCAAAAGCCTACGGTCGCACGTATGCACATGCACGTGTCCACGCACACACAGACTCATGCACACATTTCCAAAACAGGGAGGATGCTTCCTACCCTTGGGGCTGGGCAATTCCTTTCCCTTCTTGGAATGCGCCGCTTTCTCCCTCTGCTTTCTCCCTCCGTCTCTGTCCCCCAGCCAAGTATCCTCTTCCTTCAGGCCTCACCGGCAGGCTGCGAGAGTCTTGTCTGCTTTACCCCCTTTCCCGCCATGTAGAAGATGGCATCTAAGGTACCCCTTGATTTCTCATGTATCCCCATGAGCTCCATGGGGTGGTATCTTCTTCCTCACTGCATCCTCTGGTAAGCACTCCGTCTGTTTCTTGACAGATTGTTACTGCACAGAACAAGGACGAGGTCATGGCCCAGCCAGCGGGGGCTGTGAGCTCTGCAGGGCCAGCTGTGGGGCAAAGATCCCGCCCGGGATAAGGCTCCCGGTTCCTGCGACCCTGCCGCACAGCCCCGATTGCCAGACCTCTTAGTCACTTCCTCTGAGCCTTGCCAGCACTCTCTTCGATTGTTTTTCAAGTTCCCTCTCCATTATATGGACCAGAGTGACTCAGGGCCTGACCAGTGCTGACTGTAAGTGTTGCGTCACCTGCCCTGGGAGCCCGTCCCCCGGCCGCTGCTCCGCTGGTTGGCTCCTGGCAGGAGGAGCGCATGAGGCCTCCTGCTCTGTGGTCCCTCTAAACTCAGTTGTTTATGTCATAGCTAATGCCCCATGCCCGGCTTAGTACAGAGCCCATGGAGCTGGCAGCCAGGAAAGCTAGCCCTTACCCCCCCACCCCCACCCCCCCACCCCCACTCCCGCTCTGCCTGTGCGTAGGGGCCTCCCTGGAGCACCTGACCAGGCCACAAAGAGCTACTCAGGATCCCTTTTTAGAGGGTGTTTGTGTTTTATGGTGGTAAGCCTCTGTCTCATTTTGACCCACTGTATGCACGGGTTATGTATGCACAATGATTTGAAACACTCCAGAGGAGACATCTTTATAAAATCCAAGAATTCTGTCCCTGCCAGGCTTTATAGTTCTGGATATGGTTCCACAGCCATCGTCCCATTTAATCCTGACACATTTGGAAACTGAGCCCCAGTGACTTGTTATTCTACGTGAACAAAAGTGATAGATACTGGAAGCCAGTCTTTTTGAGTATGCATAAAGATTTCATAAAAATTGATCTAAAGACACCATCCGTTAGACAAAAAGAGTGAAGACATCAACAGGTGATTCATAGAACAGATAGTAACAACAGCTGATAAAACTGACAAGAGGTTCAATCTTATTGAAAGAAAGGCAGTTTAAAATACCATTTTCCCCTTATCCGAATGGCCACGATTTATAAATTTGACACTTAGTTTTGGCCAAGATGTGGGGAAACATGTACTTTCCTGTGCTTTGGATTGGAGTACAATTTCATACAACCTTTTGGAAACAAATTTTAGTGTTATCTCTCAAAACTTTAATTATACATTGATTTTGACACTCTAACTTCAAACAGTGATATGCCATTTGATATATTTGTACAAGAGCAGGGCAATAGCTTTTTAAGAATACACATAGTGTCATTGTTTATAATAGTGTAAGGAGACTAGGTAAATAAAATAAAATAAATATGGCAAATTCATACGATAACTTGGAAGCTATTAAAAAACAAGGTAAATCTATAGGTACTCCAAAAGACACCCAAGAAAAACTCGTTGAAGAAAAAATAAGGTACAAATAAAAAAAAAAAAAGAAAAGAAAAAATAAGGTACAGAGAGGTACATAAAATCTCTTTTGTGTTCAAAGAAAAACTTTAAAATTGGGTGTTTATATGTGAATGCATACGTGCACACATACACGCTCGCACACATATACAAGCAGAGAAAAATCATAGGTATAGTCAAGTTTGGCGTGGTTACCTCTGGGAAGGAGTTTTACTTTTCACTTTCTATCTTGCTGTGACAATTAAAATTTTATTTTCTTTTTTTTGACAATTACAATTTTGAAGGAACATACCTATGGAAATCTGAAAAGTGAACATCTATCAGAGATGCTTTTCTTATTCCCTGCGCTATGGTGTAGCTTATCGGTTTGCCCAACTCCACAAACCCAAATAGAAAAACTTTCAAGAAAAAAAAAAAAAAAGAAAAGAAAAACAACACTTCAGAAGCCTTAGGTTTATATGACTTTTAAAGTAAAAAATAATAATCCCACTCTGTAAATCAGAATTCCCACCACCAGCCTCAAAGCATAATAGCAAGCAGATGACTAATCTTTGGCATTTCTTGCACCCCATCATGAGTCAGCAGTCACGGAATGTAGGCCTCGGTGTGGAAGAGCCCCAGGAGGGCCCCCCCCCCCCCGTCACCTCTTAAAGATAGCCTCATTCTGCAGAAGGAGAAAGAAATGAGTGCCCATCCAGTCTTTGTTCCTTCCAGCTGCTTTGGCATCTAGGTGCGTGCACCTGACTCCCAACTCCAAAATATCTTCCTCGAGGAAGGATGCATGATCTTTCTGAAATTCAAAGCTCATCGTGTTGCTCTCCTATTTAAAATGCTTCAAAGGGTTCCTCTTCCAAAGCTTTCTTAACCTATTTTAACATGCCCTTGTTTACGTGACCTTTTGTCACTGGCTCAGAGCCGGTGATGCCTGTGAGGCCTGAATGAGCTTCTGAGACCCGGTGGCTGAGATAAGACAGACCTTTTGTGTCCCTCCAGCCTCGCCTCTCCACTCTGTGTTCTGATCCCACTGAGCTACTCTTCATTTCCCAGTTACACCGTGATTGGCCGACCCATTACTCTTTGCGCGTAATCTTTCTCTCCCTAGAACACTCTTTCCTGGGCTTTTGCCTGCCCAGCACATTCCCTCCCTTTAGGTGTCAGCTGACCTTTCCCTTCCTTGTGGAGAATGCTTGGCCTCTGGAGACGGACCTGCCGATCTGGCCAGCTCCCAGTGCTCTGTGAGTCTCCCTTCACGGCCCTTGCTACTTTTTGGGTTTTGTCTACTTTTTGTCTACATCCCACTCTTTGAAAGCAAGGAATGTTACTGTCCTCAGGTTTAAAGGAGGATGCTGTTCTCTCCCCTGCCATAACACAGTAGATGCTGCGTTAGTAGCTACAGAAAGAATGAGCTCTAGACAAGACAGACCCCACGGCTTCCCGGCCCAAGTGCCCTGCTTTTCTCCCAGACGAGACTCTCTTCCTTCGGCCTTCCCCTACTCTGTTCCCTCAGCCCAAGCGCTGTGCGCAGCCCGATCCTGTATAACCCACTCAGGGTTGTTAGGACAGGAGAGAAAATGAGAATTTAATGTCCTTCCAGGTTTTGTTTAGCAGGGAAAGGAGAGAATACTTGGAATTGTTGTCGCTTTGGAATGGTTTTCTGTGTGTCCCGGCTTCAGCTCCGGTCAGATAGTCAGCTTGTGCCCGTCATCATACGGCTTTCAGAAGGAACACGGGAACGGCTCTCCGTCCTGCCTACCGCACGCTCACTGCCTCCGCCTTGGATTGTGCTGGGCATTTCCGGCTTTGCCACTGCTGAGAAGTGGGGCCCTGAATCCCACCTTTCTGTGTAGGGTTTCAGTCAACCTCTCATTCAGAGTCTTGATATAAGAACTGAAATTTGCAGTAGCAGAGTTTTAGAAAGTTTCCTTCCCTCTCCTTGCAAAGTGCTGCTGTTCCTCGGTTAGGACCAACCTCTCTGACACAGTGCAGTGCAGTGGGAACCATCTGAAAGTCCGCAGATTTCATCCAGAGTAAACAGACCCCCCGGCCGACTGTGAGGCAGAGGAGAAGTAGCAAAAAGCAAGCAAGAATGGACGAGACGAATGTGTCCCTCCTTCTCTCCACTCACTCGTAATGTGTGCTGAAATCAGAAATAAAGTAAAATCAAGGCGAGTTCTTCTGCTCAGTCACCCCACCCTGCTAATAAGACCTTGGGGATGCACGAGGCCCCGCACTCAGGTATCAGCTGTATGGAGAATGTAGATAAAGATGATGCTACATTTAGTTTAAAGGTTCTTCACTTCTTCACTTCTTGAGGGAGGATATTTACAAAAAGTAGAAGCGACAGCATCCTGAAGCTTCCGTGGAGGGGAAGAAGTCAGGACTGTGAGTGAGCGTACCTCTAGTCCCTCTGGTGGGCACTGGTCCACATCACAAGGAACCCAGCTCTGGTGGCGCGTAGCTTCAGAGGGCCTGGCAGACAACAGTCAGAGGCACAGAGAAGTTTCTTTTTATTTAGAATTCTAGAAGGCAGCAATTATAAAGATAATGGAGTCAAGTCGTACTTTTCTATTGTACTGATAGTGCGAGACCCAGATGAGAGATCTCACCCATCATTGCGCTGATGTTCTGAGGCCGGAGTTTTAAGTGACACTGGCTCTTACAGGAGCATATAAGCTTCATTGATTAGCTGAGAGGTATCCGGGGCCTGTTGGGAGCCAACCCCTTTCCCATATGGGTGAGTGGGCTTTTCTAGTCTCCCATCCAACTGGGTTCGGTATCATTTAAAGAACCTTTAAGGAGAACCTGCGCCCTTGGATGCTGGGCCGGTATTATTGGTGTTAGGACAGAGCCGGGAACAAGTTACTCTGGTCCTTGACCTCATAAAGCTCACATTCCCAGATCTGTAAGGGGCTTTGGTCTCCCCCTGCCTAATAAGTACAGTGACTTGTTGGTGTAATTTCTTTTGGGGGTGGTTTTCAGGACATACGTCCTTGTCTTAGGTGACCTTCAGTCAGGCCTGTCTCGCCAAGACTCTTCATTAGCTTCCAACTTAGGGTGCTCAAATAATGAGCAAATATCATGACAAGAAAAGATGCTTTTCTTTTCCTCAAGCAATGAATTCAGCCTGATTTCAGAGGCTGTTTTGGACAGGTATCTTTATTACAGGTAAGCAATATTATATTTTATTCCCTTTGGTATTCCTATATGGATAATTTATATTAATAGTTGATAGGTAGAAGTATAACTCAGTGTTTTTCAACTCTGGCTGCACATTAGAATCACCAGAAGAATTTTTTTTAAATTGTGATGCCCATGTCCCCACCCCAGAACAATAAAAATTAGAGTCTTCAAAAGTAAGGCCAGACATTGGCAATATATTACTTCAAATCACTTAATAATTAAGTATCACATAAAAGTCTGACTAAAGAATCATTTGTGGGGAAGATAACCCCTAGCCCCCAGGACCCCCCCCATAAAAATAAATTTAATTTTGGGGTTTTGTTTTAATTCGCTGGCACATTCTGCAACTATAGCTTAAGTGACTCTAGTTGTCCTCACCACTCAATCATACTCCCAATGTATATTAGCCGGATTCATATTAGAAGGTAAAGAGGGGCAGATAGAACAAAGTGATCTTTTTAAACCCATTTTTTTAAGTGTTAGGACAATCATTCATTGGAAAAAGCCATGGAGGAGATTTGGACACAAGAAACAATTTCGTAACAATTAATATAGGCTGAGAATAGCTAGCTCAAAGAGTCCTCATGTGCTCTCTTTTATGAAAGTCTTGGGCTGAGGTTATTTATGACCTGCATCGATGAGGCTCGCTTTCTGCACTGGCTAGGAGCTAGACAAAATGGCTCCAAGATCCTGCCCAGTCCTGGGGATCTACAGCTATTGAAGAAATGGAGCAGCAGAACTGGATAGAAAAGCCATGTTAGAAGTATCTACCTTTATGTATTCACCTCAAGTATTATCAAGAATGATAACTTAGAAAACAAATTTTCTTGATGTCTGATGTCATGTGTAATTTGGACAAATAATGCTAAATGCTATAGCAAACAAACCCCCAAATCTCAGTGATTTGATACAGTAATTTATTTCTCTCTGATAAAATCCACTTGAATATTTGGCACTTGCTTTCTACTGGGGGAATCAGGCTCTAGCTTTTTCCATTCCCTGATTCTACCATTCCCTGAAGCCTGGAGGTCCCGTGCTAGAGTCTCTGCATCTGACAGATGAGGGCAGAGAAAACTTGGAGGATATCAGGAGATCCTCCTGACGACCCTGGCGGGGATGGTTAAGGGCCAAACTATGAAATGTGGCATAGTGATCCTCCTACTCACTTTCCATTGTCCAGAACTCAAGTCACTGGGCTATAGTTGCAACGAATGTCTGGAAACGTAGCTATGCCACGTGCCCCCAAAGAAGAGGAAGTGGTTTGGTGTACATCTAACTAGTCTCTGCTAGACTTTCATCGTCATCATCATCATCATCACCACCATCATCACCACAGCTGAATTTGAATCAGTTTACTTTCCTGGAATTTCCCAAGTCAAATTTTTTAGGTTATTTAGCTTAACAAATTATGTACAAGACACTTTTCCTCTATATTTTTATTCCAATATATGTTTTCTGTCTTGGTCTGACTTAAAATAATGACTACCAGATCGAATTTGCCCCAACTAGATGATTTTAACCTCTAACTCCTCCATGTCCACAATTGGGAGATGTACCAAATTTTTGAGGAAGAGAAAATGTATTCGGTTATTCAACAAATATTGTTGAGAGCCTACCACACGCTGGTCACTGGATACTCAGTGGTAACCAAAAACAGACCAGCAGCCTGCTCTTGGGAAGTGTATGTTCTGTAAAGGAAGATGGACAGAGTATTTTAAAAGAAGAGAGCATTGCATTAAGAGAATTAAAACGAGGGAACGAGCCGTAAGTAGAAGGGCCAAGAAAGCATTCCTGGGGAAGTGTGACTTCACTGGGCTATGAGGAATGAGTAGTTTAGACATCTGAGACAGTGGAGCATGCGTATTTGAGGAACCGAAAGAAGGCCAGTGTGGTTAGGGCTCAGAGGTTGAGGGAGAAGCATGATTCAAGATGAGTTTTCAGAGATAGACTGTTAGGCCACGTTAAGGACTTTGGCCTTTCTCCCAAAAGTAAAGGAAAGCCCAGCCGTTTCATTACTTCGTACACCACTCATCCATCACAGGTTTTTCCTGAAAGGCCTTTGGCAATCGGGGAGATAGGGAGGCAACATCATGAGTAAGTAAACAGTAGAACTTCTTCCCCGAGTGTTGTGGTTTTTAGCCACACACCATGTACTCTGCATCTCTGCAGCCCTCCTCATTGTTTCCTAGAGCTAAAAGTGAGACAAGCTCCAAGGGAACATGGCCTGGTTAAGAAGACAATCTGAAGAGTGAAAGGCTTGTCCTCTTGCAAACGTGAGCCATTGTCTGCCTTTTCTAGTGTATGAGTTTGTAGAAAGACACATATTTCCAGGCCTTTCCACTGCTAGCCAATTCCATCTTATCAGCAACTTTCCAGCAGTTATTTTTCAGAAATGGGTCTCGATTATAGCCTTTGGATTCCTAGTCAGTGTACTTTACACTTTTCCACAAAGATCCAAGCATCATTCTCCCTTCTCCATAATCTTAGAACCGGGTCGCTTATTCGTCATCCCGTTTTCTCCCCACTGAGATGACCTTTGTTTTCTTTCCAAAATTGGAACCAACTTTAATATTGGAGCTCAACACTCCCATCTTTACAAAATCTGCCCTGACAACAAATTTGTTAACTGTCTCGTCCTCGCACTGAGTAGAACAGCTGCTGGAGGGAATTGTCTTCAGCTATTTTTCTTGGAAACACAACACTGGGCTCTGGACTGGTGAGTGTGGGTTTCGGTGACTTAACAAAGCAAGAGAAGACAGAATCTGATGGGGCATGCCTTTGTTCTGGATTTCCTAGACAATCCCAGCCAAGCTATCAAGTGCTTTCCCTCGGTTTGCTCATAACGGGCCCATGTACCCCATATATTACGATGCATGCGCAGTAATACTTTGATGCAATGGTGGTGAGGCATTTTGCAGTCATTCCGGTCCATCCTGTCCATGCTGCCTAATGAATGTTCGTTCCTACAGATTAAATGTTGCCTATAGATTAAAATCAGGAAAACTTTGAGACTTCTAGATATAGAAGAACTGGAGAGATCAAAGCCTTGCACATGACTGGAATCACCCAATCTCATCTCATTTCACATATCCTAGACACCAGCCTTCCCGACCTGCTCTGTAGTCCTCAAAAATCCCCACCCTTTGCTTTTGCTCATTCTGTGCCCTGCCTTGAAAAGCCTTTCCCCACATCTTTGTGTCAAGATCCTACATGGCCAACTGTAGTGCCACCTCATCCCTGAAGCTTTTCTTTGCCTCACCCTTTAGAAGTAATCACTCCCTTTTCTGCTCACTTGATGATATAGATTATCTTTCTTTATATTCTTATGCATTTATATGTGTTGTCTTCTGTTTTCTGTAAGAGCAGCTTTTGAGGGAAGGGCCTATAATATATCTTTGTATTTGTGTTTCCTAGAGCTCCTTCTAGTGGGAAAAAGTGTTTTGAGGTCAGTAAAAATTAAGTTCAAATTGAGCTCTGTGATTAAAACATTTATTTATGACCTTGGACAAGTTTTTTAACCTATCTAAACCTCCTAAATGCTGCAGAGGAGAGTGGGGATATCTCATCAGTAGGGAATAAATGAGCAGACTTATAAGAGAACTGCCAGTGTGGGGCCTAACTTATGATCGATATTCAGAATGAGTACTTTATATCCTGCATACATTTATATGCCTGGTTGGTATTTAATGTGTATGTGAAATACGGTATATCTTACAAGCAATAATGATGATTTTAGTATTCAGTGCATGATGACGTGGTGCATTTCATGCCATGAGGTGGGGACTCTAATCTGTCCTATTTTATAGGAGAGAAAAATGGGACTTAGAGAAAGTTAGTAATCTGTCCAAAGTTGGCACAGATGTTGGACGGGCTGGGCCTCGAACTCAGGCAGTCAGACCCCAGGACCTGTGCTCTTGGCACTGCTTTCTTGATACTTTTTCCATCTTGAATTATCACCTAAATAGAAAATGCAACTTGTAAATCTACCCCGTCCAGGAACATAATAAAGTCTGTTCACTCTCCCAGACATTCGAAGATAAATTTCCATTCTCCCCAAAGCCGCCTTCTCCGCAAGGTAAACAATTAAAGCCCATTCCGTATTTCCTCACAGGTCAGATTTTCAGCTTTTTCCCTGTGTCCGTCTTGGTCTCTCTGCCCTGGATTGACTCCAGTTCTTTTTTGTGTCCTTAACAGATAAGATACAGTTGCTTTGAAATACTATGCAGTGAGGTGACAGAATTAGAAGGTGTAGTTCTGGTGTCAGGGGGCGCTTTGTGGGACCCCAATATGGCCACTTGCTGACTTGGGTCAAGCACTCACAATAACGTGGGGAGCCCAGGGTGGGAAGATACTAACTAGAAATAGGGAAGGAGGCGTAGGAGAAGGGAGATCCCACCCTCTGCGAAGTCTCTGCATGTTGAAATTTTATGAACTCTTATCACTTGCTGGTGAGTTGTCTTGCTCAGTATCTTCAAATCCAGCTGCAATTTGGGTTCCACCCTCTTCACTTAAAAGGGTGATTAACTATTTGTGAGGGATAATTATTTAATTGCCATTTCAGCTACGTGTGTGTAGTTGTTTTGCTTCTTTTCCCCCTCGGTGTAAGCCAAGTCTTCTCAATAATAAAAAATAATCCGGAATTAGTCAACTGCCTTTTAACAGGTTTTCATTCAGTCTGGCACAGCGAGAAGTTTCCAATTTTACAACATCACCTTTACCGTCAAGAAAGAAAGAAAAGATCCTGCTCTGCTGGATAGATTACCAGCTCCCCAGCATCTCCCATAACCGTTCATACAGCTGTTACTTCATTTTGAACATTGTACTCTATCTCTGGATACAAATTTAATCAGAGAGAATTACCGCTTTCTTAATACCTGTTTAACCTTTATCTTCATAACAGATACAAAAACCACTTAAAATGTAAACCCCTCTGTGAGGGTATGGATGCTTATCCACTTTTTTTTTTTTTTTAAGATTTTATTTATTTACCTGAGAGAGAGAGAGAGAGAGAGCACAGAGGGTGAGAGAGAAGCAGACTTCCCGCTGAGCAGAGAGCCCAACATGGGGCTCAATCCCAGGACCCCAAGATCATGACCTGAGCCGAAGGCAGATGCTTAACCCACTGAGCCACCCAGGTGTGCCTGATCCACTTTTTCTCAGAGGTGTTACTTCCCACCAAGAGCTGTGGAAGGAAGTGTGGCACGGGGGTCACTGCGAAGTTCCAGGTGCCACTCTCCTTTTTCATGTCCTCTTCACCATAGGAATTATTTTAGCAGCAACTTGCTGTGTTAAGGACGTTCTTTATTAATGCTGCTAAATCCTTTTTTATTATTGTCGAGATCCCTTTTCTTCCCATCGTTAGATGTAGCTGGTGTTTTCTGTTTTCAGAACAGGTGTAGGTGCTGAGCTCCCCATAAAGTAGCCTGCCACCTTCACTTTATGGGCTTTACCAGAAAAAGGGTGTGTGAGTGGGGTTCAGAAGAGCCTCTGCACTTCATGTGTAAACTCAGGCTTACGTTTCCGCATTCAAGTGGTGGGTATGTAGACAGACAGCATGCTTCGAGTACAGAGTTCTGACTGTTTGGATTATAAAAGTAGCCCATCTTCTAGTCAAATTATGCAGAAATATCTCAAATAAAAAGTGAAAGTCTTCCCAACTGCTCTCTCTAGAATAAGCCACTGTTATCGGTTCTGTGTATCTACCTCCAGAATTCAGAATTGTTTATGCATTTTAAACACATATATGTGCATGTGTATATACCTTACTTTTGTTTTCCCCCTCACAATGTGTGCATGGTGTCTTTCTGAAAATGATAGTGCAGAAGGTCTACCCTTTGTCTTTTTAATGGTGCTATAGCATTCTATAGGATGCGTGGATCATAGTCATTTCCCTGCGGGTAAGTATTTACACTGTTTCCGTCTTTTGCCATTAAAAGCAAATATTTTGGGGTGCCTGGGTGGCTCAGTGGGTTAAAGCCTCTGCCTTCGGCTCAGATCATGATCTCAGGGTCCTGGGATCGAGCCCCGCATCAGGCTCTCTGCTCAGCAGGGAGCCTGCTTCCCACTCTCTCTCTGCCTGCCTCTTTGCCTACTTGTGATCTCTCTCTCTGTCTGTCAAATAGGTAAATAAAATCTTTAAAAAAAAAAAGCAGCAAATATCTTTGAGGTGCTCGAATGGCTCAGTCAGTTAAACGTCCAACTCTTGGTTTCAGCTCGGGTCATGATCTCAGGGTCGTGAGGTCGAGCCCCACATCAGGCTCTGCAGTGGGTGTGGAACCTGCTTGAGATTCATTCTCTCCCCTCTCCCTCTGCCCCTCTGCCCTCTCTCTCCCTCTTTCTCAAATAAATAAATAAATCTATTTTTAAAAAGTGTATATCTTTGTGCAATGATCTTTATCTGTAGGATAAAATTTCTAGAACAAGCTTGCTGAGTCAAAAATGTATATGCATTTCTATTTTCATACCTCCTGAAATAGCCCTCCAAACAGGGGGTCCCAGTTAATTCATCTCAGGGGTGTGTAAGAATACATGATACCACACACTCTCACTAACCTTGTACATGGTTAGCTTTGAAATTTCTCCCAAAAAGATAGTCTAAAAATGGGATCCCGTTAGGGTGGATTTTGGTTTTTGTTTGTTTGCATTTTTGTAATTTTGGGTGGGTGTAGGATGATCTCACATGCTTGCCTATTCCCATCTCCTCTGTTCGTTTTTTTGGTTGGAGTATTCATGATTTTCTTATTGACGTATTGAAAGTTATATGAGTTTTACCCTTTTGTTAGTGATTATTGTGAAACCCTGCACAGAGCCCTGTAGGTTCCTTAAAGAAGACCCTGAGTGAGAAGTGGCCTGGCTGGCAGGGTCTCCGGGCTTCTACCCACCCCCTTACCCCTTACTCCGACCACACAGAAACACTGACCAGAGTAGCCCAACTTTTACCTGCATCTCATGTTGGGCTTTGAAATTAAATAAAGGCTCTCGAGGCTAAAAAGATGTTGAAAAAGCACTGCTATGGGAGGAAGGGCACCAGATTTGTCATAAAACGGTCTGTCTCAGGCTCTACAACTTAGCACTTTCAAATCGGAAGAGCCCTGAGAGATTAAATGTTGTTAAGTTCCTGGTTTATTACAAACACCTAAATCACGTAAACTGTACCGTGAATATATGTCGATATACATAAAATGCTCACAGATAGCTTTCCTGATTTCCGTAACGCCTTAATACTGATGTGTATTTTCTTCTTCATAATATCTTCAACATCTGAAACTAGGAGTACACTATGATTATAGACCATGCTCAGGGCTTATTATTATTTTGGTTCTTTATTTATTACTGTTACTCCATTTAATCCATTGATGATTGTTCCTCTGAGGACTCTACTAACTCGAGGCCCAGTGGGAATCTGCTGCCCACCTTTGTGAGTAGCTGATGGGGGCCAACGTTTCAGTTCCGCAAATGGAGGCGCTCAGATACCAGGGTGGGCTCCCCACCCTTGATGTCTTCCCTCCTTGTGCAGTGTACTTTCCCCCGCGTTGCCATTCTTTGCTGATTAATCTTGTGCAGATTTTCCTGGCATGTCTGAATCTCAGTTCTTTCCTCTCTCTTTCAGTGAGAGTACTAATGCATGCATTGACATTCTGGCTAAGGTAGGGCTGGAGGGATAATGAATGTTCTTACCTTTTGTGAATAGCATAGTAACTTACAAAAATGTGAAGAATAATTCAAGTACTTCTGGCCCTTTATGATGGTGTTAAAATAGAATTGCCAATTTGAACAGCAACTATAGTAATTCACTGTTTTGTTTTTAGCATATTCCCAAATCAGGTAGACCAGTGTTGATATTTTAGCTCTTGTAGCTTCTGAAACAGGCTTGATTTTTTTCCTAGTTTAATTTTTTAGATTTGAAGGGGAAAAAAAGAAAGGAGGAAAGAAAATGTAACTGCGTGTGGCTTTCATTCTTTCATACTGCGTGAAATAAGAGCAGAGCAATAACTCTAAATGGTCAAGGTAGTAGCCTGAGGGCATTCTTTGGAATTCTTCTTTCTGTATTTATTCACTTAAGAAGGGCCTAATTTCTACCAACATCTATAGGACTCTTTTATACCAATTTAATGATAAAATAAGACTTGTTATAAAAGATTTATTCAAAGACTTATTCAAAACAGATTTTTTTTAAATGGAAAACTGGTGGGTATTTATATTACAGGATAATTTACTCTTGCATACTCAAAAATCTTCTTTATCCCTTTTAAAAATCATAGTTATCTAGGCTTATTTCATAATTATTCATTCAGTTCTTTCCGCGGATATTCTAGGGTCTTTGGATGCATCAGAAAACAAAACAGCAGAAAGTTCTGACTTCCTAG
Organism: Potos flavus; assembly: GCA_028534135.1. Classification (NCBI taxonomy): domain Eukaryota; kingdom Metazoa; phylum Chordata; class Mammalia; order Carnivora; family Procyonidae; genus Potos; species Potos flavus. The sequence goes on from CM052898.1 coordinate 123,043,665, forward strand.
TGTTTATGCTCTAGCAGGGGAACACATACAATAAACAATAAACCTAACACAAAAATAAATTATGTAGCCTATTTGAAGGTGATATATATAATGAAAAGAAAAATAAGCAGGGGAAGGGGAATAAAGAATACAGTACATCAAGTGCCTGGGTGGCTCAGTTGGCTAAGCATCCAGCTCTTGATCTCAGCTCAGGTCATGATCTTGGAGTCATGAAATCGAGCTCTGTGTTGGGCTCTGCACTCACTGGGGAGTCTGCTTAGGATTCTCTCTCTCCCTCTCCCCCCCAACCCTGACTCTGTCAAATAAGTAAATAAATAAATCTTATTTAAAAAGGAGTATTGTATAATTAGAGGTTACGGTTTTCAATTGGGTGGTCGGGTAGACTTCTTTGAGATAATCTTTGAGTGTGGAGCTGAGATGGTGACTGTGCCATATGCTAAAGACCCCAGATCAGGACTGTGCCTTCAGTGTTAGAAGAACTTCAGAGGGTCCAAGTAACCATGGAGAAGTGAGCAAGTTGGGGAGTTGTGTAAGATGCCAGAGAGGTAACTTGGAGAAGAGAGCACAGATCTTTTAGAAGCTGATAGGCCCTTTTAAGGATCCATTTGAGAAGCATATTATTATGTGAAGTTCAACTCTTCATCCCAAGTTACAGAATCAATGATAAACACGCAAATTATTTGTTCTATCAATCCCAAGTATAAAATATCCAACCAGCTTAATTCAATCTAAGAAGCATCCATCGAGCTACTCCTTTGTTCCAGGCAAGGAACCAAGGTGGTCTGATCGAAACCTCGAATTGAATCTCAAAGGAGGGAAATGACCATCAAATGGTATTTATAGAGCAACCCAATGAGTGTCTTTTTAAAAAATAATAATAGTGTTACTGTTGTATAATATACATACAGATTAGTTTAGAAATCATGAATGTATAGTTGGCTGAATTACCAACAAGTGAACACTCTTTCATGATGAGAACATTAGCAGTTCACGGAACCTCGGTAGTTTCCCTCATGCCAAACAACACTGTCCCTTACCTCCTTCCCAAAGATGGCCGCTATCCTCGCTAATAATGCTGCATATTAGTATTAACCACTTTTGTTATATTTGCTTTTATGCAGGTTTCCTTTGCTCTATGTTATGATGGTGTAGTTCTAAGATTTTAGGCATAGCTGTTGTTCATTTCTTTTAGAAGTTTTATCATTTTAGGTTTTATATTTACATCTTCCATCATTTTGAGTTAACTTTCACCTAAGGTGTGAGTTATGGATCAAGGTTCTCTGATATTCCAGCACCATTTTTGAAAGTTAATTAATCATATGTGGATTGTGAACCATGTAAACTATATGGACCATAGGAACCATGCATGGGTCTGTTTATGGATTTTCTGTTGTGTGCATCAATCTATAAGAACCATTCTCCAGTTCTCACACCGTCTGGACAACTATAGCTGTGCAGTAAATCTGGAAATCAAGCAGTGTGATTTGTTCTGTTTTTCCAAAATTGTTTTTCTTTTATAAAAAATCCTGCTGGGATTTTGATTGGAATTGTGTTGAATCTGTGGATTAGTGTGAGGAGAAATGACATCTTAACAATATTGAGTCTTGGAATACATTTTATCCTTTCATTTATTTAGATTTGTAATTTCTTTAAAGATTTTATTTATTCATTTATTTATGAGAGAGAGCATGAGTGGGGAGGAGAGGAAGAAGCAGGCTTCCCATGAGGAGGGACCCCCAGGCGGGACTTGATCCCAGGACCCCGAGATCATGACCTGAGCCAAAGGCAGATGCTTAACCAACTGAGCCACCCAGGTGCCCCAAGATTTGTAATTTCTTTAATCAACGTTTTGCAATTTCAGCATGGAAGTTTTGTGCATATTTTATAAGATTTATAATGAGGTATTTATGGTTTTGGTGCTTTTATAAATATTTTAGAAATTTCAATTTCCAACTGTTCATTATTGCTATATAGTAATCAGACCAATTTTTTTTTATATTGACTCTGTGTCCTGTGACCTTATTAAACTAGTTTATTAATTCTAGTTGCTTTTTTTCTTTTAATGTGAGGGACTTTTATTTTTATTTATTTATTTTTTTTTTGTGAGGGACTTTTAATGAAAAAAAAAGTCATATTCTCTGTGAATGGAGATGGTTTCTTTTGAATCTATGCCTTTTCTGTTTCTTGTCCTATTTCACTGGCTAGGACTTCCAATGAAATGTTCAATGGAAGTAACAAGAGTGGACATTCTTACCATTCTTGTTCCCAGTCTTAAGGAAAAGCACTGAATCTGTTGCCATTACGTATAATATGAGATATGAGGTTATTGTAAATGTTCTTCATCAAGTTGAGGAAGTCCTCTTCTATTCCTAGTTATCTGGGAGTTTTAGTCATAAAAGGGTATTAAATTTTGTCAAATGATTTTCTGCATCAGTTGATATGATAATGATATTTTTCTTCGATAACCTATTAATATGGTGGATGGCATTGGTTAATTTTTTTTTTGGGGGGGGCATTGGTTAATTTTTAATGTTGTATCAGCCTACATTACGAAGACAAACACCACTTGGTCATGTTGTACTAATCACTTTATATATTGTTGTATTTAATTTGCTAGTAGTTCATTGAGGACTTTTGCATCAATGTTCATGAGGGATATTGGTATATCATTTTCTTTTTTGTAATGTCTTTGTCCAGATTTGGTAGCAGGGTAATGCTCACTTCATAAAAGGTGTTGGGAAGTGTTCTCTCTTCTCTAATATTCTGGAAGAATTTATGGGAATTGGTTTTATTCCCTAAATGTTTGGTAGACTTTGCTAGTGAAACCACCTGAACCTGGAATTTTCTTTGTTAGAAGTCTTTTATCTACAAATTCAATTTATTTTTAAGTGAACTTCAACAGTTTGTATTTTTCAGGAAATTGATCTATTTACTCTAACTGGCTGCATTTATAGGTACAGTGCTGGTTTACATATCCTTTTATTATCACTTTTAGGTCTGTAGGTACTCTGGTGTTTTTCCCTCTTTTGTTCATGATTATTTATAATTTATATCTTACCTAATTTTTTCCCTTGATCAACCTGTTTAGAGTTTATCAATTTTTTTTTTCTTAAAAGAATCAGCTTTTGGTTCCGTCGATATTGTCTCTATTTTTTTTCTGTTCTCAATTTCATTGATTTCTGCTCTGTTATTTCATTCCTCTTTCTTGCCTTGGGTTTAATTTGCTCTTCTCTATTTTCTTACAGTTAAAACTTCAGTCATTGATTTGAGGTCTTTTGTCTTTTCTAATATAAACAAGTAATAAGCACTGCTAGAGCTGCAGCCTAACAAATTTTGGTATGTTGTACTTTCCTTTTCCTTCAAGATATTTTCTAATTTCCCTTATGATTTCTTATTCACTGTGGGTTATATAGAAGTATTTTCCAAATACTTGGATTCTTTCTTGTACCTTTCTGCTAATGGCTTCTAGTTTATTTCCTTATAGTCTATGAACATATTTTGTATTACTTCCGTTCTTTTACATTCAAGAAGGTTTGTCTGATGTCCCAGAATATATTCTGTCTTGGTGAATGTTCCATGCATTTCAAAAGTATTTGTATTCTTCTGTTGTTGGGTGGAGTATATAATTGTCGATTAGGTTAAGTTGACTGATGGTGTTGTTTATTTTTTTCTATTCTTACTGATTTTCTGTCTGCTTATTCAGTCACTGAGACAGGGGTACTGAAACCCTGACTATAATTGTGGATTTGTCTATTTCTCGTTGTAGTTGTATGGATTTTGTTTGTGTATTTTAATGTATTTTGAAGCTCTACTAAATGCATACACAGTAGGGTTATTAGGTTTTCTTGACCCCAGGACTGTCCCTTGTATCATTATATGATGTGCTTCTTTAATTATAAAAATATTCTTATTCTGAACTCTATTGCTATGACTATATCTTTCTTTGATTAATTTATCGTATTTCTTTTTCCAGCCATTCATTTTGTTTGTTTGTTTTTTCCTATGAATGTCTTTATATTTGAAGTAGGTTACTTTTAGACAGCAAATAAAGTTGAATCTTGCTTTTTTATCCAAACAGGCTATCTCTGTATGTTAATTTGCATGTTTAGACTATTTACATTTAATGTGATTATTGATACAGCTGGATTAAAATTCACCAATCTTGCTAGATTTTTAAAATTTTTCTGTTTTATTTCTTTTTATCTTTCTTTGGGTTGTGTATTTTTCACAATCATTTTATTTATACTCTTGAATTTAGTGTTATGTTATGATTTGTAATATATATTGTTAATCAGAGTCTACCTTCAAAGAATATTATATCACTGTATGTACAGTGTCAGAACCTCATAGTAGTGTACTCCCAATCTTCTTGCTATTTTTTGTGCTCTTGCCATTCTTTTTATTCGTATATATGCTATAAACACACAGCACACTCTTGCTAATTTTGCCTTAGACAGTCTTAAGAGCAGTTAAAAATAAGAAAAAATTTATTTAGGCTGGTCTACCACTCTTCATTCTTGTGTGTATAAATCCAGGTATCCTGTCTGGGGTCTTATTCTTTATGCCTGGAGAACTTCCTCTAACCTTTCTTGCTGTACAGGTATGCTGGAAATGAATTCCCCCTTAATTTTTGTTTTCCCGAAACAGTTTTTAATTCACCTTCATTTTGAATGATAGTTTTGCTGGTAATAGAATTATGTTGACAGCTTTTTCCATTCATCACTTTAAGATGTCCTTCCATTATTATATTATTCTCTCACTTGCATAGTTTTGTTTTGTTTTTTGGGGGTTTTTGTTTAGTTTGTTTGTTTGTTTTGAGAGAGAGAGAGAGAATGTTTAAGCAGGCTCCATGCCCCAGTGAGGACTCAGAACCCTGAGATCATGACCTGAGCTGGAATAAAAAATCAAGAGTAGGACGCTTAAACAACTGAGCCACCCAGGCTCCCCTGCTCTTACTTTTGACTTGATATTCATAAAGCCAGGAAGGTGCTCTCTATTCTGTTTCAGCCTCAGTTTTAGGGAGCCACTGTGTCTCTGGGTCTCAGGAGCAGATTATCTGTGATGATCACTAAATATAGTGATTCTGCCTCTACCCCAGTTTGTTTTCTCCCCACACTCCTCTCCCAGTCATGGTGGGTCTTTACCAGGATGCTAAGGGCAACAGGATTCACTACCTTTTTCCCAGGGGCTCAAGACTTTTGTTCTGAAGGGAATCGGTAGGAGAAGATCTGGGAGGAGCTTTACACCTCTTACACAGCCACTGTAGCTCTCCTTGCCATCCTCCACCAGGATGGACACTTTATCAGGACTCTTGTCCTACCTCAAGTCTCTCTTGAGAGCATCTGGTGAGATTTGTGGAGAAAATCCTACAGAGGGGCATGAATTGAATTCCCCTTCTATCCACACTACCCAGGAACATTATGCTCTACCAGCCTTACCAGCCTTTAACACTTTGTGAATGATTTAGATGATTTCTTCTTACCAGATAGTATGGCAGTCAGAGGCATTTGCCTCAGGTAAGCGAGTGCCCAAATCCTGTCTCTCCTTGGAGGCATCCAACTTTCCCTAGATTTCAGGTTAGCTAGTTTCTCTACAGTGAGCCTTGTCTAGTGGTGCAAACAAAGTTGTAGATTTGCAGACTGTCTGGCATGTGTTGTGTTTGTTTGTTTTTTGCTTTTCGTTTTTGTTTTTTTGTCATAAGAATGGGAACAGTGGTCTTTCCAGGTTTCTCCATTTTATGCAGAAACCATATAGCTCACTTTATTCATTTTCGTTTATGTGTCGTTTTCCATTGTATGACCCCCATAATTCTATTTTCTTGAGAGAAATTTGTATTATTTAGAGTTGGGCCCATTATTACAATAGTGTTTCTGTGATCACATACATTTTTATGCACATATAGAAATATTTCTGTAAGGTATAGACATAAGAGGAGAATTGATGAGTTACAGAATACATATATGTGTATATGAGTGATAAGGTATATGTGTTTAATTTTGATAAATTATTTTCATAAACATTTTCAATGAAGTATAAGTGATAAAAAAGTACAAACATCTTAAATGGCCACAGGGCATCTTTTAAACTCCAACATGCTAGATCCGTGGATATTCCATATACTCAAACGTTAACTGAGAACTTGTTCCATACTAGGCATGTAGGAAATGAAAGGTGAGGGAGAAGTCACTGCCATTAAGGAGTTTCAAAGATAAGATGTGATCAATTGCTGTACGAAAAAAAAAAAAAGAGTGAAGGGAGAGAAATCCTAACTGGGAAAATCAAAAAAAGCATATTGGAGATGCCATTTGATTTGGACCTTTAAGTTTGATAGTGTAGGGGCGTCTGGGTGGCTCAGTTGTTAAGTGTCTGCCTTCGGCTCAGGTCCTGGGATCGAGCCCCACATCTGGTCCCTGCTCCACGGGAAGCCTGTTCTCCCTCTTCCACTCCCCCTGCTTGTGTCCCCTCTCTCGCTGAGTCTGTCTCTGTCAAAAAATAAATAAAAAATCTTTAAAAAAAACAAGTTTGGTAATGTAGATATCAGCTAAGAACCGGTATCTGGACATTTGGGCTTGACTTTTAGTTTCTGCACATCCTAGCTGGATAAAACTCAGTCTTCCTTTCTCTAAAATGTAAATAATCATAATATCAACATAAATTAAATAATGCACCATCAGGCACGACTTAAGTGGTCAAGAAATGTTAGCTGCCATCGTCATCCTCCTCATCATCCTATATCAATTTTACCGTAGAGTTATCTTCTTCAGAAATTTCATAGAGTTTAGAGTCACTATGTCAGGAAGGAAACCCATGGCGTTGTTTATAGGAATTATTGAGGATATCTGGGTCTTTTGCCCCGGAAGAAATAATCTTAGATCCTTCATTAAGGAATGGCAGACCTTTCAGAATCACTGGGTCCAAAATTCCCACAGATGAGAAAACCGAGTCCTAGAGAGGAAAAGGAACTTGTCCAGGGTCGCAGTCTACTGAGAGAGGTACTCGTCGAAGTTCCCCAGCTATACTCTGAGCTCTGAGTAGGGAAATATTGTCTTACTTCTCTTTTATTCTCCACAAAACCTTGTGTAGTGCACTTTGTGGATCTTTGTGGAAAATAGCAAAGAGATCTTACTCCCTGACATTCCTCCTGGCTCATTCAAGGGCACAAGTGAGCAAGTTTATAAATATTTTGTAAATACGTTTCATTGTTTTTCCTAAATCAAGTGTAGTTTATACAGATAATGATCTAGGCAACAGGGAATAAAATAGAATCTGGAGAATCCTGCTTATTACTCTTTTTCTGCTGTGTGTTTCAGCTACAAAATTCTTCATTATCGTACTTCCCAATTCCTTTTATCAGTGCCCGCAGTGCCAGTGGGCAAACAGCATTCTTTATGCAATGAGAGAATTCTGAAAGCTTATTTCTTGCAGCTAGCATAAACCTCCATTTCCACAATGGTAGCAATGGTGGATTTTACCCAATGTTTTAATGGTGAATATAATCAGAACATGAAAAGATCTAAATGCATACTTTGGAGGAATTTGCAAAGATGACTAGGACAACCCAAAAAAGCACAATTCGGTTTGTTTCTTTCGCATCTGTGTTTATTTTTTTTTCCTTTCTCTTGTGCATATTGAGGACTTTTTAAGATTATAGTTTAAAAACCGAGGAAATAGTTTCCAAAATGTTCACTGATGGGGTAGATTAGTGTGTTCTTTGTAGATGTGATTATTAAATAATTCAGAGGGCTAACCCCAGACTGACATTTTTTCCTTTATTCGTGGGTGATTAAGATTCTCTCCACCACCACCCCCAGCAGATAATTATATGACATTATTTTTGTATGCTATCTCTAATCAATTTTACTTCAGACATCTAATATTCCAGGTACAGATTTGACTCAAGAGAAAGATTTACACTTCTCTTAGTGTCCTTTATGTTCTTAAAGTCTCAGCTGGTGAGGGCAGGGGAAGGGGAGGAGGTTGAACCAAAACAAATAGGGGAATCAATGGGTGATTTTGAGCAAAGGAGAGCCTGTGAATCAGTGTGAAGTTTTCTACCGTCTCCCTCAATTTCTAGAGCCAGTCCCAGCAACCGATGTAGCATTTAGAGCTTGCACACTTGTGCCACACAGATATATATGGAATTCATGAATCAGATTAAAAACTGGCCTTTGGATGATAGAAATTATATGCTATTTATAGTTTCATAGGCATGCATCTTTTAGTCTCCAGTGAGATAACAAATACCTTGGCTATTTAATTGCAATAACACCAGCATCCATTTATTCAATCATACATGTCCCCCTGGGTTCTTCAGTGACATCCTTTCATGCATACTTCATTTTGTGCCAGTTTTTGTGCTGAAACTTTTATGTGCTTGATCTTATTTAATCATTATCAGTGATCAATTAAATCTTTACCATTGTTATGGTGGTTTACCTGATACCAAAAGAGAAAAGTAGAGTTTACTTAAAAGGTTTAGGGTTTAGGGTTTAGTTAAAAGGCTGGTTGATAGTAGCAAAATTTAATTCTAAGTAGTACCTCCAGAACATGAATTCTTAATCAGTGATTATTGTTCATTCTTTCGGTAGATCTCTGCATGCCTGCTACATGTCAGGCAGAGTTCTAGGCTCTCTTCTAGTGGCATCGTTAAGGTCCCGGCCAAATGACACCAGATACCACACAAAGGCTACTCTGTGCCCCTTGGAACTGCCGGGCTCCACAAGGTTAATGCTGTTGCAGAATTCAGCCCCTCCCCCCTGAGCAAAATCTAGGTTATTTTAGAGGAACTCGTCCCCCCAAGGGGATTTGGTTACTGGGCTTAATTAGGTATCTGTCATGGGCACTACATCCCAATATCACCTTAGGAGATGCTAACCGGGCTTTGGGGAAGCCGTCTGGTCTAGCTGTCTCATTGAGTAGATGAGAAGTTGCCCCAAAATGTACACCGAGATCATAACTGAGAAGACAAGCCACAACGAGGAGTTCACTTGGGAGCAGCTTCACACCCTCACCTCACCGGTGTCACTGATGTGGCACTGACTCAGTTCAAAAGTAGAGGTGAAGGTCATTCGTACCCCAGGAGTACATTTAAAATCTCCCCTCCCCCTTCTCATGTATACCTTTGCTGTATTATAGTCCGCCCTCATGGCTGTGGCTCTGGGTTAGAGGACTAAGCTTTTCTATTCACTTCTAGTAACTGAAATTCCACTCAACCCACCCCCTCACCTGGATCCCCTAAGTTCCCTTTCAAATAAATTAACTGGATTCCTCCAGGTCAAGTGGGATTAGAAGTCCTCTTTGTTGTTCCCCAAATTCTTCTTTCCTCTCTTGTCGTATCACATCCATCCTGGCTTAGCTGAGGGTTGTTTGCGCACGTGTGTTGTCAAACTCAAACTCTGCGCGCTGAATGAAGCAAAGCTGAAAGACGAGTTTATTGCAAGGCCCACCATCCGCAAGCCGGGGAAATTCAGGGCTATGAGAGCGGGGAGTTCTGAGTTTCTCACAGGCCAAGGGACTTTTGTGGGATCAATGTGGAAGTCATTTGGCTTTTTCAGCTGATTGGTTGCCTAGTGGTCTTCTTTCCTATTTGGATCAGTATAGCTGAGTCCAGGGAACAAAGAAGTCCAGAGATGGTGTGAGCAGACTTGGCATTTGGAATTGGCTGGTGTCTTCTGCTGAGCTCTGAGAAGCTGTAAATTTCTGTAAAGCCGGGTTAAATTTCCTTTATGCTCCTGCATTGACTGTATACATTTTTTCCCCAACGCAGGTGACTCCATTTTAGTTTAGTTCTAGTGTATTCGCCATGCCTTCCTCATTCTCTTGCAAGGCCCAAGAAACGGGCTTGCCTGCCCATGAGCTGTGGAGGGTCGGGCAGATTCCTGTACCCCTCTCCGAGACTCAGTGCTCATATCTGTGTAATGGGGGACAGTGATAATACACCCTCCTCCCTTTGGGTAAGTGTGATAATTAAATGAGAAAACACACGCCAAGCAGCCAACCCAGTGCCTCACACACAATAAGAGCTTAATCAACTCTAGTTATTATTATCCTCAGCCAACATGTATTAAACATTTACAAAGATCCAGGCACTAAATAAGTACTTGTTCAATGGACTAGAATTTAGTGCCTCAAACGCTTCACTCTGATATCTACCATATGGATAACAAAGCTTTATTATGCCATTTGGATTTAGTTCCAAACCCAACTGTATCCCTTGTATTCAAGCCAGCTCCTAGGCCACCTGGATAACTTTTCTGGCATTTCGATGAACACGCTGATGTGATACAGGCATAATTAGACTTTGCATCTATTCCCAAGAGTGCTTCGTGAGGGGAGCCAAGATGTTCAAGGACTATAGAGGCAGGTATAGGTTTGCTATTAAAGTACCTCGGCATAGACTCATTTCCTTTTTGGCTGATGTTAGTTACAATAATCTAAGTCTGCATTTAAGATTATATCTCTGAAGAGACAAAATAATAGGGCATTCTAACTGCTTAAAAAAAAAAAAAAGAAGCAGCAGCGGTAATTGACTTTTATGTGTAGGGCAGGACTCCACAAGGGATTTGTTGAAAAAAGCAATTGTTTTCATGGTCACGTGTGTTGGTTTGGATTTTCTGTTGTAGTGTATTTTGAAAGAAGACTTTGGCTAATCATTGTGATTTCCCAAGCAGCTGGTCTTCTCCTGGCATCGGTACAGGGTCAGTCTATTTCCCCTAATCCAACCATAATGTCATAAAACGCTGGCTGTTCCCTTGGCAACTGTTCAGGGTAGGCTGGCCACTCTCTCTGCCTCAAGCCAGTGGGGGGCTGCAGGCAGGCCCCTGCAGGCCACAGGGAAGCCTAGCGCCTTAGGAAGTGCCTTTGCATCAACAGACCACTTACGCTATTTTCATTCGGTGTAGAGAGAATCCAAAAGTAAATTTCACAAGAGGAAAAGAACATATACCCTACCCAAATTATTCCCCCCCCATTGTTTTTGTTTGTTTTTGTTTTGTTTTGTTTTGTTTTACTGAGTAAAGTTTCTGCCCACTTTTGGCCTTGTTTTCAAATGAGATAATATAAAATCAGAAACTGTAATTGACAAACTATGAAGTGCTCCATAGAGACTTCTATATCTCATAGTCATTTCTTGTTCTCTCTCTTTTTTTAAAGATTTTATTTATTTAACAGAGAGAGAGTGCAAGTAGGGGGAGCAGTAGACAGAGGGAGAAGGAGGCTCCCTGCTCAGCAGGGGCTCGATCCCAGGACCCTGGGATCATGACCTGAGCAAAAGGCAGATGCTTAAGGACTAAGCCCCCCAGGTGCCCCTCTTGTTCTCTCTTTATCTAAGCCACACCTCAAATGTCTCCTCCTCATCCACTGGGATGACTTTTTTGACTTGCTCTCCCAATTCCACTCTCTAAGTCAGTTTATACCTCCCTCCATATGTATTAAAATCAATATGAATGAAACCTTTTTCAGATCTTCTCTCTTACTTACTCTCTTCCTTTTCCAAAATCCTATACCATTTGGGTTTAGTGCAAAATAAATTAATGGGTTTTTTTGGTTTTTGTTTTTGTTTTTTTAACTTCTGTAAAGTGAACAGTACTTGAATGTACTTGGGAAGGCAAGACCAAGTTATATGAAATAACTAACCTTGTGTTCCTAAATACTGCACAGATCTTATGTGTTCCTCAACACTTAGCATAATACTAAGCATCAGGTATAAGTATAAAAATATTACAGTAATCTCAGTTACTCACAAATCATTGATAACAACCCCTTCACTAGTAGAGGAAAAGCTACTTTTGATCTTTCTTCTCCCTGAAAACTAAGCAGTGAGAAGCAAGCAGTGCCTTTGTTTGTTTTTGATAGTTGCATGAAAACAGGCATTTGTAAGTAATAGAAAGGGGGAAATTTGGCTCCTTGAAAAGACTGGAATGTTTTCAAGTAGATTTGAAAATGAACCAATACGGAAGCCAACACAAAGTGTTTAGGGGCAAATGGGTCTATTCCCTGTCATCTCTTCATCATTTGCAGTTTGTGGGAACACACCATGTCATGGCCCCTGGCTTCCAGACTGAAAGGGTTGGCATAGAGGCTGCTGAAGTTCTACAGATCCACTCCACAGCCCTTACCCTGTCTACACCAAAGCTTTCTCAAGTGTCAGTACTGCTGCACAGGCTGGCACAGTACTGGTGAGTCGGGCTGGTGCACAGTGGGCAATGACCGGCCAGGGGACCATTTTGAACAAATGGATAGCTCCGAATGAATGGAAAACCCATCTTCAGATTTCCAAAGGACTGCTAAAGCACTTGGCTCTGGAGTATAGAGATATACAAATGAATATAACAAACTGGATGCCTCCTCTGCAGCTGTTTCTGCTGGGATGCCAGGCTTTCCCCTCCTTGCTACTCGTGCCTGTCCATCCCCTACTGCAGCCCATCACACCTTCTTCCATTTTTACAAGTGATTTTTCCTGCTACTGCCACTCCCCACCCCAACAAAAAAAACGAGCCCTGTTACCATTCTTGTGGGCTGTGGGGCAGAGAGGAGTTTTGCCTGACTTTGAAATGGTTGTAACTTCACTTTGTATAGACGACAAAAATGGAAAACCAGATCTTGTGTTTGTTTCAAAACTGAAATTCCTAATCCTAACCTGAAGTGAAGAAACAGACGCTGGAGCGCACTGGGATGTCTGGGCTCACTTCAAACAAAAGCAGCGAGGGAATTGCTTTCAAACACCTATTTTAGGAGTTTACATTTTTGTTCTTGCCTCCGATTCTTAGTATCTCCAGTGTGCTAGAAATAATGCTTTTAGGAAGAATGTGGATCATAATGTGATGCACATCAAATAATGGTCGGAGTGCAAGGATGAGCAGAGTCTCTCTTCCTGGGTAGTGAGATATCTGGTAGGTGTCTCGGTTAGCAGCCTCAGGCTTCTAGAACATTAGAAGGGTGCATGGAAAGTCACGTATTCAGCCCCTTCACTGGACAAATGGGCAGAACAACAACCTGGCAAAGGAAAGGACTTGCTCAAGATACTGCTGCAAGTTCGTGGTTTTTGTACTAAAATCCAGATCTCATGCTATCTCCCCAGGACGCTCTGTATTTTTCTAGTACATCTCCTGATGGTTTTCTTGTGAATGATAGTGCACAGTGTGTGTAATTTAACAGAACTGTTTAATACTTGACAGAAGTAGGCTTCCTCATGTTAATCACTTTCAAGCTCCTCTGAGTGCCATAGTATCTTCTCCTGCTGTTTTCTCTCTTGAGCAATTTCTTCCCCTAAGTCTCTAAGCAGTTGCCAGGGTTTTGTGGTTCCATGTCAGTTGGACAGGTGTTACTCTAAAACTGCTATATATATATCACATAGATATGATATATATATCTATCTTATAAAATATAAGGTAGAATGAGAATCACTCTCTTTCGTCTTCAGCTCCATTTTCAATTATGTATTTATGAGCGGCATCTTGGTAGCATGGAAAGAGTACGGTTTTTGCAGTTCTGTATCCCAGCGTTTATATAGTTTTCTAGCAATGTGGCCTTGGGCATATTTTTAACCTTTCTGAGACTCACGTTCTTCAAATAAAAATAAAAATAAAATAAACCACAGGTGAGTCTCCTTTGCAGTGTTACTATTGGATTCTA
>CM052898.1:123057796-123099280 GCA_028534135.1 Potos flavus
TTTTGTTTTGTTTTGTTTTGTTTTGTTTTGTTTTCCAGATTCTAGTTGCAACAGTCCTAATGAATATAACTTTAAATTGCAATATAAGTCGGAGTCTTTTTTGGACATGTACATTTCCAATAAATAACACATATGGTTGAAAAGAAACATATTTTAAGAACAGTGGTTCCCATTTATAGCTAACCGTTAGAATTACCTGGATGCTTTTAAAACTGATACCCAGGCAGCACCCCAGACCACTTAACAGAGTATCTGGGGGTGGGTCCCAGACATCAGTATTTTTTAAAGTGTTTTAAGTGATTCCAGTGTTGAGAATTACTGGTTTAAATCTTATTTTGTGTGCTCGCTACAGCAGCACATATTTTAAATCATTTTGTGTGTGTGTGGTAATGTTCACTATTTTTATACAAACACATCTTTAAAAGGATAACATTTTGAATCACCTATAATCACATAACTCACTATTTAATCACTATAAACATTTTGGAATTGCTAACCTGCCTATAATTTTTCTTCTTTTTTTTAAAAAAAGTTGCAGTCTTAATGTGTGTATTATATATGTATACTACATATAGTAAATTTTATGTTTTTTCTTATGTATTTGATATCTATTCACATATTTGCATGTAATTGATTAAAATGTACATGTATGTTTATTCCTAATCTCTTTTATTTATATGGGATATTTTCCCATATATCCCCAGAAATATTTTCTAATAACCTGGTTCTTAATATTTGTATAACATTTATACTACATGAATACACCACAGTTTATTTATTCCTCTATTCTTACAAATTAAGTTTGCAGGAAACACTCTTAAACAATTTGAGGAGCATTAATCCAATTTTTACCTTGGGAATAAATCAAGTGATCTGCTGATCCCTTCCTGTGTGGATTGGATTTTGTCCATGAAAGGAGAGTAGTAGTCCCCTAAGAGCTACGTAGTACCTCCTTTCTTCCCAGCATTTGGAAGAATGGCTATTTCCTGCTCGTCCTCGAGACTCAGAACTTAACACAGATTTGCTCCGGGTTTTAGAAACCTTGAATCTTAGCACTGAAAGAGTCCCTACTAACTGACAAAATTAACTTGGGAATGATTTTCCTCCTCTGGAAGGAAGGGACAGGTCATGAAATGATGACAAGGACTCTTTGAATGTTGAAATATTGGGCAATGAAGCCAGCAAACACTGTCTCCTCAGGCATTAAAAGTTAAGGTCACCACTTTGGCTGGGAGAAGTGAGCCCGAATTTGAAGACTTGAAGCTTCAGGAAGGTCTGAGCCAAGCTCTGGAACAAATGGGTCAAGTGTGATAGAGGAAGCAGCAGATGCAGAGGAACACTGAAATCCCACTGGGATTTGGGTCATCTAAGATGACATGGTAGATGTTCACCAGATGCTGAGAGTCTGCTTGCAAGTAGGCAGAAAGAAAACATCTGTCTCACGATTCGAGGTAAAATATGATGATGCTTCAAACTCAGTTGTCCAAAGAATGTCTCAGAGTCCCCATTCTTCGCCACTCCAATGCTCTGGTCGTTTGCCAAAGCCTTGTAAACACTTCTTTCTGTTCTTACTGCCTTCCCTCTTCTGATTGAAGGACCAGTTTTAGGCCATGTGAACATGGGAGAACTTAACACTGTGCCTGGCATGTAGCGGACATTCAGTAGGTGCTTAATGAATGGAAGGAGCAGGCACAATCAGCGCTTTCCATTCTGGTGATCTGCTTTATGATAAAATTTCCAGGAATGCATTGTGTCCACAATTGTTAATCATATGCACAAGAAATGCTTTCTTTTGTCAATGTTAAATCCCTCCAAAGTTAATCCCCCTTCATGGTTTTGTGTGTTTTGGGGTGGAGGGTGTCTCTTGGGTTGTGTTGTGTGTGTGCGTTTTGTACAGAAAGCTGTAAACGAAACCGTATCCTCGAGCAGCTCTTTTGAGAGAGACACAGTCCTGCACAAAGGCTTGGGCACAGGTTAGATGGCATGTCTTTTTCTGTAAAGGTCTTACTCGGACATTTCCTGATTCCATCACTTCCTTCTGACCGCCCTATTTAAAATTCCAGCCAATCTCTGAGTCCTCGAGGAACAAGCCAGGATAATGATCAAGATAATGTGGCTAAGAGGTGTGAAATTTCTCAGCCTTTCTGAAAGAGATGAGTGAGAAGAAATGTCTTCAGGATTAGAAGCAGCTTTCCTTAGTAGCCAGAGAGACACATGTCCCGAGTCCTGCTCAAGCTGGCCCTTCTCCTCTGAGCGACCCCTTTCCAGTGCTCTGGAGGCGTGGTGGGCTCAGATGGCTGCAGGGTGATGTATCTCAGTGTTAACTAGGAAGTCCGTCCAAGCTTTAGTGTAAATCTTGGTTTTAAGGAGAGTTCACCCAGGGATATAAAATAAAATGGGATTTGAATGGAAACTTGGCATCCCAGTTTGGAAACATTTTTTATTGGGTACAGATTTGGGAGGGGGGAGGAAAAAACAAACACAATTTCTATGTTGTAAATGTTGATAAAAAAAGAACAAGTAAAACAAATTAAAATGTTTTGTTTTGCTGAGGCTTATTTGCATTCCCATGACTCCAAAATACTTCTGGATTTTATGAAAATTTGTATAACTCCTTTAGTGTAGAAACACAGGGGAAAAAATGAAGTTAAATAAAGTCAGAGAATAACAGAGGTAAGATGTAAAATTATAGTAGTCAGTTGGTAAAGATTCTAATGAGTTTTTTTAATCATGTTTTTTGTTGTCCAAGAGGATCATGCTGTTAATTATTTTGAATATATGATTCTCACATTATGTCTTCAACTTGCCAATTCTGTTATCTGTTAGTGACAAACTTTTATATTCCTCCCTATATGTATCAACCCAATCCCTGGAGCTCACTTCTTGTTATTGCTCTTGTCAATTTTTATAACCGTTAGATCTTAGGTATACTCCACTACCAAAGTTATTAAAATTAAAGAGAAAATAGAAGGTTCATAGTCATGACTCAATTCACAATAATCTATTTATTTGTATCGTACTTTAATCTCAGAAATATGTATTTAAAGGGAAGAAGAACCAGAATAATCAGGAAGTTTGTGTTATAATCCTGGCTCTCCTGTGGAACCGCTGTGTGATTTTGAGCAAGTAGCTATCTTGTGTAGCCCCTCTGTAGTCCTCTGACCGTTTCATTCACTCATCTGGGCGTGAGGTTTAAAGGACATGGGTAAGGTGATTCATGGTCTAGGTGATCCAGAATGTCACTGCCCAATATGCCAGCCACTAGCTACATGTGACGTACTTAAATTTAAGTTAATTAAAATTTTAAAATTTTAACCACAGTTTAAATGCATACTGTTCACATGTAGTAGCGGCTACCATATTGGACTACACGGAAGAACTATTCCATCATCACAGAAAGTCCCGTGGAGTAGCACTGACCTAGAATAACACCCCCTTCCCTAATGCTGGGAATTGGGGTTTGAGTTTAGGTGATATCTCTTTGAGTTGCTCTGTGAACTGCTGCGGTCCCTAGAGAACTCTGTCTTTCTCCTTGAGCCACGTGCGACACCGCAGACCCGGCATGCCAGAGAGAGGGGTTACTTTTTGCTCGATGATGTGTCAGCTGCATCGTCACAGATGTGGAAGCAGTGGGCCTGCTTATTCTGAATTCTGTCAGAATCATTTTTAAGTACCATATGTCCAGTGTCGTCTTTGGCACATTTCTCTGACTTCATCCGAGTTCCAAAATGAAGCCTCACAGTCCCCTTCATAAATTTAGCCATCAAAGGCGATGATGGCTTGCTGAGCTCTCAAGCCTGAAGTGAAGTGGGATAATCGTGCTGGGAATGGAGAGTGAGGGGACATCTGAGAATCATGTTGCTGGTATGGATTGGCAGAAATTCATCTTCAGTGAATGCAGAAGCAGCTGCCTAATAAGATGACATTTGCCCCTTCTGTTTATGATCGCCTGCCCCCCCCCATTCTATCTAAATGTCTGATTTCAAAAGTCCTTTACGAACTATAAAACCATATACCAAAGTTAATACTGATTATTAATATCGTCAGTGATTTTTTTGGCAGCACTAGGATAAAGACGTAAGATGGCGACCATCTCTGCTGCCTTAATGGTCTGAAGTTCACGTCTGTATAGATGCAGAGGTGCCTGACTCGCTCTGAGTGTTGTGTGTGTCTGTGTGTGTGCACACACGCATACGCACACTGGTGTTCCTGTGTGTGAGAGAGTACATTTTTTTTGTTAAGCGTAGTATTTTCACCTGTTTTTTTCCTAGCAAGGCCTCTGAAGCTGGCTGTTCAAATCCTAGTTCCACCACAAATTAGTTAGGTGATCTTGACAAAGTTACTTACCTTCTTCGTGTTTTAGTTTTCTTACCTAAAATGAAGGTAATATGAGTTCCTATAACAGGATTGGTATGTGGAATAAAAAGAATGCGGGTGTGGGTGTGTGTGCATTATAAGCACATATACATACATATATACTCATTTACATACATACATAAAACACACACATAAATAAATATATGTATGTGTGTATACATATGTCTCAGTATAGTTCCTGGTGCATCGTAAGTGCTATTGAAGTATTAGCTATAAATTAGCCATTATTATTAGGACACTAATATGCTTATTAGTGGACACACCAAATCCATTCCTCTTTCTCTCCCAGAACCTTGTGATCTACCGAATGGAGGGTGATAACAAGGTGTCTTCGTATCCTGTCTTTGGAGAGTGTGAGCCACTTGCATTGAGCCCTTCTCTTGCAGGATATCCACCCAACCCTTGGGTTGATTGGATGCTGCCTTCAGAACTAGTTAACTCCAGTGCCCCGGGACCTTCACAATACCCTCCCTGAACTTCTGTATTCTGAGAGCTTTCTTCACCACCACAGTCCAGTACCACCACTGCCACCCCCACGACACGGGCGCACGAGCACACACACACACACACACACACACACACTCTCCAGCGTTCTGTGTTTCTTTTTTTATTTTTTATTTTTTCGCCCAATGCTTAAGATTTAAGGGCCCTAGATCTCTGATCCCATCTTGACTGAGGCACAAAGATGTCTTGCTCCCATGCTGTTGATGTTGACAGAAGTAGGGCATGTTTTTCCTCCATGTGCTGCTGAACTCTGAAGCAGAATGTACGAGGTGTTTTCTGGTTACCAAGGATACCTGGTGACATAACCATACCTAGCCTTTCTTTCCTCTCTCCGCCCCCTCAGCCTGTCCCCTCCCCTGGGTCTTTATGTGCTGCTCTCTGCAGAGTACAGCTCGTACTCTATAGCCTGTACTTATTTTGGTGCAGAAACAGCTGCCCAGGACTGACTGGAGAGATTACAAGCACTTTCACTCTCTCCAGTGGACAGGTTACCTCTTGAGAGAGAGCAGCTCAGCTTTCTTATATACTAAGCTTTTTTTGCCATTTTAGAACACATCCAGTTTTTGTTTGGTTCTGGTAAGAGGACTAACAAAATACTCTCTGGTTTCTGTAGATTGATTTATTGGAGACGTTCTGCCTCCCTCAGTGTAGATCCTTGCCCCATTAGCTTTCAGCGGTAATTAGTTCAAGGTCTCATCTGGAAAGTTCTGCCCTATTAGCCCTACATGGGCAGTGTGTCTTGGGATAGACATTTTACATTCTGTCTGTAGCAGAAGACTACCTACAAACAGAAATGTAGCTTAATGTGAAATATCAAACAACTTCAATCACCTAATATCTAGATATCTTAGACTGGCATTCTAGGCCCTCCATGACCTGACTTCTAACTTGATGTCCTCAACTCCCGTCTTACTCCACTCACATTAGCAATAGGTTTTCCCATCACTGTTTCTTTGCTCATATTGTCTCTGCCTGGAATTCCTTCACCACTCCCACCCCCACCACCACCACTTCCATCACCACCACCTCTATCACCACCCCCACCCCTACCATCACTTCCATCACCATCACCACCCCCACCACTGCCTCGATCACCACCCGCACCCCCACCCATCAGCTCCATCACCACCATCATCACCTCCACAACCACCTCCATAACCCCCATCATCACCTCCATCACCACCACCACCGCTGCCTCTATCGCCACCCCCACCATCACCTCCATCACCACCACCACCTGCATCACCATCACCACCATCACCACCTCCCTCAGCACCACCATCATCATTACCACCACCATCACCAACACCTCCATCACCATTACCAGTACTCTCATCCCCACCAGCACCATTATCACATCACTACCATCACCATCACTACCACCACCATCACCACCACCATCCTGCCACCATCACCACAACCATCTCCACCACAACCACCACCATTACCACTACCACCAGCAGCAACAGTAGCAGGTATCCTCTCCTTTAAGACCCAACCCGAACACCTCTTCCTCTGCAAAGGTATTCATATTTGCTGAAAGTGACAGTTCTCGCCTCTGAACTCCCACTCTTGTCTCTCTACCTCTCTCTTATGACATCCTCAATTACGTTCTATCTTGTGATACTTGTTATTTAGTTGAATAGGCCATATCTCTACTACTGGATATGAAATTTCATGATGATGGCATGGTCCTGTCTTATCTCCTCCTGCCTCCTTCCCAGTTAGGCTTAGGGCAGGCTTATTTCCTCATATCCTATAGCTTTTCAAAGAATACTTGTTGAATAGGTGAGTGAATAAATGGCAGAAACCATGTGTAGAATGCTGATGCGAGTACTTTCATTGACTGGAACTATTGAGAAAAGATTGCTTATACAGGAGACTTGAAATAGTTTAATATTAATGGGATGGAATATTAGAGTTGGCAGGAACTTCCAAATAATCTGGCCACTATGTCCCTTCCCATACCACCTTCATTTTCAAATGAGGAAACTAAAAGTTATACGTGACTGATCCACATCACATAGTAAGGAAGTAATAGAGCTAGGATTGTAACTCAGATCTGGCATCCAACCCAGCATGTTCTTTTGAAACAAGGCTCGAATAATAGTGACATAAACATTCTATTGCCCAGACACATGAATGTGAGAAGATAATTTCCCACACCGCAGCACATCAGCTCATACATTTATTTCCTTGCTGATATAAATAGCACCAACAAAATAGCAGCAACTTACAATGGAAACATGACTGCTTCCATCATATGGTGGTTCTGCACAGCTGAATCAGAAACCCGGGTAAGGAGATAAGATAAGTCTTACTCAATTTCGTACTTCTAAATGACTTAATTACTGAATTTTGGGCTGCCGGGTCATAAACAGCACGAAAGGAAGTGGGAGTTGGAGCTGGCTGACATTCCCTCAACAGGGAGGGGACTAGAGAGGAAAATATTGGGAGTCCTGCACTTCCGCACTAGGAGGCGGTGAGGGTAGGAGCCAAATGGTAGGGCGGGGGAAGATTCCTTTCCCCAACTATGTAACAGAGCATTACGTGAGTGAATTCAGAACTTTGAGTGTGTTCTGAGCTGAGTGCCTGCTGGAATGTGGACTGTAAATCTCTCTCATCATCCTTCTCCTCACTGACCTGCAAACAACCCCTGTTTCTCCCATCTGCTTCTCCACCACCTGCCTTTCAGTCTTTTTCTACATAACATTTTCCATTCTCCTACCTTCCTCTCTCTCCACCTTTCCATGGTACATCTCATTCCCCCTCCAAGTGTTTGCATCTGGCCATATTTTTCCCTAGCCATGAGACCCACAGTAGGGTCATGTGATCTCTTAACACATCTGCTCAACAAATATTATTGAGCCCCAACCATCTAGTTGTTGAAGATACAACAGTAAACAAAACAGTGAGCAAAAGAGAAAGTTCTGCCCTGTGGACTTTACATTTGAGTGGGGGGACAATAAGCAAAATAGTTGGTAAGTTATGTAGAATATTAGAAGGTAGTAAGTGCTGGGGAAGAAAAAAGCTAGGTTGGAAAAGGTGAATGTAGGAGAAAGGGCTCCAGGTCTCAGTACAGAATCAGACAGCCTGGGCTGGAATTGGACCCTAGCTCCATCCTTCTGGGTCATGTGACCTGGGCAGGCTAATAGATCTCACTATGCTTCAGTGTCCTCATCTGTATGTCGGGAATCACAAGGAAAACTGATACCTTCTTGAGTGATTTGGGGGATTAAATGAGATGACGCATATAAAGTGTTCAACCCAGGACTTGCTGCCCTATAATCACTAAATGATTGTTAGTTTGTATTATTTGTAACATGATGCTGTATATTATAGTATATACATTACGCATGTAACATACATAGTGTATATATGTGTATGTTATGTACATAACATTATTATTAACTTTGCGCCCATAATATTCCATTTTTCTCAAATATCTGTATTTTCATCTGTGTCTCTTTTTCTGCTACTCTATGTACTTTTGAAGGCAAGAACCACATCTTGAGGATCTCCATAGCCTCCATAGTTCCTTGGCACATAGAGAATTCTATGTTTGCTTGCTAAATTAGAAACAAATGTAATACACCATTCCGAGGCACAATAATCTTGTGCCGAAGCCAGTTGTTAGAACCTTCTCTGGTTCTGATCCTTCTCGTGTCATAGCTAAATGACAGCTGCATTCTGTCCATCTCCTCTCCCTGCCTGTAACCACCGTTCCTTCCCACCCCCTGCAGAATGCCCACCTCCTTCCCCCAGCTCACTGACCGTCCCACCCCTCTACTCCTCCACAGGAGCTTTCCAGAGATTATTTCCTATGGATCCAGCCAGCTCCTATAGCTTTGTTCTACCCTCATGCGAACTTAAACAATTTCTATTTTATTACTCAAAGGAGTCCGGTGGGCTCCTTTGTGGGGCTCCCCTCTCAAAACCTGCGTGCATGCCCTAAACCTCTAGTAATAATGTGCTTCTATTCTCTAGTAGTAGAGATTTCATTCCTTTTCTCATGTGATCCTTACAACAACTGTGTGAGGCACAAACTTTGGGGATTATCAGCAGCATGTTCCTAATAAGGAAACAGAGCTCAGAGAGTGGAGTGAAAACTCCCAAGCTCACGTGGCTAAAAATGGCAGCACTGACACCTGAATTCCCATTATCTCCAGCAATAGCGGATTGAAAAAGTTTATGCTTGGCACTTGGACGACCAGAATTCCCACCCCGGCATTGCTGTCTACTCACTGTATGACCCTGGGAAATGCCTCGGTTTTCACTTCTGTAAAATGAAAGTAACTCTTGCCCATCCTGACTCACAGGCATATTTTGAAGATTAAAAGACATGTTAAGAAATTTCAGAAAGTATAAATTGTCATGTATAAATGTCAGGAGTATGAATAAGCTCTGTAAAAATATAATGACTGATGTATATGAAAGGAAGAAGTGAACACTTTGTGATTTCCACACACACCAGAAAAAGAAAAGCTCTTTAGAATTTTCAGGCATAACTAAGCATTGGCACTGCTGATAAAGAATATAGGATGCATGCAAGCTTTTTTTAAATGTATGGACTAAAGAATAGAGTATGTACAACCACCAGAGTCCAAATATTATTTAAAAATAGCCCCCTCCCAAGGAACACACGCACACTTGATAAACAGTGAAGAAGATAGTCTTTTTCCGTCGCACTGAACAAACTGCAGAGGTGTTTATAGTGACCTGTAAAATCCAGGGATGCAAGGTGATGTGCTGATTTGTCTTATTATAGTAAGAGGCTCAGCATTACGGGCCAAGTTCATTGCAGAGTCCAGGAACCCATTCAAATTCTGTGGTCATCCTGGATTGTTGTTGAACTGCCATGTCACAAATCAGCTACCCCTTGGGACTTGGAAAATCTGACGTTATATAGAGATTTTTGTGAAATTTCAAACCAATAGTGTTTTATATTTTATAATTGGTTCTCAATAGAGGGACATATAACTTAGACTGAATAATATTTGCAGCAAGGACCTGTGGCCTGGATGACAAAAGTAATCTGTGCACAAGTGCTGAGATTTCTCTGTCATCCTGCTTTGCTCCCCCAGTACCCACCAGGGACTACTAGGTGATGGTGCCAGGCAAGAGCTCCATGTTGTAGTGAATTTTGGTCCAGATCATCAGAGTCGGCAGGGAAGGAGAGGAGAGAGATGAGCATAACTCCTTACAGACCCTATAGCTATAGGTCCCTATAGCTTTGAATTCAGCCATAATGCAGAGACTAAAAGGGTCACGGAGTACTATGGATAGGGCCACGTAGATATCTACCTGGAGAGCACAATTAGGGATTAGATCTCTATTAGGGACTAGACAGAGCACTGGGGAGACGGGGGTTCCCAGCTGTCCCAACAGCTGCTAGAGATTCCTGATTCTTTTAGGATTAGGCATCCAGATCTTAGCCCAGCCCCACTGGCCTGGATTTAAAATGCCATTTGGGGCTTCTAGCTGAGCACATTCCCTCTTGGTACCACATGACAATGCTATGCTTTCTGAACAGGAAAGCCGGGAAGGCGAGCAGAGAACCTCATGGGCCTAGCCCGCCAGCCTCCTTCTTCTTGGTATTAGGCATACACTGCATAGATGGGGTGGAGGCTCAGGTCAGAGAGCTCTCTCAGCACTTACGGAGTTCTCCTCGGGCTAATTTTAGAATCCCAACTTCTGGATATGGCTTGCCCAAGGTCACACAATGAGTCCATGGGAGATCTGGGTGAGAACCCAAGTCTTTTGAGTTTCCACCTAGCTCTGTAATGAAGCAGCACCTCCCTCTATTATGGTAATGTATCAAGCTACATGTACCTTAATATGCTTCCTGAAGATAACCATCTTAGCCAGATGCAGATCATCTGGACTAAGCACCCCACACCCTGGATATGCATTACTACCCCCTCCTCTCAGGACAGGAAAGGAAGGTCTCATAAAGATGATGTGTCTCTTAGATTTTGGTGAGGCTTCAGTGGACTTCAGGAAAGGCACTGTGTTTATTCTGAGACAGTGGAAGACAAGTTGCAAAGGATCTTAGATTTTCTACAGAGATACTTTTGGGGGATAGGCTGTAATGTGACATCTCCTGGTGTTTACCTATTTGTGTAGTTCCCTTTTCCTAAGTACAGGTGGAGCCTGGAACTTTCTTCCAATCAATAGAAGATGGCAAAAGTATTGGGATGCTGCTCCCATGATTGCCATACATTGTCTCAGAGTGCATCCCAGCCAACTGGCACAAGACACTCTTCTTGTAGGCTCGAGGAAGTAAGTGACCATGTTGGAGAAGCCCATGAACTAAGGCCTCTAAGGAACTGTGGGCTGCCTCTAGGAGCTGAGGGAGTGGCCTTCAGCTAACAGCCAACAAATAGCCAAAGCCTTACAGCCAAAGGAAATGAATGCTGCCAACGACCTGAACACTGTTTGGGAACAGATTCTTCCCCACTCAAGCCTCCAGATGAACATACATCTCAGCAACACCGTGATTTCAGCCTGCGAGGCTCTGAGTTGAGGATCCAGCAAAGCCATGTATGGACCCCCAGAAACCATAGGATAAAAAGACACGTTGTTTTAAGCCACTTAGCTTGTTAAGCAGCAATTGAAAGCTAATGCAAGGGCGTCTAGGTGGCTCAGTGGGTTAAAGCCTCTGCCTTCGGCTCAGGTCCTGATCTCAGGGTCCTGGGATCGAGCCCTGCATCGGGCTCTCTGCTCAGCAGGGAGCCTGCTTCCCCCTCTCTCTCTGCCTGCCTCTCTGCCTACTTGTGATCTCTCTCTCTCTCTCTGTCAAATAAAATCTTTAAAAAAAAAAAAGAAAGCTAATACAACACTCTTAACTATTTTCTAACTGGGTGCCATTTAGAAAATCCTCACCTCGTAAAGGAGTCTCCTACAGTTTTCTAAATCAGTAGTTACAAAGGTTCTGCTTGAACATCTTCAGTGGTGGGGAGCTACCATTTCACAGGGCAGCCCATCCCAGGGTTAAACAGTTAGCAAGCTATCAAGTTCCACCCTCTGGAGGGAAATATACCATGCACAGACAGCCTCTGATATGCCATGGATCCTGGGTAGCCTGGTGGGGAGTTCCCTATTCTCTCAGTCCTGGACTATCCCAGTTGGCAAACAGTCCTTGTCTGCCTGCTTCATCAAGGAAGGACTGGAGAGGAAAGATGGGACAGGTCCACAAGACAATCTCTTGCTCCCCATTTTATCACTCGGCAGCGATGTAAACTTTCACCCCTTAAATAAGTTAATGAGCCCGACTCTGTATACTTTTACTCGCAGGGCTGTGGCCGTCAAGTGAGATAACATCGATGAAAGTGTTATTGGCTATAAATCAACAAATGATTGCAAGCGATGATTATTATTAAAATAATAGGCATTTGTTGGTAAACATTTGTCGAAGCTGGTCCGCACTTATGGCGACAAGCTCTCCAGGGAAGTTGCTGATGTGAAGATAAGGAGACCAGCCCCAGTTTGGAATTGCATCACTGATTCTGGATTCCCAGTGGTACATTTCAGGTCTTGCTTCAAGAATTTGTTTTTTGTTTTGTTTGGAAGGAACAAGAAGCCCCTGGAGCCAGTTAGGCTGTCATCAAACTTAGTTGGTAATTAGGCTCCAAAGAAAACCTGCGGCAGCAAGACAGCGTTGAAACTTGAATTCCTTTCCACAGGTGGAGGGTTGGATCCTAGAAGCAGTGTGTACAGCTTGGCTATTTTTATGCTTCTGCAGGCAAGAAGGTTGAAGAGAATCTGGGTAAAGCAATTAGCATCCCACTGTCTGCAGGCAAAACTGGTTTGAACATGTTTCCCTGTTCTTGAAGGGCTGTTGGAGCCTTGGCAGTTTATCTGATGAAAGATTTCACTAAACAAAATGTCTTCACTTACTAATCCAGGCCCTTTACCCTCTCTGTCAGCCCAAAATTTGTTTCTTTTTGTTACCGTCCTTCCTCCAACCATGGACCACAGAGAAGTAAATTAATCCCCAAGAACCTGAGAAGTTATGGAGGTGTTTAATCGGTCTGTTTGTAGATGTCCCAGCAAGCCCTGTGAACTCTTTTTGTATGGACAATTTATGTATTGTGATTCTTCTCATTTGGAACAGAAAAATATGTTTATACTTGCATTTTTCAGGGCAAGGTTCATAGATACGTTTATATTGCACTGTGCACATTACCACTGAAAGTATTGCTACTTCACTGTAGATTTGTTTTGCCCACTTTAGGAAAAACAAGATCATGATCTCATTATTAAAACCAAAATGCTTCCCAGAAACTCCTTCTTTTAAAAACATACATTAAAAAAATATCCGCAGTTATGTTTGTTTCCGCAAAAATGGTCTGAATTTTTACCTGTGTCTGTATATATCCTGTTCTAGTGTTGGCATGATGACGTGTGCGGGGGCATCAAGTGTCAGGAACCCACGGAAACGTGCCCTCAGTGCTGCATTTTGGGTCTTCATCCTTCATCAAATCTAGGTTTTTTTTTTTGTTGTTTTTCGTTTTTGTTTTTTTGTTAAGATTCTATTTATTTATTTGACAGAGAGAGAGAGATCACAAGTAGGCAGAGAGGTAGGCAGAGAGAGAGGGGGAAGCAGGCTCCCTGCTGAGCAGAGAGCCCGATGTGGGGCTCAATCCCAGGACCCTGAGATCATGACCTGAGCCAAAGGCAGAAGCTTAACCCACTGAACCACCTAGGCACCCCTCAAACCTACTTTTTATCCATGACTTCAGTTTTTGGTTTTTGGTTCCTTCGTTTGGGGATTTTGTTTGCTCTGTTTTGGTTTTTGTATCTGTTTTCTAATCTAAGCCTGAGATCCAATGCTAATTGAATACTAGCATGAGATATTTGAGCCTGGCTCCCTGGAGTTCCTCTGGCTGGTTATCTCAGTGGTTCAGGTGTCACACTATCAGACTTCGTTCTGCTTTCTCCTCTTTGAGCCTAGAGAACTTTCCATCAGCCAGCCATAAAGAGCACCGTTGAAATTTTTTTTTTTTTTAAGATTTTATTTATTTGACAGAAAGAGACACAGTGAGAGAGGGAACACAAGCAGGTGATGTGGGAGAGGGAGAAGCAGACTCCCCTGCTGAGCAGGGAGCCTGATGCGGGGCTCGATCCCAGGACCCTGGGACCATGACCTGAGCCAAAGGCAGACACTTAACAACTGGGCCACCCAGGCGCCCCAACCACCGTTGAAATTTTAACAGATCTGTTTAATTCCTCAGTTTCCCTGACTAGGTGATGAGCTCTTGCAATGCAGAGAACCTATTTGTCCCATTCGTGCTGACCCCGCTGCCTAGCACAAGGTCTTACAGAGTGCCAATGTTCCATAACTGTCTATTTCATAAAGGGAAGAATGTTCATGGGTTACATTTTTCCCAGGGACCAGATAATGCAATCCTAGATCTTGCTATATAGCATCCGAGACACCAAGTGAGAGGATTTGAATGATCTGTGAAAATCCATGTGGGCAGCTCCCAAATTATAGATGGATTGTGTCCCAGTAGTTCAGAGATGAATGAGTATTACAATTCACAGAGCTTGACAGATACACTCGTTTCAGCCTTCCTGTTTCACAGATGCAGCAACTCAATCATGAGAGGGGGCATTGCCTTGCTGAAAGTCCTGGAAAGAGTTTATGGCAGAACTAACTCCTACCTGTTTCCACATATTTTCCTTACTGCTTATGCTCATCGTATAATAGACACATATACCAATTAGTTGCAGCCTTGGGCCCACAAGGAAACACATTTAATTCAGCGTTAGATATTTTGATTATTCATAGAATCCTGACACTACTAGGGAATAAGCTCTGACACAAATGGGAAATAGCTCTAGCCACCCATCAGTAGTAGGTTCCAGAAAGGACATCCACAGCTGTGAGGAAGGGGCTCCATTCACTGTGATATCAGCAGAGGCTACATCCACTCCTTCCTAATGGGGCAGGGGTCCATAAAATGGTAGCAGTTCTTGAATCAAGGGCGAGCCTTCTGCCCAGTTTTCAGAGGCAAGCATAATGTTCCAGAAAAACCATTATAATTGTCACACATATGCATCTTTTCCCTGTGCACATCTCTGCTTTTTTTTTTTTTTTTAATAGCGCATGCATGCATGTGGGCGGGGGGAAGGGGCAGAGGGAGAGGAAGATCGAGAATCGTAAGCAGGCTCCACGCCTAGCACAGAGCCCGACATGGGCTCGATCTCACAACCCTGAGATCATGACCTGAGCTGAAATCAAGAGTCAGATGCTTAACCGACTGAGCCACCCAGGCGCCCCCATCTCTGCACTGCCCCGGAAACAAGGACTTTGTTACATATTGTGTGAACACCTGTCTGCCAGGATTTAGAACAAATGCCTTCAGGCAATTTTGTCTCTTAGTTCGGATAAATTTCATATATTACTTTCTGTCCAGAATTGTAGGGTCATGTTAGGGTTTTTTAAAACTCCAGGAAATGTTTATTTTAGTTTTCTTGAAAGAAAGGGGGAGGATAAAGAAAATGTATCAAAAGCTTCTACTGCCAAACTACTGTTTTGATTTCTCCTTGTGTGAGCTTCAGCTTCCCCACATCTTGAGCCCTAAACTCTTTGATGTTGTCCCTTTAAGCATAAAATAAAAGATTATTTTCTTTAGTGTACAGGCTTGGAGGAGGGCAAACACAAAACATTCCTGCGTGTTCATTTTCTGTAGCAATAATTGATGCTGGTCTTAGGACTGTCATATTTGCCCTCGCCTTATGCAGTAAGTGTTTGGCGCTCTATGACTTCTCAGTTTTGTCAGCTTTCCAATCCTGTATGAAGTTCCTTCGTATTGTTTCTGTGTGAGCAACTCAACAAGGGAGCATCCATGATCTGATTCTTCCGTCTGTCCCTGCAGGGCTCATAATTATGTTTTGCACACAATAGGGGCTCAATGCACGAGTGAATGCATGGATGAATCCTCCAGTTTGATTCCATGAGCTCTTTCATTCTATTAAATGCACTATCTAGGTCTTCATAAGACATTTCATTGGTACATATTTCATATTGCTTTTTTTTCCCCATTTTTAATTTTTTATTTACATTCAATTTAATTAACAGATAGCATATTATTAGTTTCAGAGGTAAAATTTAGTGATTCATCAGTTGCATACAACACCCAGTGCTCATGTCTTCAAGTGCCCTCCTTAATGCTTATCACCCAGTTACCCCATCTCCCCACCGACCTCCCCTCTAGCAGCCCTCCATTTGTTTCCTAGAGTTAAGAGTCTCTTATGGTTTGTTTCCCTCTCTGTTTTCTTTTTTTTTTTAATTTTTTTATTTTTATTAACATGTAATGTATTATTTGCTTCAGGGGTACAGGTCTGTGAATCATCAGTCTTACACAATTCACAGCATTCACCATAGCACGTGCCCTCCCCAATGTCCATCACCCAGCCACCCCATCCCTACCCCCCCCAGCCCCTAGCAACCTCGTATTGCCTTTTAATACTCAATAAACGGTTTGTGTTACTTTCAGTAAAAGCCTCAATGAATAGAAATTAGAATATTTTCAGTTACAGAGTTAATCTTTTCATACCCTCCCATAAAATGGCATTGGGTCCGCAAGACTCATTTCCTGAGTTTCCTGGCCAACATAGTTGCCTAACTTTGTGTTCATGTGGCATAAAATCCTCAACTCCCAGGGTCGCCCTGGCTTTTAGAGATCCTATGGAAATGCCTGTCATTTACAGATGAGGAAACTGACATAGTTGTTCTCTTTACAGTTAGTGAATGAATTAGTTAGGACTTTGCGCTATCCTTAATCAAGCTGGTATGTGTATATTCACAATATTTTAATCAATATTTTGTTCACTCTGTTTTGTGACTGTTCCTAGACTGATTCTAAAGACACACATGGGGGCTCCTGGGTGGCTCAGTGGGTTAAAGCCTCTGCCTTCAGCTCAGGTCATGATCTCAGGGTCCTGGGATCGAGCCCCGCATCAGGCTCTCTGCTCAGCGGGGAGCCTGCTTCCCCCTCTCTCTCTGCCTGCCTCTCTGCCTACTTGGGATCTCTCTCTGTCAAATAAATAAATAAAATCTTAAACAAAAACAAAAAAAAAAGACAGACAAAGGCTCAGAAGTAATCTGGATGACTTGCTTAATTTCCAGTGCTGCTGTTCTTACTGACAGACAAGACCTCTGTCCTTTGTGCTCATAGCTAAACTGAATTACTTTTGATCAGGGAAAAGAATAGCAGTAGTTACCCTCATAACCAACTGGGAAATCCATTCTGTTCTGCTGACCTTATTCATACTTTGTGATGAATCTTGAAATTGCCCCTATTTCAAGTTTGATGGCCAGTGACCATGTATTCAAGCCATCATTTGCTTTTTCTGTGCTTGCATCCCTCCTTTTCAGAAGCTTTTCCATCTTTAAGGCCTTTCTAAATATTGTTAATACCTTGAGAGAAAAATAAAAAAACTTAACAAGAATGAGTTAAGAAATATAAAGGGGTCCTAGTAATGAAATGAGGAGAGCCTTGCCTTGATTTTATAAGATCTGTGTCTGAATCCTGGTGTGGCATCCTGTTAGCTTTGTGATTTTAGGAGAGTTGGGAACCCTGGAAACCTTGTCTGCCTGTCTATCTAGTGTGGGAAAACATGGAACCAGTTTGGAACAGAGATTAAACTATGTGAAGTCATATTATTAAAACACACACACGCACACGCTCACACACACACACACACACAGACACACACAATCTCCAGTGGTTACTGTTCCAAGTCTTGTTTGGCCAGGTAGCTTCAATGAATAACAATTTCAGTGATGGCAAATATTTATTTAGCATTTTATGGCTTACAAACCAATGTATTATTTTGTCATTCTATTATTATTGCTAATGTTCCTTAATGTTATTTTAGCATGAAAAGCAGTGTCCTCTTTAGTATTCTGTTCCTGTAAGAATATTTAGTATTCTGTATTGTAATCTACATTTCACAGATGGAAAAGACAGATCCTAGGAGGATAAAGGACTGTGTGACATAAGTTTGCTTCTAAATAATGGGAGAGATTCGCACCCACATTTTGAAATTCATAAACTCATGTTCTTTCTTAAGGCTTTTCCTAAACACTGGACATAATCATATGGAAAGATTTGGCTTATCCTGCCCCTCATCCTTCATGGTCTCCTCTTTCTCTCAGAATTCTTCCGAAAGAACTTCGCTACTTGGAAACATACAGCGTGGCCTGGAAGCAGTTCTTGTTTCGCAGGAGCAGTTTTCATTCCCCATTTGAAAATCTGAAATGCAATGTCTTTATAAGACTTTGGAAGTTACAAAGTGAAGGACAGGAGCCACAATTTGCAAGGGTATCTCCCACACTTCTGTCTTCTCATGACTTGATAAGAATCACCAGAGGATTTCCATCTTTACCTGAAATTCTCTAGGAAACAGAGAACCCCGACTATACAAAGGCACTTGGGCTACACAAAGCTGCTTTAAACTCTGAAACTGGCGAACAGTCTGGTGTAGAAACAGGGAAATGGCTCTCTTGGTGCTGTAATAGAGTCTTATCTAAATATCTAAAAGCTCTCTGCAAGCATCAGCTGTTACTCTAGGTTAGATTTCAAAGCCCACAGCTCCCTTATGAGGTCAGCAAGGATAACTGATGTTTATTCTATCGTTAGGGCCCTCAAGGCTCCAGCAAACATTTTACACATCACTTCTAGGACTAGCAGTCAATGTGGGAATCATGGCCAAGACTGGGATAGCACATCTGCTCAAAGGGATATTTGAGTGAACAGCAAAAGGGAGGCAGGGAGAAGCCGTAGGAGTAAATAAGACAGGCCTGAATATAAAACCCAGCTCCACCACTAAAATGTCATACACCCATTGAGGATAAAAACTTTACTTTTCTGAACTGCAGTTTTATTATCCACAAACTAATTTAGAAATTGCTGATGTAAAGGTAAGAGATGAAAAGAAAAAAAAAAAAAAAGCACAGGTCTAGTTAGTTTAAGGTAACTGGATTATTCCAGTCCTCATTCCTCAAATGCCCAGAGACAGAACTTATCACTTGACAGAGGTGGGAATTCCCAGATCCCATGTTTCTCTATGACCTCGTATTCTAGAAAATTCAAGATTTCCTTCTTCCTCTTTCTAGCTACTGGTGGGTACAGGAAGTGATATGTTCAGATCTTTGTGGCACCCCTGGGCTATTTGGGAACCAGTGTCTGTGAATTCAAGGGATAGTTGGGGAAGCTGTGATGTACCTCTATGCAACCACATCTTCCTGTCAGACTGAGAGGGCCAGATACTGGATCCGGAGAAGGAAGCCATATCGCTATCCCCATGGGTGGGGAAAGACGTTATGTCCCCTCTTACAACAGTGAATCCCTGCGTCCGAAGAGAGTTGGACTTGGACTTCCACCATCTCATCTCATTTTGTTCTCTCAACCACACGAAGGGACACTCTTATCCTCATTTTACAGATGAGGAGACGAGGGTCTTGTGATTTGCCCATGACAGGAAATGCATGAACAAGTACTAGCACACTAGCCTGTTCTGAAATCCAGTGACATTCTTTTCCACCTCCAGCCTTGTTTCTGGCTCCCTCAGGCCTCTAGAGCAAGCTTGGGCTCGGTTTGCACTAGCGATGAAGCAATCTGATGTGGCGGACATCCAGACCACTTGGGAAATGGTGCTCTTTGGGGACTTGCTTGTCTTCTTCTCAGGCCCCAAAAAAGGGGTTGCTGTGGGCTGTAGGGTCAACAGATTCTCCCCGGTCTTTCAAATTGAGAGTGTCCAGGGCTCTGTGCCCTAGGCCCTTCATTAAGACCAGCCTAGTGATAAAATATGTTCGTAAGTCGCAGTCTTTGTGGCTTCTTTTTGTCTTCCACATGGAAGGCACATGAGAAAAACAATATCTATAATTTGTTCCTTTCTGCTTTTAATATTTATTCTTGGTATAATGCTTTATAGAAGTTGGATGTGGAAGGCGGGCTAGCTTTAAGGCACCTCTTCGGGCCCTTGGACAGCATGGTACAATGAAAAGACCTCATCCTGAGAACTTAAAAAACTAATTTCTAGTCCTGCCTTTCCCGGGAAAGTCACCCTGCCCTTTGTGAATCAGTTTTCTCAACTACCATTGTGTTTGAACCAGATGATTTCAAATACCGCTTCCTCCTCTGAAATTGTTCTTTAACTTTTCTATGTAAAGAGTTGATTGAAAGAGCCGCAGATTTCATTATGAAAAAAAGGTTAAGTTATAAATAGGAGCTATTTAAGGCAGCAAAGAAATAGAGCATCCCTTTCTAATGATGTTCATTCTTAAAAAAAGAAAAGGCACAATTTCCATTTGTTTGCATTTAGAGAGTTAGGCCCTTGCCGAGCTAGGGCACTCATCTTTGTTAAATGGGCCATAAAATTAAGGTTTTCCCTCTTTTCACTTATTTATTTACTTTATTTTTATTTATATTTTATTACTATGTATTGGTATATATAACATGATGTATATATTTATAATATCACTTATTACAGTTCCTACTTGTTCTCTTCTTGCCTTTTTCGCATTTTTAATGGAGGCATGATTTACATGCAATAAAATACTCAGATCATGAGTGTCTTTGGGAATGACCTGTAAACTAGTGATGAGATTGGACAATTGTATACATCACCCCAGAAGTTTCCCCTCATGAGGCTCTCTAACCAATTCCCACCTGCCACCCTCAGAAGCAACTGACCTCTCTCACCACAAATTCTGTCTGTTCTTTTAATTCCAGTAAGTGGAATCACACCTTGTTTATGTTTTATCTGACTTCTTTCATTCCACATGCAAGTTTTTGAGATCCTTCCACTGTGTTGTTACCTCAGCGATCTGTTCCTTTTTGTTATTGAGCACAATCCCACTGCTCCAATGAATATAGCTCTAATTAGTTTATCCATTCTCCTCTTTTGGGATTTGGCCCTGAATTTATAAAGGTGAAAAACGTGGGGATATAAGTAGTGAATCCTTGGGTGAGACCCATCTTCTGTTCAGTACCCCGGGCCTCAGGTTTCTGCCACAAGGGGCCCTAACAGCCACCTGAACTATGAAGGAGGTACCTTTGCTTTGTATTCCTCCATTGTTTCCACTGGTGTCCTTGCGAAGTGGAAACACCAGCCAGAGAGCCAAGAGACCCAGGTTCAAACAGCCACTCTTCCCCCACTCAGCAGTATGAATGACCACTTCACCACTGGACCTCAGTTTCTCCATCCGTAAAATAGTCTGTTCGGACTGGATAAACCTTCAGCTTGCCCATCTTGGAGACCCTGTGGTCCTTTGCAAATCGCTCCTCCAGGCTCTGGACACCTTGTCCTTTTCAGTCAACCCCGGATTTCACTCTTCTGCCTCTCTGTGGTGAGGTATCCAAAGCATCAGATCATTGGAGAAAATGTCTCTGGTCCCCCCTCTCCCATGCCACGCACTTCCCCTTTCCAGAAGTGGACAGAGAAGATACGTTGTCTAAAGCATTTGCTGTGAGAAGAATCTCCCTGAAAGTGTTGAGTCTTAAACGTTTACCCATCTGTCAGGTTCTTACCATGCTATTACTTTGCAAAGCTAATCAGGGTTATTATACTTTCTTGTCCTTTCTGGCGTACTACATTATGGATTTGCTTTTTCTGTCTCTCTCACCTCTCTGGCGGTAGCTTCTAAACTACTGACTCAAGTTTGGCCCTCCTGACTTGTAATACTGGTTTTGTG
Organism: Potos flavus; assembly: GCA_028534135.1. Taxonomy (NCBI): domain Eukaryota; kingdom Metazoa; phylum Chordata; class Mammalia; order Carnivora; family Procyonidae; genus Potos; species Potos flavus. The sequence continues at coordinate 123,079,389 of CM052898.1, forward strand.
ATATGATTTGGGGCACCAGATAGTCAAAGTGCTGGCCTACCAATATTTTAGCTGTTCCTGGGCTAATATGATTCATTTGACAATGTCTGTTTTACTGTAGAACTCAACTTATAAATACCTCCTCTCCTTGTCTTCACAATTTATAGAAAAAGGCCTTTGAAACACTATCCCTCTCCCTCCGGGAAATGCTGTCTATGAATTTTTTATTTTAAAGGCAAACTTTGCTTCAGTTGAAGAAATAGTATCGGTCCCTAGCATGAAATAAACTGAAGGGAGTTGAACGGTGAAGGAGGATATTTTTCCAGCTTCTCCGAGGTCAATAATGTAATTATTTTGGATACCAAGGGAGTTTAGAGATTAGTATATTTATCCATATATAGTGGGAAATGCAAAATTCCATCTCTGGGCAAAAATGGATTTGGGAAATATCTATCATTTTTATTATCCATCTCCTTGGATGTATTCTTTGCAGCCCAGTGGGCGGGAAAGAGCATGTGGGCTTACGGAATCAGAGAGGCTAATTTTTTTCATATTGGCCCACCTACGTTCCAGTTGAACAGCTTTGGAAAATCACTTAACCTCTTTCAGCCTTTCCGTTCTTATTTGCGAATTGGGAATAATGATGTCTCTTTTTCAAGGTTGTTTTGAGGATCTTCTATAATACATGTAAAATGCATGGCACACAAGGTAGGAGCCCAATAAAGCTGGTAATGCGATTACGCTTGACTTGTCGCTTCAGCTACTTCTCATCGTAACATCAGTATTCGAGCCTGAAGTTTTAAACTCTAACTTTCAAACTTCCAAAATGAAGCATAAACTTTACTTTCACACTCACAGGGTCTGAGTCCTCTCATTATTGCTTATATCTTACCACATTGTGATTCGCTCCAGAAGAACATACTTTAATGGCCTGGGCAAGTGAAGGGCCAGGAGGGACATGACCAGAACGTTCATTTCGTGAGCGTTCTGTGCTGCGTTGCAGAAATAAGACCTCTGTATAGGGAGATACGTCTCCCGATTCTGCTGCTGAGACTCTGACAGCCCCAGAATCTGGAAATCATCCCTCTGTCCCTAGAAAGCGTGGGGGAGGATGGTAGAAAACGTCGAGAGAAATTAAAAATGTGCCGAACGTGAGGGAGGACTAGTGATCCACTAAAAACAATCGGCACCGTAAAGTATATTTTCACTTGCAGGAGACACGTGACTTGCTATGATTTTGCACTGGTCCCCTGTTCCGGTAACTGTGGATTGGTTGTGATTTATTCTCCTTGACCTAACATGAGTGAGTGAGAAGCATACCTAAGCAGCTCTCACAGCCACCTCCTTTCATACGCTTCCTCTGGCGTATGTGCCATGTACCGGTGGCAAGGACAACACTGTTAATGGAGACCTTCTGCTCTGGAACACGGAGCAATGACATGGGAATTGGGAGCTCTCAGGTCTGTTGTTTCTGCCAAAGACAGACTGTGACCTTGGAGCAAGTTAACTCACATATAAGGTGAAGGAGATCGTATCTGCACTGGGCTTGAGAGCTCATCCGAGAAGGATGCTCCATGACTACAAAGTGTTTATGATTCTTGCTTACCTCATATTGGAGAATGGCTATAATTGTTGCCCAGACATCCAGGCCATTCCCTTTTGCTTTTGTGTTTGAAACCCAGCTTTCTTCTTTGGAGACTAGTCTCACCTAAACCAGATGAGGAGTTACACTGTTTACCTTAACAAAATCCACTTAAAAGCTTTTTAGAATTTGTGCTTCTGTTCAGTCATCCATTAGCCAAGGAAGACGTATTGCATGCCTACTATTTTGTACCAGACACTGTGGTAGGAGATGCCAAAGATGGGTAAGACTTGGTGCTTCCTCAGAGAGCTCAAAATAATGGGGGGAGACAAACATATATGCAAAACTAGAACGCAGTATAACAAATGCCACCGCAATCTAGCTGCAAAAGTTCTATGGATGAAGAAGGAGATAACAACCCATCTGCCTGAGAGGGACCGACTCAGAGAAGGCGTCAGAGAAAAGGGCACCTATGGTCAGAGTCTGGAGTTTCTGGTCAGAGATGAAGTGGGAAGAGCAGTATGAAGAGAGGTTCCAAGGGAGAAAGTGTAGGACATGTTGAGGGAAATGGTGGCACTCTGATATGGCTGGAATGTCGGGTACATAAGAGGAATGTTGAGTGTCCAGCTGAGTCAAGGTTGTGTCCTTTCTTATGATGCTGCCAAGGAGTTGGATTTCTCTTATAGGAATGGTGGATCTTTTCATGGTTTCTAGACACTGCAGAGATCTGATGCTCTCTTCATTTTGGAAATACGCTCTGACAGGGTCGCAGAAGTGATCTACTGTGCAGAGGTCACACACTAGCAGCTTTCAGACCAGGTACCCTCAGATGTATTTTGTCTGACATTCAAAGGATCTTTTAAAAATGTTAAACTAATGGCAGACTTTGACAGTTTGGGAGAATGCACATAAAAGTCTAGATTTACAGCTTTGGATAAAAAGTAGACTTAACAATTTCTGCCTGGCAACAACCAACTGGAATGTAGAAGGACCTTCTTTCCAACTTCAGCTGGGGCATGCGTTCTGCAATTTGTCACAGTCCCCTTTGCCACCCACTGTTTATTAGGTATTGTTTATTACACAAAGCATGTCACTCATTGATGGTGTCTTTCTGGATCTTGTATTTGAGTGAGAGGCTTATGAAGCAAAGCAAATCCAGTGTCAGAAAGATCGCTGGTGAACGGATGTTGCCGTTGTCCTTCTAGGCGCGCTGAGAATCTGAATGATGGTGCAAGCGTTGTTTCGATGTGTAAGGGATGAGGGAGACAGAAAAGTCAAAAAAGATTGGGGTTTTTATTTTAGATAATAAATGGGTAGGATCCCATAAAATCTCACATGCAGGACAAAGAAATCTTTGTATTTAGCATGGCCCTTTGTCATTCAAGGCTTTGGAAAATATCAATAAGACTGTTGAAAATATACCTATAAGTAAGTAGCCTCATTGTGCTGAAGGATGAAAGGGTACATTATGACTGGTGCAGTTGTATCCTCTTTTTTTTTTTTTTCATTGTATGTCTCATACACATTATCATGAACTCTAACGAGTTGTCAGGCAAATGTCCATTCTTGAAACCAGGAAAACAAATAAGGAAAAGGGATGCATGAGATCCTATGACTGGTCCTATGACTGTGAGTGATATTTCACCCTGGGGACAGCAGAAGCCGTCCTTAGTTCAGCTGATGTGAAACAAATGGGTAATGTTAAAATGTAGATTTCAAATGTAGTTATACCCATTGGGTGGAATTTCTTAGGGGAAGAAAAGTTAATACAAAACATGAAGCAGGGGCAGAACTAGGATGGGAGAAGTAGCACTTGCGAGAACCAGACTGAAGGGGATTCCCAGGCATTTGCAAGACCCTGAAAGAGGGTGCCGCCTTAAATTTTGCCACCTAAGTGCCTCACCTGCTTCCCCCTAGTTCCGGTCCTCATAGGGAGTTTTTGCAATTAAATAAGTCATAAATATTTATGATTATAAATCATAAGATGTTATTCTTCATCCCATGAGATTCCATGGTCATGTTTACAATTAATCATTGGGGACTTATAGTCTCGTCTAACTACCATGGATGTCCCCACCATAGTGTAATACTAGGCAGAACAAGCTCTGGGTTGAGGCTTCTGGATACCACAAAAGCCCCAAACCTTGTCTCATGCATTTCCAGGTGGGGCTGAGCTGACTGCAATATCATTGGACTATCCAGTGATTGGCAGAAGCTTGATAGCTGTTGAAACTGGCGTTCTGCACAGGGTGGATCCCTCTCGTCCAGTAGCTTCTACAGATACTGATGTAGCAGCCATAGACTTTGAAGGACCATTCACTAGCAGATCAGCATTCCAAGCTGCTAGAGGAAGGAAGTTGTGGTGTGCTTGTTTTAATATTAGGACTGGATTATTCATTTGTTTACTTTAACAGTTTTATGGAGATATAATGGATATACAAAGTGGTGCTTATTTAATGTGTACAGTTGAATTAGTTTGGACATATGCAAACACCCGCCATACCACTGTCACAGGCATAACGGACATATCCCACACTTCCCAGAGTTTCCTTGTGTCGCTTTGTTTGGTTTTTTGTAGGAAGAACATTTAACTTGAGATCGGCCCTCTTAACAAATTTCAAAGTGCACAAATTGTTAACTATAGGCATTATATTACATAGCAGAGCTCTAGAACTTACTCTTGGAGCATAACTGAACCTTGCCATACATTGAACAATAACTCCGCGTTCCCCACTCCCCCCACCTCCTGGCAACCACAATCGTATTATCTCCTTCTACAAATTTGACTATTTTAGATATCTCATGTAAGTGGTATCATGCAATATTTGTCCTTCTGTGACTGACTTATTCTACTTAACATCATATCTTCCAGCTTCATCTATATTATTGTGATTGGCAGAATTTTCTTCCTTTTTTTAAGGCTGCTTAGTATTCCATTGTATGTATATACTACATTTTCTTCGTCCATTCATTTGTCAGTGGACACTTGGGTTGTTTCCAGATGTTGCCTACCATGAACATGGGCGTGCAGATCTCTCTTCAAGACCCTGATTGCAGTTCCGAATCTTTCCCTTTTGGCATGCCATTTAGTCCTAGAGAATATGAGACCCGAAATAGACCTTTGGTGTTATTCAGCCCAACCTCTTTATTAAGTACATAAGAAAAGAGAGGAGGCACAGAGAAGGGAATCTCTGAACTTGAATCACAAAGCAAGTGTGTTAGTGAGGGCTAGGTTCAGCCAGAGTGGCACAAAACAGTGAGAGTGACAGAACAAGGTAATGTTCCCTTCTCTCTCTCCCTGGGGAAGTAGGGGGTCCAGGAAAGTGGTAGGCAAGGCCCCAGTCTTCCGCTGTGTTCCTCTGCTATGCTCAGCATGGGGTCAGCATGGCTGCTTCTGCATTTCAGTGGACTGAGGGCAGACCCCTTCCCTCTGACGACGCTTCCCTTCCACCTTCAGCCCTTTGGCCAGAACTCAGTCCCATGGCCAAACTTAGCTGCACTGAGGCTGGAAAATGTAATATATATTCTGGACAGCTGTGTACCTAGCTCAAATTTGGAGGTTATAAAGAAAGAAGGGGAGAGCAGCTGTAGGGAAACAACTATCAAGGGGCATCACAGCAATTTAATGACATTTCCAGGACCAGTGTTCTGTTTCCAGACTCCTAGTCAAATGCTCTTTCTATTATACCATAGTTTTTTCTCAGGGAGATGTGATCTTCAATCAAAGCCTGTAAGACCACTTTTAATATGTACAAATTCATCGCTCGTATATCCATACAAGATACAGCGTCTCTCTTTTGCTTAAGAAATGTATGCATTGGGGCACCTGGGTGGCTCAGTCAGTTAAGCGTCTGCCTTCAGCTCAGGTCATGATCCCAGGGTTCTGGGATCGAGCCCCACGTCAGGCTCCCTGCTCAGCAAGGAGCCTGCTTCTCCTTCTCTTCCCAGGCATGCTCTCTCTCACTATCTCTGTTGCTACCGCTGTCTCTCTCTCAAATAAATAAATGAATAAATAAGTAAATAAATAAATAAATAAAATCTTTAAAAAAAAAAAAGAATTAAATGGGACAGTGTCCATGAAAGGGTCTCACCCTGTGCCTCATACAGATCAGGTGTCTCGTGCTGCGGGTATCAGTCCTGTCTCCTTTCTCCTTCCTCCCTTGGGGTTCCTCCCACCCGAAAGCGACCTCACTTCCCAAAAGGTAACTGCAAAGAATCTAAATCCTTGACTCTTCTCCAGATACCCATAATCAATTTGTTCTGATGCATCGTTTGTCCTTTCGTGCTTTATAAAAACTCAAATTCCAGCCAATCGTGAAAGATCAGGAAGCTCTGGCACAATCATCGAACTTTTTTGAAGTTACAGATGCCTGAGCCCCAGTCCCAGAGATAATGATTAAATAGGCCTGGAGGTGACCCAGGAATCTTCCGTTTGTAAAGGTGACTGGTGAGTCCGATGAGCTGGTGTGGGGCAGACAGGTTGGCCTGGTGAAAGACCGGGGTTGGGAAAACGGGAGGCTGAGAGGCCAGTTAGGAGGCTGTTGTCATCCCCTAAGTGGGAGATGCTGGAATGGTGTGGCAGAGATGGCGAATAATGGATGGAATGAAAATATTTAGTGGCTACAGTAATAGGACTTGGTGCCTGGTGGGATGTAGGGAAGGTGATGCTCACTCTGATGTCAAACATCTCAACAGTAGCAAAACTATAGCTCTTGAAGTTGATCTGAACTGAACTTAGTGGTTTGAGGTAAAAGACAGAAGGGATTGTATTATATAAAATATGATCATTAATATTATGAGAACCCTAAATTATCTGGAACCCTGACCCAAATCTAACAAGATAGAGTATAAGTGGGACAAAAGTCAAATCTTATTCTTAGCTTAAAGAATTAACTATACAAGTATACGTGAGGGTCATTTAATTTAACAGATGTTCATGTAAAAAACTGAAGACTTGGAGGGGAGACCGTGTGACCCCCAAGATGAGTGATAATAAATAAGACCACAGAAAAGTAAACACAGTTTTCCACTGCACCTCTATAAAGATGAGTGTGCAGAACAGGGAATACAGTAGTCCCTGGTGGGACGTGTTCCTTTCCAGGCCCCACACATCTAAGGCAATCTGACAAACTAGAACTCATGCAGAGAATGATGGTTAGGAGGACAAGATGATGGAAATCATGTCCTATAAAAAACTGCTGAAGGAATCCAAGTATTTATCCCAACAAAAATGACACATGTCCAAATGACACATGTCCTCCCAGACCCCACCTGTCTGTAGTGGACTACCAGGGTCATGCTGGAAAAAGAGAGTGTGGCATGGGATATGGGTTGGTGTCATGGTCCTTGGAAAGCACACTTTGTGATAGCATTTCCCACAGCATGGAAAACACTACACAGGGGTCCCTGCTATAATGAAGGTATGAACAGTGCTGGGAAGGAACAAACCTAGAGGGAAATGATTAATAAAGGTTGCAACATTCACATGCCCATGGCCCTGAGTGTTGAGCCATCTCACTTGTAAAGAAGAATGTTCAAGGCAGAGGCATGAGCATGTGCATAGGCATGCAAGAACAAAGAGGATGAAGTTGGGTTGAGCAAAAGCTTGGGTTGAGCAAAAGCTTGGGTTGACAGGCATGAAGACTGCCTTGGGAGAATGGCGGGATAGGTGCCTGGAAAGGGGAGGTGAGACACTATCCTGAAGGGCCTTGAGTGTCAAGCCAAAGAGTCTGGCACTGGGGTGTGGTCACTGGCTTTAGAGCCCCGCGTGTAGAATGATCCTCTAGTGCAGTCTCTTCCATCTACATTATTTCCTGCCTTCGATAGTAAACATATCATCTCTGTTAAAGTTTGCTTCCTAGCTTAAACTGAACGCAGACTCTAAACCATCGAATCACTTTAGATTTTTTTTTCCCCACCACAAACAACTCTAGGATGGCATGCATTTGAACAAACCAAAAGTGATTTCGCTCTTCTAATTTTCAGAGCTTTTGGCTGGATGCAGAGTGAGAAATTCATACCTTTTTCAAGTAGCGTGGGTTCTTTTTTCCCAATTCCTCCCCTCCATCTGGTTCTCTGGAGGTCTTGGAATCCGGGAAAGTGTTAGTTCACTGTGCTGAAATCCAAAAAAGACTGCTAAACTGTGAAAGAAAATTTGCATTCCAGAGACACTGGAAGAGTTAGTCCCCCGCCCTTTTGCAGCAGCGAAGAGAAAACATCTGTATTTTCTGTCCCCTTTGTCTTTCAGGAGTTATAGAATGGAAAACCCTGCACTCTTGTCTGTGCCTTTCATACCTCCTTAATCTAAACCACTTTGGGCTCCTTGGGGATGGAGAGAGGAACCAAAACATGGAATTATTTTATTTCTGGTGTCAGAAAATATTACAGCCAAGATACAGTAGGGAAATAAATCGCTTTGCCGACTTCCCTTTGTGCTCTTCAGGAGGCTGTGTTCTCGTGAATGGGTTCCAGAGCCGGGCGTTTGAAGTTCATGTCAACAGCACTCTACTCCGAGGGAAACTACACAGTCGCAGCCATGATGTTGGCATGTCATTAATGGTCTTTCTAAGCGACGGTGCTGTCTTTTGTCTTCCATCGGCAGAAGTGTAATTAGAAGGGCTTGTTTTCAACAGAAGCCAAATCATTGCCAAATTTGTTCAACTGATCTCTAAAGAATCGAAGTTAGCTCATGGCCCTCTGGCTGTTCTCTGTGCCACTCCCAAGAGTTAGAGGCGTAAAGTTTCCCCTTTCTTTTGAAAGAGGATCAAGTTTGGTTCAAACAACCTTTTCCGTCATCCCCAGGAGTACAAGGATAGACCTTCCGTGACCCCAGTTGTTTGGCTCAGACCACTTGTGGCTTGTTATAATTTAGGAAGTAATTGCAATTCATAAAGCCAGGTAGAAAATAAACATGTTGGCAGAGCTGAGTTTCAGGCAACTCTGAAGGGAGCTGACACGTGAGCAGAATGGTATTGGGAACATTTCTAGTCTCTGCTTGCAGATCCTGACTCTAATGGATGATTCACAGTGGATTTAATTCTGATCTGAAATGTGCAGGCAGGCAGTCATTACTATGTATACATGTGGCTGAAAATATCATTACTTAAACCCCTGATTTTAGGTTTGCCCCCAGACGGGTCAGTTACCCACGATCGACAAATGCTATAAGTAAAAGACCACTGTCCTACCAATGTTGTATGATTAACATCAGATCATGTGTTTTTTTAGCGAAATTTGTAGCACCAATTATTTTTAGAAAGATACTTTTGCTGAGATGGACTCAAAGAACCAAGAGTTGGAAGAGACCTTAGATGTTAGATTAATGTCATTTACTTTTCTCATTCAACGAATACTTTTTGGGTGCTTGGTACGTGTTAAATACTGCTCCAAGACTGTGAATGTTGTATTGTCTCAAGCAGACTTGTGGGGAAATAAACAATAAGCATGTCAGCAACTAGATGCACGAGATGATATCAGGCAGTGATAAGGATATAAAGAAAGTAGCAAGGCAATGAGAAAGAGTCTGGCTCAGGAGAAGGGGCTGCAAATAGGGTGGTGATGGAAGGCCATCTGAAGACGGTTATGGAATTTCAGGTATGTCTATGGGAGTCGGCGCTATTGGATGACTCTTTGGAGTATTCCTTCCCAATCACTGATTCATTTCCTTAATTAAATATTTATTGAGCTTCTTCTGTATGCCAGCCATTTTTCAATGAACTGGGGTTGAGGCAGTGAACAAGACAAAGAGCCCTGCCCTGTTGAAACTTCTGTTGATTCCTCAAACCAATCACAGAGCTTCAAGAGACCAAGAGGTCTCCCTAATAAAGTCTCTTATCTTATAGGTATAGGAATTTAGGCCAGCAGAAGCAAATGCTTTCCACAGGCCTTACTGCCAGTGGCTGGCCTCCCAAAACTAGGCATAGCCCTTGCCTTAGGGTCATTTCTATGTCACCATACCATGCAGGGTTTCCACAAACATCTACTTCAGCAGTCCTAGTTTCAAATAGTGCTGGGGTTAGTGTTGTGATCCAGAATTAAGTCATTTTCCCCATGGAGGCCTCCTGTCCGCTGTAAATTGAGGGTGGTCAAGATGCCGGCTCACAGGGACTTGGTTAAAGAGCCTGTGACAAACTACGCCGTCTGTGAGATTTGTGCGTGCACGCTCTAAATGTATAATATGTACCTGTTCCAGCACTTATTAGGTGTCCCACATACGTAAATGAAAGAAAAATAAAACAACACAAAATGTCTGTTGAAAACAAAATAAGGGGCGCCTGGGTGGCTCAGTGGGTTAAAGCCTCTGCCTTCGGCTCAGGTCATGATCTCAGGGTCCTGGGATCGAGCGTCACATCGGGCTTTCTGCTCAGCAGGGAACCTGCTTCCCCCTCTCTCTCTGCCTGCCTCTGCCTACTTGTGATCTCTCTCCTCTCTGTCAAATAAATAAATAAAATCTTTAAAAAAAAAAGAAAACAAAATAAAAATGAAAGAAAATAAAAAAGCACACTATATTTTCCAAAACACAATATGCGTGGGATTATGGATATCTATGTGTACACCTCATATCGTCTTCTCTCGGTAATAAGAGTAGGAAAGTAGGCTCAGTTGATCAGTCAGAGACTGAAGAGCCAATAATTTAGTTCAGTCCTTACATGGAACAGTAATTTTGCCCGGAGAAAAGAACTTTATAACAATACCTTTACATCTCTTTACATTCTTTTTTAATTGTTTTTTATTTTAATTCCAATATAGTTAACATACAGTGTTATATTAGTTTCAGGTGTGCAGTATGGTGATTCGACAGTTCTCTACATTACTCAGTGCTCATGATGATAGGAGTACTCTTTAATCCCCATCACCTATGTCACCCATCCCCTGACCCACGTCCCTTCTGGTAACCATCAGAACAAACTATCAGTTTGCTCTCTCTATAGTTAATCTGTACATTCTTAAAGAGTGCATTTTACATTTCTTATCTCATTTAATTATCAAGATTCTGTAAGATAGGACAATAATTAGTATCCCATTCTAATAGATGAAAACATTGATACTCAAATGGAATTTTGTTCCAAGAAGCTGTGAAATTCCAGTTATTTCAGAAAGTGACTACCTCGGTGGAACTTATCTGAGTTCCGTGAATAACCTCTATTTACAAGTTGCAAGTAGCAGGAATTATGAAAAGTGAACCGAAGACATCATGCCATGGCCTAGGATAGGATTAGCTCTCTGAGTCATTGGCCAGAGGGCCCCCATTCTCATCAGTGTGAGATGACCGTTTTGACAGTGGCAAAAACTCAAGTTATGTCATATACTCAAGTAATGATTTTTCATTTGTGATGTAAGTAATTATGTCAACAACTAACCAATATTAGTTGTCATATTCTTATTGCTAACAAGGGCCAGAATACCAAAGAGAAGTTTGGGTACTCCAAAACGATCCAGCACGGGGTTTGGGAAAGAGCACCAAATAGAACTAGGGCAATTGGGCCCTGAGCTCAGCTCTTTCCCTAGTTTACAACATTAGGCAGTTGACTTCCTTGAATGCAGTGTCCTACCATCTAAGGGGAGAGAGTGGAATGAGATACTTTTCATCATTTTTTTCAAGCTCAAGCACACTATGTACTTATGAAAGGCTATGGTACAGCAGTTTGCTAGAGAGTTATAACTGCATTCAGTGTAATTGGCATCACACTGATTAGACAGAGATACCTAGCAGAAACTTAATCGGGGGTCAGTGTGAAGAAGAAGAATGAGCAACTTTATCTTTGAACTTAGAAGACATTGGTTCAAATCCAAGCACATTTATAGTCATGCGGCATATAACCAAAACAAGAATTCTACCATTCTACCTGCTATAACACATACTTCGTAACCCTTAAAAACTCAACCAAGGCAAGCTGTCAGTTTTTGTTTGGGGAGTATAAAATAACATAAATTACTTTTAAGAAGGACTGAGAAATTTATGGGTTTGAGGTACAATAGTGTTTACATAGAAGTAACAACAGCTTTTCCACAAAATTCCTAGGAAGCAGGGGGAAGATCTCTTAGGAATCCAGAAGCTGATTTGATATTATATTATCCAGTTGTCCCAGAGTATCACACACAGGATTCCTTAAATAATCCTTTTCTTTTTTTAAAAAAGTAGAGATATGAAATTCTTTTATAAAGTATAGAAGAATTGATGGTGAAGGACAAATTAGGAAAAAAATTGAAATGTAGTGCTTAGATATGGTAATTCAGCTAAGTGATCAAGGCATGCCAAGTGAATTAAATATATGTCCTAGGCCCTTAGAATCTGTAAGGAGAATGAACACAGAACTAATTAGTATACAGTAGGCACTGCACACTTCCTTTCATACATGGATCTCACTTAGCGACCCCAGCGCTGCACTGTAGACACTTTCACTCTTTCTCAGTAGATGAGGAACAAGGTCGGGACCACTGCCTGGACGTCCCAGCCCAGGTTTCTCGAATCTATCGCCACTTCTCTCACTGCATATGACAGACTGTCTTTTGGTTCCTGAGTTGACAAGTCCCAACAGACTGTACCTTGAAGGTGTTGTAAAGGCAAATCTGTGATCTGACTTGGCTGGGGAGGAAAGGAATTCTGTTCTTTTTTCCCCTCTCACAATAGTCTCCATGGAGTGCCGTGTGATCTTTTAATTTTGCTCCTGGCATGAAGGTCTGGCACACTCAAAGGCTCAGCCCCCTCTGCCTTCATCCTACGCCTCCAGGGTATGAGACATTCAAGCGAAGTGTTTAGGGAAAGCTAGCATACTACGGGGGCTGCCCAGTTTAAGGTAAAATACCACCTCTCTAGGCCTAAGGTATAGATAATCTAAATGTCCTTTAATGGGAATTTTTTTTTAATTTCCTAAAGCTCAGGTCATGATCCCAAACTGAGTGCTTCAGAATAAGCAACAGGGCTTTGTTTATTTTGTGGCGCTGTGACTTGTGGCTCAGGGCAAAATTGAATAAAGTAACTTAATTGTTCTGATCTTTTTGTCCTTTCTGTCAGGCTTTTTTCTTGTGGTGTGAGGACATACTTCTTAATTTAAAATTTTTTTTTTAGTCCAAATATACACAGAAAACTTTGTAAGAATTTTTTTTTCTAAATTCTACATTAATAGCCACGTGTGTCCTTTATTTATGTTGGTTTGACACACAGATGTTGATCTCTGCCAATGTTGAGTTCCCCTTCACCAGTGCTGCTCAATATACTGATTTTATTACAAACTCTTCCTGTGAAATGAACTTCGTTTCAGTGTAGGCAGACCTGGAACTTAGATAATGAAAACTCTCCTTATAACACAACATTAATTCCAAAGAGCGTTATAATGGCCTTTTTTTTTTTCAAGAGCCAACTCAAATCCCACCCAGATAGGTTCCCAGCATCACACACCACCACCATGCTGCCTGTTCCCTCACCACTCAGAGGTAATTACTCTCTCCTCTGTGTTTCCATCACACATTACTCATTCCTCCATAATAGCAATGTGTTCTGCCCTTTGCCTCTAGTCAGTTATTTATAGAAGTGTCTGCTCCTCCCACTACATTGGGAACCTCTGAGGGCAGGGATGGTATCTTTGTTCTCTCTGCCTCTGTACCTGCCAGGATGTTGAACATTTTGTTCCCCTCTTTAGGCTTTCTGCAATGCTAAATTAAGTGGGAAGGCTGGCTGCTCTGCTCATCAGAAAATCATGCAAGAAGTTTCTTTAAAGGGAATTGATAGGAAAGCTGAGGTAATACAGGCATTGGGTGCAAAGAGTTGTGCTCAAAAAAATTGGTGGAAGTGAGCAAAAATTAAGAATGTTGAGTTCTTTTACTAAATTTCCAGTTCCATGTTTCATAGTTGTCACTTTTGTGTGTGTGTGATGACCTCAAAAGAAAACACATTATAGGGGTTTGATGCCATCTAATAAATTGACTCGAGAGTTTTTCTGTCTTTAAAAATTAGAACTCTCAAAAAAAAAAAATATTAGAACTCTCATCTATAGAATAGGAATTTGATTCTGATTCAAAAATCACAGTCATAGGCATTGGATGACACTGGCCTTAGCATTATTATTCTCGATCTGTTTCAAAGCACATATTAGATACAGATACAAAAGAGATACAGATCCAGAATTAGATTAAAATATAGATATAGGTGGGGGCACCTGGGTGGCTCAGTCGGTTAAGGGTCTGACTCTTCATTTCAACCCAAGTTGTGAGCTCAGTGGTCGTGAGATCGAACCCCACATTGGGCTCCACACTCCAGATGGAGTCTGCTTGAGATTCTCTCTCCCTCTCCCTATGCCCCTCCCACTCGTACACCTCCTGCTAAAATAAATAAATAAATAAATCTTTACCCCCCCCAAAAAAAAAGAAAAGATAGACATTTAGGTAAAGGACACTTGGAAAGTCAAAAACCTTTTAATAAGAAATGTGTGCCTCACTGGGAGGCAGAACCGTAGGGAAGCGTTGTACCATAGTATATTAGGAGAACTACCAAGGTAACATGATGTCTTCATCTACTGGGAAACGCAAAAGTACTGCCATCATTTGGGAAGTCTTCTTGATCATCAACATCAAAAAGAAAAAAAAATTAAAGTACACAATTAAGGTAGGAGATATAATTCTTTGAGTTTCAGCAATGTCACTCCGGCATTTCCGTGGAGATGTGCTGAGTCATAGCCCTCTTCTCCTCTTACTGTACCACACTGCTATCCCATTGGGAACACCAACGCTCCTGCTGTGCTTCACGACCTTCTTTACGTCATGGCCCATGTGGAAAGGATGGCATTCAGTCAGCATACTGGCATCTGCGCATGGGGCTTCTCCTGACCCAAGGTGACCCGCTCAGGAACTATGGAAACCTCTGGCCCCCTCCACCCCTCCTAAATGTGGTACCCCTGGAAGCCAGTGAGGCACCCTGTGTCTTAGCCTGCCTATTGAGAATTTTTTGCATGGTTAAATAGAATCCTTTTATTTTATGTAAAGTACATGTCCAGAGTTTATTAATTCATCGTCTGACCAGTATTTGGGAAGCAGCAATTTTAGGCAAGGATACTGTTCTAGATGTTGAGGATGCAACAGTGAGTTTTCTGTCTTACCCTGAGGGGACCCATGAAATTGGCAGGAGACACATGGTGTTAAGATCTTGACATATTTCCTCTCTTTCTGTATATGCGGGTAACTTGTAAGTAGCCCGCCTGAATGCCTTATGTTTGTGACACAGAGTGTGTCTTCTGAAATATGAACTAGGTATAGTGTGTTGGGGCAGGGGTTTAGCCACTGGAGGGAGAATTAGGAGACGAATATTCTAACTCCAGATTTACTACTAGGTGTTTCCCCTCTCTTGCCTTAGTGTCTAGAATCGGGTGGGTGGACTAGAATCATGGTTTTTAAACTGCGCAGTGTGGAACCCCCCACAGGTACCATCTTCTCATGCTCTTCATCCAGAAGTGATTTGGGACTGTTCTGGACGTGTTTCCCTGGTAACTGTTGCCCTGAGTGAAGGATTATGGGAGAGGCAGGCAAGAGAGGGGAGTTGAAACTCCTGGACAAGAGTCACCTCTAAAGATTGTAAAGGCCTAGTCTCTTTGAATTCTTCTTTTTCCTTGCTATTCTTATCCCAGCAAGACCAAAAGTGTATCTAAAAATGAGATATCACCCCCATTTTTTCCAAGAGTCTTTTCTGTTTCAAAACTGCTTTTGTACCTAAAAAAACAATAAAGATTGAATATAAGATCACATTTTAATTTTATGAAATGAAAATTTTAACATTTCTAAATGGCAACACTTTATAGTCTTCCGAATCTTCCAATACTTATGTGCCTTGATTTAAAATACTCACCATTGAACATGCATACACACCTATGCAATATGTAAATTTTAGAACTATTTTCCCTATCATCTAACTAGAACTAATGCTTATGTTACCTATATGCTTCATTTATATTCAGATGATTCTTCTAGCTCTTCTGCCTGTGAATTAGACAAGTTATTTATATAGTACCCAAGGATAGAAAAGATACAACCAGATTGTATCTCTAATTTAAAAACAGTTACATTTGGGAGTTTCGTGTACAGGATTTGTTTGTGACTTTATTTTTATTTTCACTTAACTTTTTGCTTTTAATCACAATTGTATTGCCATCACTTCAGCAAAGTTTATAAGCTGTGCCTTTTGGTGGCTTTCTTGTTTTCTTCTGCTACTCTCACATCTCCCTTTAACCATACCTTCGTTGGAGTAACTGCCTAAGACATTTTCTAAAGATTCTAAAACAAAATGCTCAAACAGTGCCTAGAATTTTTGAAAAAGAAAAGAAACCTAGACTCTTCGTTCAGCTTCAGCTGTAAGGTGCTTCGTAACTGGTCAGCAGTTGCTGACTGTGCGTCAGGAACTATCTAGGTCCCAGGCAAAGATGGTTATGGTGTGGATGTGGTAGTGCACAGCCCAGATCCTTCTTTAGGACCGAGGCTTTCCTTCTTCCTGCTAACCATTTGTAGTGGAATTCCTTTTCTGGTAATTACTCTCAGTTGAAGGGAACCTCTTCACCCAAGATTACTCCTCCTCCTCGAGAGCCTCCTGTCACCGTTGACTGGTAGATGCAGGGGGTGTAAAGGCCCTACCCCCAGCGTCAAGGAAGGACAAATGTGCAAAACCATCCCAGCTCCGGAGTTCTCCAGGGAACTATGAGATGGTTTTGCGGTGACTGCATCGCAGTCCAGCTTCTCCCTCTGCACAGGGGCTTCCTACACTCTTCATAGGTGCTGATCTCAGAGACACTCCTCGATAACTTCCCATGTGCCAATCTCTGTTTCAGAATCTATTTCCTAGGAAGCTCTACCTGGGACTGTGGCTCTGTGCAGCGCGAGTAGGGTGCTCACAGCTTGGTAGCAGAGGTTAACGTAAATCACGAAATCGAGTACGTTATATTGGTGTCATCAGAGAAGCATCATATAATCCTATGGGAATAGAAGAAGTGACTTATTAGCTTGGGGTACAGCAGAGGGAGAATTAGAAGTGTCTTGCAGAAGACGTGACATCTGAGCTTAACTTTGAAGAATGAATAAGTATTCTCTAGGCAAAGAAGGATGTGCGCTATTCTGGGCTTGTGAAAGAACATAGCTTATTAAAGAGGTGAAGAGCTCAGAGTGGCAACTGGAAGGTGGGGCCCATAGGAAAGAGCAGCTGAGATGGATCCAGAGCTAGGTCATGAAACACTCTACTGATCTGGATGGTTCTTAAGCTGGAGTATGTCCTTCCTTCCTAAACCCCCGCCCAATCCTCCATGACACCTCTACGCCACACACAAGATGCATTTGAGTAGACATACTTAGAGATGCCTTTCTTTCACTTATTTGCTTGGAGACTCTTTTTTTTTTCTATTTCCTTAAAATCCGTTTTATTTATTAGCCATTTCATCTTAACTCACTTCAGAAAAGCCTTGTGCTTATGCAAAGAGTGCATCTTTTGGTCTGGTTTTAAAATAACCTTCTACAAGAATACACAAAG
Source organism: Potos flavus (assembly GCA_028534135.1). Lineage (NCBI taxonomy): Eukaryota > Metazoa > Chordata > Mammalia > Carnivora > Procyonidae > Potos > Potos flavus. The sequence continues at coordinate 123,096,449 of CM052898.1, forward strand.
ATCTTCCTCCTTCATGTTTGAAATTCTACCACTAGTAATTTCTGGAATTTCAAGTGGTTAAGACATAGTAAAGATTATACAGTCCAGGTTTCTAACACATGAACCTTCCTTTCAAACTTCAGACGAGAGATTACCCAGTTGTTTCTAGTATACCTCTAGTAATGGAAACATTGCCCTTTCCCTACTGTTGTTAATTCTGATCTATCACAGAGCAATAAAATTGTAGAGTTAGACTTAACCATTGTTTTGCAGTTGAGAAAACTGAGGTCTAGAGAGAAGAAAAGATTTACCCAAGTATCCATAGAGTGGATGTTAACAAAGCCAGAGGAACAGTCCATATTCATCTAGCAACTTTCCCTCCCTATGGCAACACAATTAATTCATCAGATCCATATCTGAGTTAGGTAGTTAAGGAACATGGGGTAGTAGTCTCTCCTCTGTCCCTAATGAACTCCATGACTCACGTCCAACCATATTAGTGCTCTGGGTCTGTTTTTCATCTGTGAAATCAGAGGCCTGGACTAGAGGAACTCCTTATTTCCTCCTCTCTAATATTGTAAGAGTCCTTTACTATCTATCTATCTATCTATCTAGTAGAGTGCATCTTTTTTTTTTAATTTAAATTCAATTGAGGCGCGCCTGGGCTGTTTAGTCACTTAAGTGTCCCAACTCTTAATTTTGGCTCAGGTCATGATCTTATGGGTCGTGGGATCAAGCCCTGCATCCCACGTCAAGCTCTGCACTCAGCAGGGAGTCTGCTTGAGATTCTCTCCCTCTGTCCCTACCCCCACTTGCTCACTCGCTATCTCTTTCTTCTGTAAAAAATAAATACATAAATCTTTAAATTTAATTTAGTTAACATATAGTGTTTTATTTGTTTCAGGGGGGAATTTAGTGATTCACCAGTTGCATATAACACCCAGTGCTCATTACATCACGTGCCCTCCTTAATGCCCATCACCCAGTTACCCCATCCCCTCACCCCCTCCCCTCCAGCAACCCTCAGTTTGTTTCCTAGAGTTAAGAGTCTCTATGGTTTGTCTCCCTCTCTGATTTCATCTCACTTTATTTTTCTTTCCCTTCCCCTATATTAATCTGTTTTGTTTCTTAAATTTCACATATAGGTGAAATCATGTAGAATTTGTCTTTCTCTGACTGACTTAATTCGCTTAGCCTAATAACCTCTAGTTCCAGCCACGTCATTGTAAATGGCAATATTTCATTCTTTTTTGAGAGCTGAGTAATATTTCATTGTATAAATGTATATAATACACATATATGTATGTGTGTGTGTGTGTGTGTGTGTGTGTGTGAGTGTGTACCACATCTTCTTTATCCATTCATCTGTCAATGGACATCTGGGTTCTTTCCATATTTTGGCTATTGGGGACATTGCTGACATAAACATTGGGGTGCATGTGCCCCTTTCAATCACTATGTCTGTAACCTTTGGATAATTATTATTATTATTATCAAGTATAGCTGATATACAATGGTATATTAGTTTCATGTGCACAACATCATGATTCAAACTTCCAGTCATAAAATGAGTAAGTCATGGAGATGAAAAGTAGAACCCAGGAAATAGAATCCATAATACTGTAATAACTGTGTATGGTGACAAATGGTAACTACACTTAACGTAGTAAGCTTCATAAGAGTCTTTACCCTTCCCAAAGAGAAGATGTGTCTATGGCTCCTAGTGGACCAACTAGAGACTGAAGGGAGAAGGGTTCAGTAAAAGGGAGCTGGCTAGAGACGTTTCATATGTCCTCCTCCGCAATTTGCTAGCCCAAGCTTCCAGTCATCCATATTCTTAGAACCTTCATTTTCTGATTTGCGGACATATTATAGTAGTCTCACTTTAGGTATATTTTACACTGTTTTTCTTTTGTAGCATAGATGTGCAGATTACCTGTCCTTTAAACAGTTCTTTTAGAGACCATAAAGTCTTTCCTTAGAAACTGACTCAACCTTATATGCTGCTGCTGGTTTTGAGTAAATGGGCTAAATCTTGCAGCCAAGCCTCAGCGCAAACAAAAATATTCTCTGGTCAAGCATTTTCTGGTTTGTTCAATTCCATTACAGGGCTGCCTTAAAAAAAAAAAAAAAAAAAAGTTTAAAACCCACAAAGAGCAAAACACAAGCCCTGGGAAGACAGTTTGCAGCCACATCAGCTCAGATCACCAGGATAGGAAAAAAGCAGGGCCCTCATTGTCCAGAGGATCATTTTCTCCAGACTTTCATCTTATGTTCTTCTGCTATTTTAATTTCACCACTTCAAAATGGGGGGAAAATAGGTTAATAGTTTCCATGAGTTTAGACTGCGACCAGAGGCATACTAAGCAATTTCAGAACCTCCAGCAACCACAGCTTTGAGGAGAAGATGGTGATAAATTTACCAATTCATTCTGGAATGGATTCCAGACTCAGAAGAGTCAGACCAGTCCAGTAATGCCTGGGTAGGATGTAAACAATATTCCTTCATTCATTCTTTTTGCACACATTCATCCTGGGTTTAGTTTTATTCCAGGTAGTATACTGGGTGTAGTATAAGACCGCAAATTACATTCTTAAGACATGGTCTCCGAGGCCTGCATTACCCTGATACCAAAACCAGATTAAGACACCACAGATGTAGTGAAAAGAAGGGCCATATGTACCCCAATGTTCATAGCAGCAATGGCCACAATCACCAAACTGTGGAAAGAGCCAAGATGCCCTTCAACAGACAAATGGATAAAGAAGATATGGATGAATATCCAATAGAATATTATGCCTCCATCAGAAAGGATGAATATCCAGCTTTTGTAGCGACATGGACGGGACTGG
>CM052898.1:123099380-123231843 GCA_028534135.1 Potos flavus
GCTCAGGTCATGGTCTCAGGGTCCTGGGATCGAGCCCCACCTCCGGCTCTCTGCTCAGCGGGGAGCCTGCTTCCCCCTCTCTCTCTGCCTGCCTCTGCCTACTTGTGATCTCTCTCTCTGTCAAATAAATAAATAAAATCTTTAAAAAAAAAAAAAAAGAAATCAGAGGGGGAGACAAACCATGAGAGACTGTGGACTCTGAGAAACAAACTGAGGGTTTTGGAGGGGAGGGGGGTGGGGAGGTTAGGTGAGCCTGGTGGTGGGTATTGAGAAGGGCACGTATTGCATGGAGTACTGGGTGTGGTGCATAAACGATGAATCTTGGAGCACTGAAAAAATAAAATTAAATTTAGGAAAAAAAAAGGGAACTACAGACCAATATCACTGATGAACACAGATGCAAAAATCCTCAACAAAACATTAGCAAACCGAATCCAACAATACATGAAAAAAATCATTCACTATGATCAAGTGGAATTTATTCCTGGGTTTCAAGGGTGATTTAGTATTCACAAATCAATCAACATGATACAGCACATCATCAAAAGAAAGGTTAAAAACTATATGGTCATTTTGATAGATGCAGAAAAAGCATTTGATCAAGTATAATATTCATGATACACACCCTCAACAAAGTAGGCTTAGAGGGAAAATACCTCAATATAGTAAAGGTCATAGATGAAAAACCCACAGCTAGCATCATACTCAATGGTAAAAAAAAAAAAAAAAAAAAAAAACTGATTGTTTTTCCCCTAAGATCAGGAACAAGACTACAATGTCTACTCTTGCCATTTTTATTCAACATAGTACTAGAAGTTCTAGCCACAGCACTCAGACGAGAAAAAGAAAAGGCATCCAAATTGGTATGAAAGAAGTAAAACTTTGACTACTTGCAGATGACATGGTACTATATATATAGAAAGCCCTAAAGACCCCACCAAAAAACTACTGAAACTGAAAAATAAATTCCATAAGGTCACAGAGTGCAAAATCAATATGCAGAAATCCATTGTATTTCTATGTACTAATAATGAGGCGATAGAAAGAGAAATTAAAAAAGCAATCCCATTTACAATTACACCAAAAATAATGAAATACCTAGTAATAAACTTAACCAAGGTGATAAAAAACCTGTACTCTGGAAACTATACATCAATGATGAAAGAAAGATATTCCATGCTCATGGATTGAAAAAACAAATATTGTTAACGTGTCCATAGTACCCAAAGCAATCTGCAGATTTAAGGCAATCCCTATCAAAATACCAACAGCATTTTTCGCAGAACTAGAATAAAAAATCCTAAAATTTGTATGGAACCACAGAAAACCTCGAACAGCCACAACAATCTTGAGAAAGAAAAAACAAAGTTGAAGGTATTACAGTTGCAGATTTCAATTATACTACAAAACTATAGTAATCAAAACAGTATGGTACGGCACAAAAATAGACACATAGATCAATGAAACAGGATAGAAAGCCCAGAAACAAAGCCACAATTACATGGTCAATTAAGCTTTGATAAAAGTCAGGAATATGCAGTGGGAAAAAGTCTCTTCAAACAAATGGTATTGGGAAAATTGCTACATGCAAAAGAATGAAACTAGACTATGTTCTTACACTATACACAAAAATAAACTTAAAATGGATTAAAGACCTAAATGTGAGATCTGAAACCATAAAAATCCTAGAAGAGAGCACAGGCGGTAATCTCTCTGATATTGGCCATAGCAACATTTTTCTAGATATGTCTCCTGAGGCAAGGAAAATAAAAGCAAAAATAAACTATTGGGACTTTATCAAAATAAAAAGCTTCTGCGCAGCTAAGGAAACAATCAACAAAACTAAAAGACAACCTACTAAACATGAGAAGATATTTGCAAATGAACATATCCAATAAAGGGTTAGTATCCAAAATATATAATGTATACAACTCAACACACACACACACACATCCAATTAAATTGGGCAGAAGGCAAAAACAGACATTGCTCCAAAGACATCCAGACGGCCTACAGAAAAGATACTCAACATCACTTACCATCAGGGAAATGCAAATCTAAACTATTATCAGAATGGCTAAAAATCAAAAACACAAGAAACAACATGCGTTGGCAAAGATTTGGAGAAAAATTGTGCATTATTGGTTGGAATGCAAACTGGTGCGGCCACTATTGAAAATAGTAGGGAGGGTCCTCAAAAAGTTAAAAATAGAACTATCCTAAGATCCAGTACCGCACTGAGTTTTTACCCAAAAAATACAAAAACACCAGTTTGAAAGGATACATGATTCCATATGTTTACTGCAACATTATTTACAATGGCCAAATTATGGAAGCACTCCAGGTGTCCATCGCTAGATGAATAGGTAAAGAAGATGTGGTATATATATACACAGTGGAATATTACTCAGCCACAAAAAAGAATGAAATCTTGCCATTTGTAATAACATGGGTGAAGCTAGAGTGTATAATGCTAAGCAACATAAGGCATTCAAAGAATAACAAATACCATATGTGGAATTTAAGAAACAAAGCAAATGAACAAAGGGAAAAAAAGAGTAAGAAACCAAGAAACAGACTCTTAACTATAGAGAACAGACTAATGGTTACCAGAGGGGAGGTGGGTAGGGGGATGGGTGAAATAGGTGAAAGAAATTCAGAATTCACTTATCATGATGAGCACTGTGTGATATATAGAATCACTGCGATATATAGAATCATTGAATCACTATATTGTACACCTGAAACTAACATAACACCATGTTAACTGCACTGGAGTTAAAACTAAAAACTTTAAAAAGAAAGACATGGCCCCTTCTCTTAAAGAAATTATTTTGCACAAACGTGCAAATAACTTTTTTAAGACTTCATTTATTTGTTTGTCAGAGAGAGAGAGAGAGCGAGCACAAGCAGGGGGAGTGGCAGGCAGAGGGAGAAGCAGGGGGCACAATGTGGGACTCCATCCCAGGACCCTGGGATCATGACCTAAGCCAAGGGCGGATTGCTTAACTGACTGAGCCAGCCAGGCATCGCACAAATAATTTTAATACAGCGGACACTGTAAGTACTATAAGCAATGTTAATTAAGTGCTTGGGAAGGGTAGAGGAAGAAGGTGTTGATTTCAAATGAAGGCATCCAGGAAGGCTTCACTGGAGAGTTCCCTTCTGACCTGTACCTTGAAAGGGCAAAATGACAAATTGTGGTTCATACTCGGCATTAGCCAGTGCACAGAAGTATGGAAGTTTCCTATAGGCTTTTGAATAAGAGTGAGCAGTCTGAGACATTAGGAAAATCTGACACTAGAAACGGAGGTTGGATGTCAGGTGAGGAATTAGGTCTTTTCACGTTGTAGAGCCATAGAAGTTTTTGCTAGCAGCAAAGTTACTTGGTCACATTTGTGTTTTAGAAAGGAAACCAGAAGTCACTTTGGGGATAGGGAAGGGTTATAGGAGGAGAGATGCAAACAAGGAAGGCAATCAGAGACTGTTGCTGTGGTTGAGACATCAGCACACTCATTATTCACGTATCGGCATTTCTTACGTCATGGCTATTTAAAGGTTCCTGTGATAAGAGGGCATTTCCAGTTCTGCATCTTTCTAATGAGATCCCCATCCCAGGTTTATTCTAGATTGTAAACTCCACGTCAGTCAAGACATATCACTTGGAATATAGCATATTACATGTGAAACAGAATTGTTTGGTAAGACAGCATGGGATTCTAGGGAAGGATGGAAAGTTAACAGCAAATCGTATCGATCTTTCTGAGTCCTTAGTCAATATATGATATCCTTTTGCAGGAGGGTTTTTGTTTTTCACTTTTGAAGTTCAGCATATTTTTTAAGCCAGAGAAATTGACTTTTCTTAATTCACTTCTCAAAACAGGAACCCTGCTAGATTCAACATTTCTATCAAGAGTTCACAACATTGAACTTGGAGGTGGTATTCGAATCAAGGCTTAAAATAATCAAAAGCATCATTGAATATCCTGAGCTCTGATGGGGCTCTACACCTGGCATGCTCTGCATGTCTCCGTTGTCATGCAGACCACTCTAAAATCTTAAGGTCCTTGGTGACCGGACGCTACCAGGTTTTTGATGACTAATCAAGTTTTAGAATAGTCAAGTGTTCTTCCGGTGGAGAACCTGGGTTATGTAGTTCAGGGGTCAAAAAACTACAGCTGTGAGCTAACTCCAGCCTGCTTTTGGTAATAAAAGTTTTATTGGAACACGGTCATGCCCATCCACTTAGTACTGTTTACAACCGCCTTCACACTATGACAGCAGAACTGAAATGCTGCAACAAACCCAGAAATATTTACTCTCTGTGTCTTCACAGGAACGTTTGCCATCAACCCTGCAATAGTGGTAGAAAAGGGAGAGAAGTCAGAAGACATGTGTTCTAAATCTTAGATTTGCCACCACCTACCTGGCTGAATTTAAAGTAGACACTTGATCTATTTCACGTGTTTCCTTGATACACACTCTACCTTCTTCCAAGTACTGTGATAGGCACATGAGCCAATGTGTCTGTAATGTGCTGGTCGTGCTGGAAGGGACTAAATACTTGGAGCTCTGCAAGTCCTAACCTAACACTGGCGTGTCTCTTTCCCTCCCCAGAATACCCTGGAGCAGTGCAGTGTGTGCTCCAAGCCCATCATGGAGCGGATTCTTCGAGCCACCGGGAAGGCCTATCACCCTCACTGCTTTACCTGTGTGATGTGCCACCGCAGCCTTGATGGGATCCCATTCACCGTGGACGCTGGTGGCCTCATTCACTGCATTGAGGACTTCCACAAGTAGGCAGTCTACTTTGTTCCCTCGAGCCTGCCAGTCCCCCCAGGATCTGTTCTCACTGCCTGGCATCCGGGCCATCCATTCTCCTCTGTCAAAGCCGTAGAGTCTCAGGATTTGGTGGGACCTTAAGAAAAGCGTGTTTATCCCCCTCTTCTAATGCAGGAATGGGTATCAGTTAATCCAGCTGTCCTCCAGCCTGGCTTCTGCCTGTAGGCTGCCCTGGGGCTGATCCGTCACATCTTTGTGTGGCTCTGATACTGAGAAGGTTGACTCAGCTGCAGAATCTGTGTATTGGAAAGAGAAAGGATGCTGGGGTAGCCTTCCCTGGCCTACACATGAGCAAGACGTGTTACAGTGGACAAATTGCTCAATGTCTCTGAGCTTTTCAGCCTGGTCATTAGAACAGAGCCTGTCTTAAGGCTCCCCAGGTGTGATAGCCCAAGGTTCTCTCTAGAGCTGTCCTCTACATCTTTGCCAGTCTGCAGAGAGGAGGTCATGTGGAGATGGTCATGGACACAGAAGAGTTCACTCCCTCTTCCTAGTATAAGCCTCTCACGTTTTGGGGTCGGCTTCCTGTCATTAGCAACATATTCACATCCTCCCATAACCTGTTTCCCTACCCAGGCCTTCTATTCCTCAGGACACTTTCTAATAACATTATTGAATGCAGTCTTTTGGAGCCTTTTGAGGAAGATTAGAAAGTCGAGTCTCAAGGTCAGGACCACTTACTCATGAGCCTGGAAAAAATGTGTCCTTATTCAGCTTTCTCATTCGTCAGGCCCTCTTTCCTCTGTCATTGCTGGGGTTTTCATGACAATTGTATGGTTTCGTGTTTTGCTTCTGTTTATTTGGCCCCTTTCTCAGTTAGCTGATTGGTTGATGAGATCTGTTGCGTATATTTAGAAACGATACGAAAGCCACAGCGGTGATCTGTAAGCCGCTGGCACAGAGGCTTTCTGGCTTCCTTGCTGGGCAGTCTGGGTCTTTGAGGACAGTCCGAAGCTCTCCCAGAGATAAAGCTCACGTGACTCCCCAGTTTGGGTCTCCATTTTATGGCCTCCAGATGTACAGTCTTGTGGGTTAATTTTCACCGCTCTGTTGATTGTCAACAATCAGGAGGAACTTGCCGCAGGCAGTTTGGGGACCTGAGACTCCTCTATTTTAAAAGTGAATTTCCTGACCACTTTCCAAGGAGCAAAGAAAGTGAAAACCTCACCAAAGGACGTGAGGCTGAATGAATTAAAAAAAAACTCCGGAGGCAGGAATTCTCAACCTGAATTACACAAGTAAGGGCTCACTTTGAAAGGGCAGTCACAGCATAAATTGTACTTCACGTTATTGATATTTTTAGCTTGTAATTACACATTTAAAAAAAAAAAACCTGCATCTATTTAAGGGAAGTGAAACGATACCGATGGGGAGTGTGTTTGTCACGGTTTGTCTCCTTTCTTAGACATACCCTAATCCAAGGAGGACGGGTAGGTGTAAGCAGAGCACACATGCTTCTGTTGCTTGGAAAAGACTGATCTATTACACCCCCAATTAAAACAGGAAATCAATTTTGACAAATGGAAGTTTATATCTCTGCCATTTATCTTTCATTTCTAAGAGTGAGGAGCATAATTAGAGACTTGGGACTGGTGACATAAGTGTGTGGGTCTGAACACTCCAGACAAGCAATCCTAGCAGCTAAAAGGGAAGAACCATCTCCGAGCCCCAGCTCCACCCCCCGCCCCACCACCACCACCAATCCAATGGCATGTTAAAACACAGATTATTTTTTTAAAAATAATGTTGTCTGCATGATTGGCAGGTATGTAGCGGGGAAAGCTTTTTGATCTTTTCACCATTTCCCAAAGGAAAATTAGAGATACATTTTACAGAACTCTGTTTCTGAGCCTTGAAAGTACTAGAATGCAAAGCAGCTAAAAGCCCCACCAAGGGTGGGCATTGCCAGGCTATCGAGAGGATACCTAGGGGGATACAGCCTCCTTCTGCAGACTGTTTTGGGGGGCCTTGTTCTTGGTCTCACTCTATGAGCTTTTCACTTCAGTTCAACCACGTCTACAAAGAGCCCTCTGTGTGCTCAGTGCTGAAGGAGAGAGATCCAAGGAGAGAAACTGCAGGGGTAGAAAATGCACAGACACAGAGAGAAAAGCCCCTGTCAGCAAGGAGCTTGCCAGGACGAGGGGGAGAATAAGCACAGAGTATGTGTGATATCAGGCAGAAGGGGCCAGACACAGTGAGACAGGCAGAGGCAAAGGCTTGAGCTGTCAGAGTCAGAGAAGATTACTTGGCCCTGAGATCTGGGGAGGCTTCTGGAAGCAGAATTGGAAGAGCATTTGAAGTGAGAAACGGAGATTCCTGACAGCAGGAACGACTCAGGAAATAAAGAAGGGCACGAAGTGAGGAAGGGCTTCTCTACATTCATGGAAGATTTGCTTGGCTGTAACTAGAGCAGCCTGGGAGTGGAAGGTACTGTGAGATACAGAAGGCCCATGAGAAGGGATTCATCTCGCCTGCTTAGCATCCTGTCTTCTAAACCAGTGCTTCCCAAATGTTAATGTGCTTACAAGTCACCTAGGGATCTTGTTAAACTGCACATTCTAATTCAGTAGGTCTGGGGTGGGACCTATAATTCTGCATTTCTGACAAGCTCCCTGGTGGTCTTGGACTGCACTGTGAGTAATAAGCTTCCCAAATACTATTTTTAATTCCTTGTAAATGGGCCATCCCCTGTATAGCCACCTTCAGTCAAGGTTGGCCCAAGTCCTCCATCCTATTAGGTACCCACTCTTTTCCCATATGTTATTTCAGATGACTGCTCAAACTAGTTCCCTGGCAAACTGACTGTATCCACCCTCATCAACACACACACACACACACACACACACACACACACACACACACACACGCATTACACGCACTTTTGCATTTCACTTAAATAGCCATCTTTCAAGCCCCAACTCATTTACCACCTCCTCTGAGAACACTTCCCTGACCTCAACCCCTCCCTACCCCCCGTATGAATTTATATCTCTTTCTCTATGTTCTGTAGAATTTTGTAAATCAGGTATACCTAGTCCTTAACTGTAAACTGATTAATAACAAAGAATATACATACACACAGTTTTACCCTTACCACCTTAGATCATTTTTGCAATATGACAGGATCTGTATATCTCAACTAATAGAACAAATGAAGGAATATATAGAACTCCCTCACCAGCCTGACTGCTGGAGTCCTAGTTTATTTCTGTATTCCCAGTGCCAGGACAGTGAGCTCAGAAAAGCCGGCTTACTTAGCTGACCCTTTCATTGCGTTGAGCCTTTATTTCACTATCTGTGCTTTCTTATCAGAGACATTACACCTGTCCACTTACTTGTCTAGTCAGCACCCATTTGTTGATTGCCAGAAATGTGCTGGGATAAAGATGATGAAGACCGGCCAACTCTGAGCCTTGGCTCCTGTGGCTATGAAGCAGAAATGATTAAAAAAAAAAAAAACTGTTTCTTCACAATGTTGCTGTCAGTAAAAAAATGAGGTCAAGTGCACAGAATGCTTAACAAGGCTTGGCATATAATCAGCACACAATATATGGTAGCCGTTTGAACCATCAAAAATGTTGTTTTTTTCTCAAATTTATTTTTATTATTATTATTATTGTCTGCTTAGTGAGCTGAGCCTTGAAACAGACCACCTGGGATTTAGAACAGTCTTCAAAATGCCGGCCAAGGAACACTGTGGGGGCTGTGGAAACCATTTCCTGTCTCTGCACTTTGTTCTTTCCCATCATGGAAATGAGGCCAATTGGTAGGAAGGAATCATGACTCAGCGAGAATACAGTTTACGTCGTTCCAAAGAGGAAGGACCTTGAGATTGAACATAAAGGTCCAAATAACATCTTTTCATAGAGCAATATGGCAGACACTTTATTTCATTAGATATAGCCTGAAATTCTACTGTCTGCCCTGGTCGCAGGAGTTGTTTCTGGAGATTCAGAGATGGAACAAAACCTGCCAGCTGGAAGCTCACAGTTTAGTGGTCCCCAAAGATGTGCAAATAATTACTACTAAAATAGGCAAATTCAGTGAAAGATATTTTATCCTAAAGAAGTAAGTAATTGTGGTGGAGGAAAGAGGAGCAGGCTCAAAGTTCAATGATGGGCAAGACATGCTTCCGATCTCACAGAGTTTTACAGTCCGATAGGCTTAGGAAAAGGAAATTCTGTACTGGATTCCAGAAGCCTGCTTATTTCACTACTGATGACCCAGATTCAAAAATAATCAGGTAGTCCAAAGCAGTTTTTTTTTTTTTTAACCACTGAGTGTAAACTTCTCGCATAAAATGCCAATTATAACAACTCTGATTACTGCTGCAGTTGTACCATGATTCTTTTAATTTTTCTTTCATAGCAATCAATTGATCTGCTGCTTAATTCATATTTATTTAGATTGCAGCCACACAGATGCCTTTTGGGTGCTGCCAAGAAAATTAATATGTACATATAGAGTATAATGTATGTAAAAATGCTTTGACAACCATAAAGTGCTCTGCAAAGTATTAGATTACTATCATTATTTCTTTTTAAGTCTCACTACAAATAGATAAATGTTAACGTCATTAATCTCAAAACCATTACCATGAAAAAAACCGGCTCGCTCAGTCTGTTTGTCCTTTTTTTTTTCCCCATCTCTTCAGTTTTTAATCCATGGCCATTTCAAATCATGTCTCATTTCACACCTTCCCAAATGCCACCCCTGATTTCCAGGACATGCAGATGAACGCACAGCCTGTATTTGCAGCCTCTTAATCTGTTATGAGAAACAAATTTTAGGGCCGTCGGTCATATTAAGGACTATTAAGAGATGAGGAAATATTAAAATTCCTCACCAACAATTAATCTCAAAAGCACATGTACGTATATGTGTATCTACACGCGTAAGTGTTCACACCTTTTGGAAGTGCTAAGACCCTCTAAAGAATAAAGAACTTGACGGCTTCTGAACTTTTTTGCTTTTCAAATCAGAGTTTAATGCAACTGAAACGTACGAAGTGCAGACTAGGTCTTAGTGAGTTTGGTGTAAAGCTTGGTGTATTTAAACTCGCTAACCTCTGCTGTTTTGACAAGATATGTGGCTGAGGTTTCTTGTGTTAATTCCTAGAGTTCAGTTTCAGTGAAAGAGGCTCTAGTAAGTGGGAATGACACAGTTACCAACCTCAGAATATTTGTGTAGGGCCTGGGGAGCAAGCATACAAGTCTAGAAGCAAAAGTCAAGCAAGACAAAGTCAAGCAAAGGAAACAAGTCAGGTCCCCCAGGATTTTGCCCTAGCCCAGGGTCTATATTTGCAATCTATCCACCAGCGAACTTCATGCCACACATCAAGTGGCCAGTAGCTCCTAGATGCTCTTCATGCACTACCTCCCCACCTCCCCAAAGATCACAACGTTCATGGTCTAGAAGGACCTCAACAGTCACCAAGTCTAAATCTCTTATTTTATAGCTGAGAAAGCAGACCCAGAGAAGGAAAGTGACTTGCTCAAGGTCATGCAAGATGACAGAGCAGATGTCCTCACCCTTTGCTGACTCCTTTTCTTTTCACTTCTGGGTCTCCCCCATTAGTCAGTGTCTATCCTTAATGTCTTACCAGACCTGTGTCTCCATTTGCAGGAAATTTGCCCCCCGATGTTCTGTGTGCAAGGAGCCTATCATGCCAGCCCCAGGCCAGGAGGAGACTGTCCGGATTGTGGCTCTGGATCGCGATTTCCATGTTCATTGCTACCGCTGTGAGGTCTGTGGCCAGCACCCCCACCCCCGTCAGTGCATAGCAGGCATTGAAAGGCCCAGCAGAGCTGGGTTTCTGCAAACAAAGCAATTATTCAAGCTGGGAAAGCCCCCTGATGCCTGTGTTCACAGGACTTGGGTTTTAGATATTAGGCCTTCTTTTAATGCTAGTGACACTGGATAAGTCACTTCACCGCTCAGTCTCAATTTCCCCACCTGTGAAAAGGACTCAAATCTTTATGAACCTCTGCAAATATGGCTGAGCCCTAAAATGCAAAACTGTATATTAAAGGACATTGTAAATCACAAAGTGCTAAATTAGGGACACACGGTATTCTTGTTACTATTATAATTATTGTTACACTGATCTTTAACCATAGCTCTGATTCTTCTGGGGCACAGAGGCATCGTTCTCACCCATGGGGAAGGATAAAAATTCACTCCTCTCAAAGCGGTGGGAGCTTGATGCTCCAAGTCATGGAGATTGGTTGAGTTACAGGCACTAAGCACATAAGACAGGCGGTCAGGCGGCTGCTAAGGGCTCCTGGGAGGAATGCACAGGTGCTGTGGGAATACACACAAGAGGCCTGTAATCCAGGCTGGAAGTGACAAGGAAGGCTTCTTGCCCAAGGGACATGTAGTCATTTCTACAGCAAAGGGCACAAGTCCTTCCCATATAATCTGTGTATCAAAAGGAAACTACATTCAGAAAGTGATTTTAAAACATTTTGTTATCCTGGTTCTAGTTACCCAGAGCCCCGTCTTTGAAGCCGTTTTCTTGTTTTCTGCTAGCTCTCCTGAGGACGGTACTTACCAGCTCCCTCTTCCCTCTGGGAAGGAGAGTCTGAACTGCCTTGCCACCACACCCTCGCACATCGGTTCATCTAGTCCTGCTGGGTGATCCTCCCAAGACACCGGGGACGGGGCTGTCCCTGGCTCTCTGGGACTGCGTTCATTCCACTCACCGCTCTAGCTGAAACCCACCACCTGATTGATGTGGGGTTCTTTGTTTTGCCCTAGAGCCCAAACTGCATCTGTCTCTGTGTCCTTAACATGAGAAAAGGTAATAAACTACCAGCTTTCACACCGGATTTTATGACTACCGAGGAACAGCCACCTCCAGCCTTAAAACTGACCTGATTCATAAGTGTGAAAAAGCTGATAGATGCCTTCGAGGTCATTTTACAGATGGACAAACTGAGGCTTAAAAAAGAAAAGCTTCCCAACACTGCCCACACACTTGTTATGCGTACCAATAGGCTTTGGCCTTAAATGGTCTGGGGTTTTGTGCCCAGAGTTGCATGAAGATGCCTTTTCTCCTTCTAGATGAAATGAGAGCAGTACAAATTAAGCTTGCTTTAAAGTCCTGTGAAGGTTTTTTTGTTTTGTTTTTTTGTTTTTTTAAAGATTTTATCCATTTATTTGACAGAGAGAGCACAAGTAGGCAGAGCCAGAGGGAGAGGGAGAAGCAGGTGCTCCGCTGAGCAGGGAGCCCCATGTGGGACTCCATCTCAGGACTCTGGGATCATGACCTGTGCCGAAGGCAGACACTCAACCGACTGAACCACCCAGGCACCCGAAGTTTTTGTTTGTGTGTTTGTTTGTTACGAAACAATGCTATAGCCTGGGAGGAGCACAGAATTAGAAGAGGGCAGACCATCCTTCTAGTCCTATGTCAGATGCCGCATGACACTGGAGAAATTATGCCCCCCCCCTGCTCCCCACTTCCCCCTCTATAGAAACAAGAAGTGTGCACTGGACGCCCAAGGTGGCCCCTTTGGGTTCCCAGAGTCAAGGCCTTGCCGGTGCCAACACTGTGGTTGACACCGGGCTCTTCACGGTGCCCAGGTGACCGTAGAGGTCAGCTCACTAAATGCTTACGGCCATGTCATTTATGAATTGTCCTTCTTTCTTTATCGCGATAAAAAGAGTTCATTTCATTCCATTACGCACAGTGTCCTGGATGCCTCTAGAGCGGCGGGATGGCTGCTTGCTCCTTTCAGCAAAGCCGGCTTCCGGGGAGCCTGGCTCCTGCTGCCGCCGCTGCTGCTGTGGGCTTGTCAGCCCTGCCCTTTCTGAGCTTGCATTTTCTTGTTAGCCACATGCAGACAGGAGCCCCAGTGACCTCCTGACTGTCTTAGTAGACAGCAGAAGCAGGGTGTGCGGCGGTGGTGGCGGCCTTTTAGAAGAGTAGCTGCTGAAGTGAGCAAGGGCCACATACCGCCAGAGGAAGTCCTGGATTTTTCTTTTCAAAGCAACTTCCATGTCCTCCCAAGGTAAGGGCCAACATTTGGTGGTTACGTGTCACTTTCCAGAATGCAGCTGCAGAGGTGTTATTGACAGTAGGAAGTTCCTTTGATCCCTCCCAGCTCTGGAGCTCCCTGCATCTGTTTCAAAGTACGTTCCTATCCAGTTTCCTCTTTGATCCTCCCGCCGGCTTGGTGAGGTAGGACACGCGTGAACACTTCTCAGTGACACCAGCGCAGAGCTAAGGGGCGCCCCCGAGAGGGGCCGGCTCCCCGTCCAACATATTCCTCTGCACCACACTGTCTCCTTCAGTACGCGCAGCGAACCATACTCCCAGCACACTTCACGGTCTTGTTTTCCCACTACAGCTGGAGCCAGGGTGCAGAGCCTAGGGCTGGCCCTTCTGCTTGGAAGGATGCCCTCTCCAGCCCTGCTTCTGCCCAGAAACAGCCCAGGAATTCTGTCCCTGCACCTGTGTATTCCTTTTGGGAGATCCCGAGACTCGTGATAAAGGGCAAAAATGACTTAGTGGTTAGGGATCTCCTCTTGTTTTATTTTCTCTTGTTCTTGCTGTTTTTGTTGCTTGGATGAGAGAACAAAACTACGACTTGGGGCCCCAGACCCTTGGGTTCTTCTCTTCTTGGACTCTCATTTCCTATGAAGTAACCTGCCGGGGTGGGGGGGGTGGTGTCATTTTACCCTTTTTGTATTTATGCCCTCAATCTCTCATTCGGCGTAGTTCCGGATGTTGTATTCTGGGGAGGGACTGGAGGGGGCCGGTGGTACAGGAAGAAGGAAGGGGGTAAGTGACCATATTATGGAGGCTTCAAACAGAAAGCTGAGGAATGCAGTCCTCACGTCCCTAGTTTCCGGTGTCACTTACATCCTTTCCGTTTTTCCAGGACTGCGGTGGTCTTCTGTCCGAAGGAGACAACCAAGGCTGCTACCCTCTGGACGGACACATCCTCTGTAAGACCTGCAACTCTGCCCGCATCAGGGTGCTCACCGCCAAGGCCAGCACCGACCTCTAAGTACAGTCGCCGCTGAGCTGCTTAGTTGGGGCGCTGAGAAGACGGAAGCACAAGACAAAGATAAGAAAAGAAATGGGAAAATACAGGAAAGGCAATCAAGCCGTGGGATGGTCTCTGTTCTTCCTCTAATATTAACCTTTCTTTAGAAGCACATAGATGATGAGATTTTTTTTTTTAACGTTCTCACCAAATACACATTTCACATTTAATCATGTAGGACCTTGATGGGCCTTTGTTCCCAAGGACTTCCACATTTTTGCACGGATTATACTCCATCCCATTCACTTCTGCATTCCTGTAACTTTTAATCCCTATGTTTGTCTCACTTTTCATCTGGTTGAATGGCTTTTTTTAGTGTGGTATTTGCTGTCACGCAGTTTTTCCTGGGCGAGTCGGCCAACTCACAGGTGCTTTTAGGCTTGAAGGGTCCATCCTATCAGTCCCACGTGGCCTGTGATCAGGAAGGATAGCCATTCTTTTTCTGTGTATTGAAAAATACATCTTTCTGTTGCTCTTTTAAACCGGTCATGGCCCTTGGGAGGGAAAAGAGTGTGTTACGTATATGTTAGGCTACAAAGACTTTAAGCTGTAAATTACATAGGTTAAAATAAGTCCAAATTTAATTTGCAACCAAATTTGATTGGAAATCTGTAGTGACCAGTGGTCAGGGGTCATTTGAAAACAGTTATTGGTGAGAGAGACCCAAAGTTTACTCTTTTTCTAAAGGAATTATAGGTGGGATATGCTGGGAAAAAAGCATTTTGGGGGTATTTTGAAAAGCCTCTTATTATCCCACAATACCATCTTAAGATTTCCCTTTTCCGTGCTACCTAGACCTCATAATTCAGACAAACTTTGTTTTCTCTGGAACATTACATTTCCAATACCGTCCCGCTTTTCATCTCAGAAATATTGCCATGTTGTGGTTTTTTGTTGTTAAATAATATCCAAACACAACTACCAAAGTTGAGTTTTCTCTGGAGGAAGACAGTTGTAAAGAACTGTTTCTATTCTTCCTTTTTTTTTACCCCCAGGCCCAGGTCCTTTTTGGCTGACAACTGCAAATCAGAGCACACAAAATAAAATTGTGGAGTTTTGTTTAGTTTACTTTAAAAAGACAGGAAAGCTTGAAAAAATTGTGAAACCACAGTTTCATCACTCCCATAATGCCGCCGCAACTCAAATTGCATATCACGGGAGACGTTTTCATATCATCGATGTGACATTTACACCACACTTTTCAAAGACAATCGCTGAAAAAAAAAACTGCCTTTCTGAGCTAAAAATATGCAGAGTCTCTGCCTGGAATCTTTATTCAAACTCTTACTGGGCATTGAAATGCTTGCTTGCCAACTACAGAACCATCCTTTTGGGTTCTAACTTCTTTCTTTTAAAGAGACGCGCCCATCTTTGTAACGGCAGGTTGCCATTTTGTAAACTAATCGAGTATTTTGGATTGAGATTTCTTAAACGTTTCTTCATATCTTCCACAAGTATATACTTTTAAATTATGAAGTATTTTAAGTATACACAAAATATAAATAATAATATAATGAATCCCTGTATACATAACACCCAGTTTAAAAAATCAAATATAACAAATATAGTTACATTCCCTTACGCACACCTCCCTGAGTCCACAAACACCTTTTTCATGATTATAAAGTGGTAAAGTTGATTTTCTAGTCTGACTTTTATTTTATTTTTTAATTTTAACACTCAAAACAGAAATGAAAAATTATTTGTGCCTGTTTTGAATTATACCCTATGCCTCAGGAATTCCAATTACATTGATTTTACTTTGGTAGGAATGATTGTAAAAATGGTTCAGTTTTCTTTCTTTTTTTTTTTTTTCAATAAGAAATTCTTAAGCCTATGGTCATTAGCTTATCTAAATTAATCTGTGGCTCTTTTGCCTTGGACACCCAAAGTGACCACCAAAGTTGGGACTTTTCAAAGTTTTCTTGGAAAACTTTGTCTTTCTTTACTTTGCTACTCTTATCATTGGCCTTATATTTTTCTTAATGGGAAATACAATGGGATTCATTTGGGGCAGCATTTGAAGATACAATAGTGACTGTATCTCTGAATTTCTATCCTCCACGTTCAAGATCAGACTTGCTGATGACCTCAAAAAGCACTGACTATTAGACAATTGGAGAGATAATGTAATTTGCTCGAATTGCCTCAGCAATTTGTTTTCTATGAAATACTTGGGGGAAATTGTGTTTAGGCCAAAAGCCCAATTTATTGAGGGATGGATTTTATCTTTTAAAGCATAGTCGTATTACTATGAATTTTGCCAAATGAGGAAAATGTATAAAATATTTATACTATAAAAACGCAATAACATTCTACGTGTTTGTTACATTTAAGTCCTTGTGTAACTAAATGTTTACAAGCCAAAACATTTTAAAGAGAGAGTTATAAGAAAATGCTGTCACAGATCCATCACTGTGGCATTGCCAGAATACTGCTTGCTTTCGGTCTTTATAGTACATTTTTATCACATAACCTCAGAATATCTTTACCAAAGAGTTTTAAAGCAAATCTCTTTTTAATATAGACTTATTATACTTTTATAACAATGAATGTTCACACACACATACACAGAAATATTTAGATTTAGATTTCTTTTCTTTCACAAGGTATAATAAGGAAAGGATCCTACGTATTTTATTCCAGGATTTCTTAAGTATATGATTTATATTCTTTCTTGTCTTTTCTATTAATCATTTGGTTTAAACAATGCCAAATCACTCTTTACTGTTTTAGTTACGTGAAATTTTGCCTATAACAGAGACAGAAAGATAGTATTACCTTAACAATTATAATTCTTTTGTCTTTTAGTATATTGTCTTGATTTGTTATTTAAATTCATAAATAATAGAAAAATCAGAGTATATAAGAGAAAATTTGTTAAACTATACTGGCTTTAAAAAATTGTCAAGAACACAAATATTTGGTAATTCTGTGTGATGAAAGACATGGAAAAGGGAAAAAAAACCCACCGTGTCATGGGCTCTGCACACCATTCCAAAATCAAATTTCTTTACTGTCTGGCTCCCTAGCTCACACTGACTCAACGTGGAATCTCGTTTGCAATCAAAATTGCATTTAAAACTCACAGCTAAGTCATGTGTCCCAACATAAGGCATCGAGGCTTTGAGATGCTGGACATCTCTGCAGCTCAAAGATGTGGGTTCTTTTTCCTGTCATTTCCAAATTGTTTTTGTAGGGGCAACTTCTCTGATCAAAATTACGTCATTGGCTGTATGCTGACCAATGCAGCTGAGTTATCGACACTATCATTGTTTCCTCGCCAAGCAAGATTCTGCAAAATTGTTTATGGTGATGTTTAAAGTATATAAAACTCTAACTACATTTAAACAAGTGTTTTTATTTGGGTTCAGAGGAAGAGAGAGAGCACTTTTACAACCAGGCTGTAGTAGAGGGTTTATAGAATATAGACAAGACTCTGAAAACACAACTTCCAACAGTTTTCCTAGTTAGTAAAAATCCTATTAATGTGAACCAGCCAGGGATAACAGTGTTATTTCTATTTGATATGGTTTGGGCTTCTCTTGTCAAATCTGTGTCGGCTGCCCCCTGATCCCTCCATCATCAAGTTTTGAAGGGTGTCGGGGAAATTATGGCAGCTGCTAGGGAGAGCAGGGAAACACTGATGTGACCTCCCAGCCTCTCACCACTCCTCTTGGCTTGGAAAGGCTTCTTTTTCTCATAGACATTTCTAGAAATATTGCCATGTACCTTAGTATTTCACATTTGTAGTTTAAACAAGTGATTGTCCATCTGTTGCCTCGAGCTACAGTACATGTGTGTTATGAATGAAATATGACAGCATGTTCCATACCCTGCTTTAGCCATCTGTAGGAAGCCAGTAGGCTGAAAAAGATATACCTCTGCTAAATGTGCCTGAAGTCCCTTTCTTGAGATCGCTCTCTCAGGGCACTTTCGTGGGAGACAATCCGAGAGCAACATGTATGTGTGCCTTATTTTTAGAGTCTCTACAGCACTACGAATACTTCACTGGAGAGTCCATGATGTTAGTAATCATCTCCCAGATTTCCAAGATACACTCATCAAAAAGGAAAACAAAATCCAGAGAAATGTAAACTCTTTATCTTAATAGGTTCTAATAATATTTCTTTTCTCCTTGTCTCTTGAAAGGACCTTGTAGATTCCTGAATTAAGAAAACCCTTTTATGGGGCGCCTGGGTGGCTCAGTAGGTTAAGCCTCTGCCTTTGGCTCAGTTCATAGTGTCAGGATCCTGGGATCGAGCCTCGCATCGGGCTCTCTGCTCAGCTGGAAACCTGCTTCCCCCTCTCTCTCTGCCTGCCTCTCTGCCTTGTGATCTCTCCCTCTCTGTCAAATAAATAAATAAAATCTTTAAAAAAAAAAAAAAAAGGAAAAAACCTTTTATGCCAGGAGGCGATGTTTCAGATGTTGTTAGTGATTGTGTTTGGTCTTTCTCTAGTTGTAGTCAGATAATGAAGACAGACTTCCATTGGAGCCTTTACCACCCGTTCAGCGTATCCACTTTTAGGAATTGTCATAGCTCTTTGGTTTGTCTGTTGTCTTAATTTAATAGTGGACAGAACAGGTTGAGTTCTTAGTCATTATTATGTGGACATTTCAGGTTGTTATGTACATGACAGATACGTAGAATGAAACTCTTCTCAAGAGACTGTTGTCTGGGTAGCATATTACGTACTATTTCGAACCTTAAATTATCTGATTAAAGCTCCATGGTTTGGTGAGAATTTTTCCTCTTTCCCTCTTTGCCTCTTTTTCTCCCGCCTCCTTTTTTTCTTCCTGCCTTCCCTTCTTACATTCTGTCCTGCTTTTCATCCTACCTATTAATATTATTGTGCTTGGACTTTTCATAAGTAAATTATATCAGTGCATTCTGATCTTTATGCAATTACGACTATGAAGGGAAGAAGTCTACCGTCAAATATACATGGCATCCATAAATCCTTCCTTTAAAAGGGCATATTTTCCAGATTGTGTTTATTCATAAAGCAAGATGAGATAATAGAGTCTTTCAGGTTGATTTTAATGACTTTTCGTCAGGGACTCAGATCATAGAGTTCTTGGCAAATTCATTTATGACTGCCCTACTTTTCTCAGCTATATGCAAAGTGATCTTTCTAAGACTAGGTTAGGAATTAAAAAAAAATCCAAAGCATTTTGGCCAAAAAAAAAATCATATTTTTAAGTGGTGTGGCATGTTATTTTATTCCTAATGAAACTTGGTAACTTTCCGCATGGCAAAGAAAAACCATTATCCTTCCAGAATTTTTACACATATCAGCATTTTGCCTATGAGCATAATATTAAATCCTAATAGTTGAATCACAGTATTTTACAGGGGGTAAGTCAGCGCCAGAGTTCTTCTTAGAGCACAGTTCACAAGCCTGTAGTATGTTTATAAAAAGCAAAAAAAGCAACCTGAGAAGAACAAGTCTAGGTCTGTCAGTAAAGCATTTTGTTAAAATTCGGCTTTGAGATTCTTTTGAACTCTGGCTAATATTGATAAAAATATGCCCTCTGTGTCCATTTTTTTTAAATCTGTTTGGAAAAAGCTTATATTTCTAGGGATATATTTTCACTTTGGTTTCTGTACTCACTTCCACTTTCTGCAAGTTTTCACAGGACTGACATTGATTTTCCCTTTTCAGAGGGAAAAGTAGAACATACTTAATACATGTTCAATTCAATACATAAGTGAATTTGCCAAGTCTCAGTGGGTATGTTGTTTTGATACAGAACCAAAGTTTGTGGGGTTTTGTTTTTTGTTTTTTGTTTGTTTGTTTGTTTTTAATCAGTCTCCAAGAAGAGTGGGATTCAGGAGACAAAGGAGGGATTTAAGAAAAGGGACAGTCTACAATTAAAATGATGGCAGGAGAGTTCTTGTAAAGAATAACTCTGAGAACTTCCAGAGGGGTTTTAGGCATCAGCAATTGTAGTTGTTTAAACAAGTAAAATATTTATATTTCCAAGTTTACGAGGTATTTAAAATTCACTATGGATAACCATATATTTTTCCCTTGTCGGAAGAAAATGAAATGAGAGCAGCTGCTAGGCCCTATGACATGATCATAGCTACTCTAGAAATTTATAACGCGTGTCCTTTCACCTCCTCCAAGAGAGGGGCATAGCTTGTTCTCAGCCTAAAAGATGGTGATATATATTCCAACATATTCTTGAGCACACCACGCTGTAGCCTAAGCATCTCTGAAGGTTAGAAGTTCCTGCTTTCACACATGCAATGTTTTTTTCCATTTCCAGGACTTACCTCATGATGATAGTAAGTAGGAGTTTAGGTCTGTTGTTCTCTCGTTGGAATCCAATCATCCACTATCTGTGATGTGGTGCCTAAACAGCCAAACTATAACTGATTTGTACTAGTTTTCTCTTTTCTAGTTGCAAACACAGGAAACTGACTTTATCTTACTAACCGTAAAAAAAGGAAATATAAAATGGCTTATTTTCCTTTAAAGGAGACTTGTCCCTTTGCCTGTTTTACTTTCCTGCCCCTTGTACAAGAATCTGTAGACACTCTTTTGGTTATCCAACATGCATGTGGCTTCTTTTGTGGAAAGTGGTATGGAAGATGCATTTTTATTAAACTCATGAACATTTCCCCCCTTGAAGTCACAAAAAAATTACTAAAAGCTTTGCTGTTTATTGATTGTTACTTAGTTTATCCACAGTCTCTAACCACACTAATACATGTCTCTATTTCCAGCCTTTATTATAAACAAAAATTAATATTCTACAAGTGAAAAGTTATAGATACTATAGAGAGGAGAAAACCTATAGCTAATTCCTTTGTATAATTTAAGATACTTGCATTAATCTTTCCTTACAATATGCCTTTTTAAACTTTTCCAAGCTACTCATCCACTTAGGGGCAAAAGAAAACCTTATTCATCTAACTCTGATAGGCATTTAACTCATTGACCCAAACAGCAGCCTTACTGAACAACCCACATAATGGATGCAGTCAACTTGGCACTGAATGTAGCTTCTAGTTCACTCTCAATCCCAGAAGTAAAATGGTTTACCAAGAATGAGACAGGTCTTGCCATGTCATCTTGTGTTCTACACTAGTGTAGAGGGTTCTAGCTGACCCCAGACATCCACCGGTGGTGTTCCCAAACAAACATAGAATCATGGGCTCTTTAAGGACGGAATCTCCTCTGTTATTTTGCTAGCAAGTCACCGTCCCATACCTTAGACCTGGCCAGTATGTAGTACTGTTCGCAGTGGTCCATTCTACTATTAGAGCAGCTCTTTTCTACAAAAGTTCTTCCTCGTGCTGCATCTAAATTTGTCTCCAGGGCTTCACAAAACAAGTCTAATGTCTAAATCTTTACTTCGAGATCAGATATCACTAACTCTTTCAACAGTTTCCCATTTATTGACATGGTGTCAAATCCAATCACCCTTCTGCTTCTCCTTTGAATGCTTGGACAAATAGCTTCTAATTTTATTTCACGCTACTCAATGAAACTTAGTAATCACCTTGGGTCAGCCTAGGTAGAAACACTTTCTTTGGGGATTGAAAGTAAATGGAAGTGAAGTCACCCAAAGGAAACTGATAGTCAATGTGGAAATTTCCACCAGGGACCCAGACCCAGGAGAGTGGAAGGCAGATGAGCCTAGATCTTCCATGTGTATACAACAGACCTTTGACATTGTTTCCTGTACTATTTTTGATGTAGCCAAAATCAAAGTCGTTCTGAAAACAAGAAGCAAGCTAACCCCTATGCCATCTGTGAGATTCCCACTTTTTGGTTAATGTTCATAAAGTCTCTGTAACCCTCTCCCTTTGTCTTCCCGGTGATAACACATTTTTTTGTCCATGTTCCCGTACTAAATATGCAAAAAGAGTTTTGGATACTTTATAGGGGTTTGACCTAAATATTTACTTGCTGATTGGTTTCGAGATTCACTTCCATTTTCCTGTGATCAGTTAGGAACTATCCTTAGGAGTCCATATTTCTCTTTACTTTTGTCTTTCTAACCTCCTCATCTCTTACTCATCTTAACTTAATAATTACTGTAAGAGAATCAGCCCCTAAGTAACTTTGATTCAGTCCAGCTGCAATAAAATCAAACAGGCTTAATAGGTACTCAGGAAGATGACATTGAGAAGGGTACTTCTTCCCAGTGGCATCACTAGAGCTTCATGGAGAAATGAAATTTGGTAAGAAATGTTGAACTGATTCATTGGAAGTTGAAGAAAGAATATTTAAGGCACTAGAAAAAATAGAAAAGTGCAAACGGTCTTCAGAAAAGACCCTCTACTTTAAGTATTACAGAGTCTGGAATTTCCTTAACATGATAAAAAATTTCCAGATATTCAGGGTCAATGGGAAGGTAAAAGGCATAGAGGAAGGCTAATTCAACTGCTATTTTCTGTCTTGTCTCTTTATAATTGGAAGATAGAATGAGCTGCCAAAATTTAATCCAGCACATACAGTATGAACAAGAAGCTTTATAACATAGATACTCTACTCTTGGAGCAAACACACGTGTCTTTTGAACCCCTGCAAGAGAAGAAGCAAGACATCCTTATTTTCCTATTACGTTAGGTCAATAATTGGAAAAGACCCTGCTATCATCAATTCCACTTGGTGTTAAAATTCCCTTACTGATTCACTGCTAAGTAGTAATCCAGACTCTGCGTAACCTGCAGAGGTTCATGACTGCATCAACCTGCATCAACAAGTTCATGACTTCTTGGGTCTTCCATTTCCTCCATCAGACTTTGTTCCAAGCTCCCCCTGACTCTTAAGCAGAACCAGGTTTGTGGATTATGCTCTCCTGAGTGCCACACAAAACTCATCTTTAGTACATAATAAAATATTCTTCCTCCCTTCATTTTCCTTCCAAATATATTTGTTTTCATTTTGGCAACACATTACTTTAAAAAAAAAAAAAAAAAAAACTTTGATTTTTAGCTAAAGATTAAAAAACCTTTAAACAGCCTTAAAAATAGTCTGAAGGATTCTCTGAGGGTCAGGTTTTAGAGTTGACAACTTTTTTGTTGTTGTTTTTATTTTCTTACTCGAAAGACAAATTGTTCTGACAGTTGGTACGTACGTAACTTTATGCCCTCCCCCAGTGCCCAACCCATGAATAGTACCCTCCAGTTACCTGGCCTGCCGATAATGGACCTTAAAAGGTTGGAAAATGTCCGTGCATGATCTCCACTTCTAAAAAGGAAGAAATCAAATGCAAAAGATAGCTTTCTGTTGAAACTCTTTACTTCTGTCTGGTTGTTCTTAGCTAGAGGAAATCATTCTTGGGGACAGGCTGATAGGATGTTACAGTCTTAGGCAGAAATGTATACATTGTTTCAGCCGTGCCCTGGGTTACCATGAACTGTCATCCTGTTCCTCCCCAGGTTGGAATTAGAGGGCCCTATTGGCAGAACCTGTCACCAGTCCCTTGGGCAGGACCTGGGGGTGGCTTTCTGAGCTCTAAAATAATAATTCCTAAGAGGCCTTACAAACCGCTTTCACACATGAAACAGCCCTGGGAGGAAGGTTATTAATAGCCCTATCCTAGAAGAGAGAGCCGAGGCTCGGAATCGTTAAGTGACTTGCCAGAAGCGATGCAGCTGGTAAGTGGCAGATCTGGGGACACAGCCAGGTCGTTCAAGTCCAGTGCTCTCTCCAGCCGCCACTCTCGGGGCACGGAATACGTCCGAGCACAACATGTGCTTTGCCCACACTAATGTGCCCCCCATGCAAAGGCGTCCGGGGCCGTTCTCCTAGCCCATGCTAGCTAGACTGCAGGTGGCTAAGCCATGTGTGTGCTGCGGGGCCTGCGATCAAGGAGCGCCTGCGCGCATCGTCTGTGTCATCTGGTGGGGAACCAGGTATTCCGTCTGATCGGCCCTGTGAGGATGGCGGTCGGGGAAGGCCACCGCCGAGAACAGCTGTGGCTCTGAAGCACACTGCAGCAAATCTCCCCCAGAGACGGCTGGTTTACTTTCCATGAAGGGGAAAGCTCTGCAACTGTGAGGTGCAGCCTATCAACCAAGATCATGTCATTTCAAATGCAGGGCAGGGCCGAGGCGACTGGTTCCCTAAGACAGGTCTCTCTCCCATGGGCTATGATTTAAACCCCCCAGAGACGGAGACTGCTGGAGGGAAACAATGCCTAGGATTCTTCCTCTGGGTTCACAGTTATGGAGGCCTGCAGGGACTACCACTGCACCAGGCATTTCCCACCCACCCCACCCACCCCATGACCTTGAACTGTGTGGAGAACAGAGGCTACAGGACTAAATGTGGCTCCGCCTTTGGTGTTTGCCCTTGGAGAGACAGGGCTGCCCAGGCCGGTGTGGTTTTGTGATTTGTGGATGCTTATTCCCCGGGGAGTTTGTACTGTATTGTTCTTGGATGCTCACTTGGAAGGCTCTGTGCGTGCTCTAGAAGCTGCCCTACATGGCAATCCAACAACTCACCGTTCCCTCTTTTG
Source organism: Potos flavus (assembly GCA_028534135.1). Taxonomy (NCBI): domain Eukaryota; kingdom Metazoa; phylum Chordata; class Mammalia; order Carnivora; family Procyonidae; genus Potos; species Potos flavus. Next base: position 123,123,765 of record CM052898.1, read on the forward strand.
AGCTGCGTTCCTCACGTAGATGCGCCTTTTGATGCGTGCTCTTGGGTTTTCCTTTTCTCCCAATTCTCATTATAGTTGTTTGGCTTCCAGTTAAAATCTGTGAACCGACTGCAAGATATTCTCTCTTCATCTGAGTTAAATCTCCTGTAGGAAACCTGTAAAATGATCTCATCTAATAAGCTTTCTAGGCTTTTCCCTCGCTAGAGTCCCCCATCCATCAGGCCACTCTCACCATCCCTCTGCTTAGGCCCTGGGATTAATGAGGGCCAAGTGAAGTCACCAACGGCCTCTCACCCCTTTCCACGCTTCACACCTGGAACACACAGAACGGGCCAGCGGGGCCAGCGGGGTAGTACCCTTGGCGGAAATGGCAACATTCCAAGCCTGGAAAGGTGCCTCGTTTTCCTGTGAGGCTTGAGAAATACTCTGGCTGAAGCCATGGAGAGTGGTTCTTGTAGGATAGACGGAGTACCCCCACCCAGGAGTCGGTGACTAGAAGAAGAATTTTGAGAACTCTCCAAAATTATCTAGGTGAGTCCGCCCGAGTAGAGACCCCCCCCCCCCCCCGGGTGGAGCCTGTGACATCTCCTTAGCGGGAAGAAAAGGACGGTGAGGCAGTGAAGAAGCAGCCCTTTAAAAGAAGAAAGGGAGTCACAAACCTGATCTCCTTCACATAATGTAAAGAAAATTATGAATAAAACTTTTCCTTCCTCCATTCTACATGATGCCGTCCTCCATATGTAGGGAAAACACAATTGCGTTGTCTTTAAAACACACACCCGTGCACGTGCGTGCACACAGTCTCACGCATATGCACATATAGACATCTTCCAAGAAAGCCGATCCTTCAAAAAAGAAATCTTATTTTAAAACACTTGGGTTTTTCAGGCCAGGAAATTAATAATTCCTAGACCTGACCCATTTTTGTGGCTGCCAAGAAGGAAAAGAGAAAGCTCTTTAAATTTTGTATGGATCCATTTATCTCTTAAAATACGCCGAAGCAATTTGAGGTGGGGGTGGAAACGAAAGTATTTATCTCTCCTGCCTGATTCTCTCTTTACATTTCTATGTGTGGGGAAAAGAGTAAAGCCTCTTCCCGGGCCATTCTTACTGAAGCATCGTGTTACCACGTTGGAAGGTGCCTGCTCGCTCCGTGCCAAGAGGAGAGAATCACACTTCCTCTGCTGACTCCATTTACTCTATCATAAGGGAGTAGATATTAAGTCTGGATGTCTTTCCTCACCAAATTATTTAACGCCATTTCTGAACTGCTTTAGAAAATGTAAAAAGGGGAGAAGCTGGTTTTTCTTGGATACATGTCTCCTTTCTTTTCTTTCTTGGGAGACTTAATTATAAAGAGGGGAAAAAATCCAATACTTTCTCGTCTCGTTTTCTCTGTGAGCGACAGCTGATGATCACTTAGGAAGCATAAGCCAGAAGCAAGAGAAGAACACAGCCAGGTTCTGATGTGTCTGCCAGTGTGGTTCATTCCTTCAAACTCAGACTTCAGAGGAAACGGGATTTTCATCAGTTAAATGCCAACAATAGAAATGGCCTGATTTTCATTTCAAATAGTAAAAGGCAAGTCGATATTTAGGCAGTGTTTGCATTTTACTAACCCTTCTGCTTTGTTTTTAGATGAATGCCAAGCACATCAATGCATCAGGGAGAAATTGCCAGAAAGAGCCAGAGTGCCTTAGACCACTCTCCCTAGGTAGCAAATTGAAACTGGTAGATACCGTGCCAGCCTCCTCGCTCCACTAAAATGTCAGAATTGAGACGTATCCTTGATGGGAGAGATTTAGGACCCTGGAAACTGAATCTTGTCACCAGTATGTATAGAGAAGTAGTTGCAAAATCACATTTAAAAGACTTTCTTCCTTTTACTCCCCATTTATTCTCTTGGGAAAGCTGATAAGCAAATGATCCAAGAATCCTTTTCTTTGTAAACAAAGTCAGAATCTATCCCCCCGCCCTAAAAATCTGAATTCTGTCCTCGTTCTTTTTCAGGAAACCTCTCAAAGAGCAAACAGAATTAAAGATGACACTTGATTGTCTGATCCGTTAGCGTGAATAAAATTATCCTGTGATTGAATGTGCCTTAAGTGAAAATTTAAACTTAGATGCTGCATTTTCACAGCTGGATGTAGCGTTAACTTCTTCCGGGCTCTCCGCGCGGCGAACTACTTTGTTTTCGTTTTGTTTGGTCTTTTAAACTCCGCGTTTATCATTAGTTTAGCAGACTTGGGGCTCTTTCTCTACTGGGAATATGTGCAATTATGAGACGCACCAAAAAAAGGAAAGGAAAGAACTTTCTGAGTAGCAAATCTGTGCCACGAAGGAGACGTGACATGGAGATGCGGAACCCGAGGATAGTAATTTCTCTGAGCTGCGCACACGAGCTTTTATTTCGTGGCTTTGTCACAGGCTTTTCTCCTTCTGTGCCGTCACCTTTGAGAAAAACGATTGCACCTTCTCCAAGTCTGCCTTTTTAACAGCTACAGTTGGGTTGGCAAGACTTCCCCAGCTCTGAATATAGCCATTTGCCGACTCCGGCCTCTTTGCGAGACTGACTCAAATCTGTGATCTTCTGTTCAGCATACACATCAGCAAAGTGAGAAGATGAGCACTAAATATAGGCTCTATTAACTTTACTTTTAGATTTACTGCCTTCAAAAAAGTGCCTATTCTGAGAAACATAAACGTTATTCCTACATATGTATGTACACACGGTACCCAGAGTCATACTGTGCAGCCTTCAAAAACATACCATCTAAAGGAGTAGGTGCTAAGATAAGGAACGCTTGCCAAATGAAAGAAAGTCACTCATTTCCAATATCCCCTCTCGAGTGGCACCGTGAAACAGGCTGCAAACACATTCCCGGAGCATTCCTTGCTGATACAGCCACTTTATATTTATATCTGACTGGATGGCGGCATACCGCTGTGGCTTCCTGTACTCTGGTCCAGGGGACTAGATGCTGGACAGAACTGGAACATTCAGGCAGAAGGAAACACTGTTAAAGAGAATTAATGGAGCCAGGATCTTTATTAGGATATGTGTCATGTGTGTGTTTTATAAACTAAGCATTGGTGGGTTTAGAATGTCAGCCCTTTTTTTTTTTTTCCTCCTTTTATCTCTCAGGCTAACATCAGAGAAAATGAAAGAAAAGTCTTGGCTGTGAGGACTGGAGGCTCGGGGGGCCAAATGTCCTTGCCAGATCCTTAGAGCATCTTTACTTTGACTCCTAAAAATAGTAGCATATGTTACCGAGTGGCTTTTGTTTCCATAGTTCTGTCGTGGGCATCGCAGGCATAGATGCTGCTGATGGGACAGCGGCACAGCCTGGAATGAGGGACTCTTCTCCAGGTGTGGCGCAGGAGAGGGTCTGGGGAAATAGGACGAGGTAGACCGTGCATGATTTTAGGAAAAAGGGTTGAAGGGAGGACGTGCTTCCAAAAAAGATCTTTCTCAATGTGTCGTCTGACTCAACCAGCTGGCAAATTACACTTGCCAAGTCGCTCTCTTTCCTTCTAAGTCATTTGGCTCCATGTTCATTTGAATACGCCTCTCCTTTGGGAAAGAGAGATGCCTCCACTTAGCCTCTCTCCAAGGAAGCTCTTGACGTTGTCTTGGTCACAAAGTTATCTCCTGCCCCGCCCACTTTTCACCAAAAGGAAGTAGAGAGGGATGAGCTTTAGGAGATGGTTTCCATGGCACTGCAGTCAGCCACCATTCTGCCTTCCATATAAGGAGCCCCCCTACATAGACCAGGGATGAGGCTGGAACAGATTACTGTTGCATAATCTCGAGTGTGGACCACCCTGCTTTAGCTGTCATCGTTTTATGAGACCAGTTGGCTCCTTGGAGAAAGAGTGATACTCTTCACTAAAAATGTCTACTCTTCCTGTTGACGTTCGTTTTCCGTTTTTACCTTATCCAATTTCAACACTAGTCATTTTCTATTTTTTAGAGAATCAGATGTCAGTGCTAGATAAGAGTTGAAGAATCTCTGTGTGGTGTCAGAAGAAGTAATGGGATACGGGGGTTTTCTTCTTGGGAACAAGATGGATGGGGAAAGAGACAACAGGGCTCTGCTCCAGGTTTCAACCTGATGACCATGACTATGAGAAAGAGAGAGAGTTTTGTGTAAATGTTAAATGGTAAAGGACAAGGGGGAGACAGGGAGAGGCCAGGTTTTCTCTCCACCAAGATCAAGAATGTCCCACTGAGTACACGCATAGCCCCACCACAATCAGCTGCTAGTCAGAAGAACATTCCCTGATTTAGGAAAAGCCACACGAACACCTATAGGGAATATGCCTTTTTTCACATGTGTGGTACTGACAGAGCCATGATATTCCTAAAATATAGGTTTCTCTTTCTTATTTTATTCTTAGGAAATCACATTTCTCCACTACATCATGAACCATCACTGACTTATCCAAAATAACCCACATGATTCCTTATGAAAATAAGAATAAAACCTGTTATAAGCAAGTGATTTGGGTATTTTCTTTGTATTTATGTATTATCCAATTATATTAAAACATTTCTATTTACCTTCTGTTTTTTTCTCTCAATTATGTTTTTCCAATGCTCTATAAGAATAAATACGAAAATGATATTCCTTTTTTTTCTGTAAAGGAACTGCAACTCCTTTATTATATTTAGAAATCCAATAAACTTCTTATTACATATACTTGTCTTTGTGTGGAATTCTTTTTGAGTTGGATAATCCTGGTTTCCTTTCTTCTGACCCCTTTTACTGTGATTCATTTTTTATATCATTTGCTTTCCAGATGGTCTTCTGAGAAGGGAATGCCTCTCAGAGCAAATACAATGCCAACAAGAGTATGAAGGCACCCACTCTCCTCCACTAACAGCACAGAAGATCTTAAGGTTGGATGTGTTCTAAAATTACTTGAGCACTCTGTGTCTTAACCTTACAAGTAAAGGATTTTTTTGCCTTTAAAACTGGACCCAACACCCAAATGGGTCTCTGGATGTGGGTGGGAGGTCTCCACTTAACCACCAAGTCCGGCTGACTTTTTCACACTTCTGCATCCGTACTGTGTGGACTTTTCAGACACTGAGAGTCTGCTCTGTGCTAGGCACCTTGAAGGATGTGGGTATGCATCAGGCATTTCCTGCTTTCAAGACTTCTGTAGTCTACTAGAGCTGAAAGATACGGAGCCATATGGAGAAACGAGAGAAAGACTCAGACATTCGGGAGAGTAATTTAGCATTTTGAAAACTTTCACTGTTCATTGTATCATTTTTAACACCTCTCTGATCTGGAATTATTTTTACCTTCATTTTACGGACAAGAATGCAAGACATAAAGTTAATAACCCATTGTGACCACTCACTAAAAATTTTTTTCATTTTTTTTAAGTAACAGGCCTATAGGAGAACCCAGTACCCCTGACACGCAGTCCACTGGTTTGTCCACTAAGCCTTAAGAGTGACTGGAACTAGAGAGTACATGAAAGTCCGCCATGAAATCAGAAAAGAGTATCCCCGTCTTTCCCACTTTGGCCTTGGATTTCATCTCTCCAGCATGATGTGTCAGCCTACCAACACCGGGGGAATCTGAGAACACAGATGCGAGAAGCCTGCACTCAAGAGGCCACCGTTTTGTTTTTGTTTTGTTTTGTTTTGTTTAAGATTTATTTATTTATTAGAGAGAGAGAGAGAGAGAATGCGCACAGAGTGGTGGTGGGAGGGATTCAGGAGGGGAGGGGCAGAGGGAGAGAGACTCCTCAAGCAGACTCTCCACTGAGTGCAGAGCTGACCCAGGGCTTGATTTCAAGATCCTGAGAGATCATGACCTGAGCCGAAACCAAGAGTCAGACGCCGTATCAACTGAGCCACCCAGGCGCCCCAAGAGGCGCACCATTTTTAAAGGGGCCACACACAAGCTGTTTTTGAATAAGCAAATAATAGAGAAATCACTGGGACTCAGGACATTAATAATTTCTTCCCAGAAAATTGTAAACAATTATAAACATGTAATCTTATCTTCCCTTTCCCTATTTTTCTCCTATTACTCACTTTCTGTTCTTTGACCCTCTTTTGTTCTCTGTATTCTAACGCTAGCAACATGTACATTTGTTTGTCCTGTTCACAGACTATGAGAGCACTAAGTCCCCTTAGAGTGCTTTTACTCTGATCTTATGAGAGAACACCAAGTCCCAGAAACATGAAGGGATTTACCTAAGGTCACAAAACAATTTAATGTCAAGGCTGGATTTTGAGTCCAGTGCTAGAATACTGATGACTTTTAATAATGTGGAAGAAAGTGGGACAAGTGTTCTATCTATAATTTCCATTTCTGTTAAAAAATAAAGACATTGGAAATAAATGAAAGTGGAGAGGACTCAATGTCCATAGACCCTAATAAGAGAAATTCTAAAAGAAAATAAATCAAGAAGGAATATCAGTGATGCAACAAGGGATGATGAGCAAAGAAAATGGCAGCCATATAGTTTAACCTAGAATAAGTCAGGTATATCCTAGGAATATGAGGACAGTTGAACGTTAGAATAGAATTTATAATATTTTTTGCCACTTGCACAAAACAAAATAGAAAAATCTTATGAACATATCTCAATAGATGCAGAAAAAGGATGTAATAAAATAAAAACACAATTAAAAAAAAACCCTTAGCAAACTAGGAATAGAAATTCCTTAACTGAGTAAAGACTATCTATGCAAAAATTACCCCAAATAGCGAGACATTAAAAGTGATTCTTCTAAATTATAAATATGAGAAAGATATCTACTATCACTACTTCCATTCAATTTTGTACTGAGGACTCTAGTCAGTACAGTTATATTAGAAACATAAATGGAATTTATGAAAAACGGAATGTAAGAAACCAAACCATCATTAATCATAGATGATATAACTATAGGAAATTGGAAACCCAAAATAGGCAAATAATTGGCATCTAAAGTTTAACAAGTTTGCTAGCTATCATGTTAATATACAAAAAATACATTTATTTCTATGCAATAGCCACAAAAAGTTTGATAATGTATTTTGAGTAAACCATATAAAATAGTAACAGAAAATGTAAAGTACCTAAGAATATCTTTTTTTTAAATGTAGAAGACCTTAATGGAGGAAATCATAAAATTTTACTGAAAGACATTAAAGTAGATCTAAAGAAGTGGAAAGATAGACCATATTCAAAGATAGGAAAATATCATAAAAACATAAATTCTCCTTAAATTGATCCATAGATTTAATGGAATTCTAATCTAAATCCCACGAAATTTTTCTATTGATTTTGACAAGCTGATTATAAAATTTCACTGGAAAAGCAAACGCTAAAATACCCAAGACTTTTTTGAAGAACAAGGATAAATTTGTTTACCAGATAAAACCTTACATAAAGCTGTGGTCATTAAGGCAGTGTACTATATTTGTATAAAACAACAAATATACAAATGGACCACAGTTGAGAATCCTAAAACAAAACCATTCATTTATGCTTACTAAATATATGACATGGATGATACTGCAAATCACTGCGGAAAGGGTAGATGCTGAGATAATTGGTTTTTCATGTGGGAAAAAAATAACATCCCATCCCTACCTCTCATGTAGACAAAATTTTAAGACCTACTAAAAAATCTTCATGACTTTCAGGTTACAAAGGATTTCTTGAGCAAAAAAAAAAAAAATTAAAACTATAAAGAACTGATCATTTATAACCCACTAAAATTAAGAAACGTAGTTAATCAAAAGATTCATAATAGATTTAAGCTGAGAAAAACTATTTTCCAGACATGAAACAAACGTTTACTATCCAGAATCTACAAAGAATTCCTAAGAAAAAGAAAAGTCAGTAGAAAAATGGGCACAAGAACAGATATTTCATGGAAGGGGAGACACACATGGCTAGTTGACATATGAAAGAACATTTAAGTTAGTCATTAGAGAAATGCAAATTAAAACCAAGGTGAGTTACCATTTTATATTAACCAAATGAGCAAAAATCTAAGTCTGATAATGTCAAGTTTTGGAGATAATGTCGAGTAGTGGTTATTTATATGCAATACTGGCAGGAGTAGAAATTGTTAAAATCACACTGGAAAGCAATTTAGTGGGCCCCTGGGTGGCTTAGTCAGTTAAGCATCTGCCTTTGGCTCAGGTCATGATCTCAGGGTCTTGGGATCGAGCCCCACATCAGGCTCCCTGCTCAGTAGTGAAGCCTGCCTCTCCCTCTCCCTCTGTTCCTGCTGCCCGCTCATATTCTCTGTCTTTCTCAAATAAATAAAATCTTTAATTAAAAAAAAGGAAAGCAATTTAGCATTATCTAATAAAGATTAAGATGTACAAATCCTACGACCAACAACTCCACTCTTGCCCATTACCCCAAAGGCAAGTACAAAGATATAAAGAGCTGTATGATTTATTAATGAGAAAAGCTAAAGATAACACAAAGTCCATCTGAGGCTAATTGATCAGTAAATAATAGTATATTCCTGCAATAGAACAATGTATAACTGAACATTAGTGAATGTACTTGAGGCTGAGTAACTTGATATGGTCAGTTCTCAGAAACATCATATTAGAGAGAAAAAACAGTTTTAAAGGACAGATACATTTATATCATTTATCGAAAAATTAAGCAAAACTAATAATGCTATCTAAGGATCTCTATATCCATATTCTTATATACATTCTGAGAAACAAGACAAAAGGAGGAAAATGTGATTGATGAAAGACATAGGGGAACTTCAGTGGTGTTATTAATACTAAATTTCTTTAGTCGGGTTGTGGGTTCATAGGCACTGGTCATGATACATTATACCATGTGCTCTCTGTGCATCTTACAGTTCATAATATAATCATTAAAACAGAAAGGAAGGGAAAAAGTGCTCCCTGGTAACTCCACTTTCTACACCAGTACAGAATCAAGTGCTTAATACATCCTTAGTGCCCAATGCATCTGAGATTAAGGCTGCCTTCGGAAAGGGGCTAAGGCAAGTCTCTTCTCAGCACTTTTTATACAAAATCCTAGAACCCATTTCTTTAGTTAAATGTAGATGAGGATGAATGGAAAATGGAACCTAGAGCAAAGCTCTCGGTGTGGGCCATGCAATTACAGGATATGTCTCTTCCTATACGCCCCTGCCCCTGTCATCTCCTACAAAGACTTCTTCCATTATGTCTCCACTTTCTTTATTGGAACTGACTAGTCCCTCTTCCAAGTTCCCTTTACAGTGCAAACTAGCATACCACCCTCCCTCAGTTGTGTCCATATCTGCGTACCCAAACAACTATGGGTTGTTGTTTTTTTCCTGAGAAGGGAAAAGTCTTACTAATTTAGGGGCTCCCAAAATATCTAGCACAGCCATCACAGATCCTAACTGAATTATTATCCAGTGGAATTAAATTGGTCTTCTTTCAATCTCACCTTAGAGGCATGTTCAAAGCAAAGCATTTCACCTCTTTCTGCCTTGGCCGTTATGCTCAGGAAATAAGTAAAATATTCATTGCTTTCCTATGATGATGTAAAAGTGACAATGGTAGAGAATTCTGCATGAAGTATCCCAAACAAGATTCCTGAATTCAGGTGAGAGGGTCTCCCTCTCAACCCTCTTATTGAGGGGATGAGTCAGGTAAATAGGAAGAAGGAAGAAACACACTACAGTCATGTCAACAAAGTCTGCCATGTACTTTGAGTCATGCAGAACCCAAACCTCAATTGGGTCCCCAAAACCTCCCTCTCATTTACTCATCTAATGTCTCCCCATTCCTGCCCCATCTCCTTAAAGCCGTCTCCCTCACTGTCCACCCTGTCACAGTCCAGGCTTTCATTCCTTTAGGAAATCATTTCAGAGTCCATTTTTTCCCTGTTTCAGTCTTTCTGAACCTGTCACTTCACCGCCCCTCTAAGCCATTGGCCACTGTAGCCAGCCTATGTCCGAGCTACAAATGGGTCACATCACTCCCCTATAATCTTGACGATCTCTTCATTGCTCCAGGATACAACACAAACTCCTTGGCATGACCCTTAAGACTCTAAGTTACTTTTTCAGACTTATCTACTCCCACTCCTTCCTCCCAACATACCTGCCATTAAACCAGACGCCATTTCTAAACTAACTACTCCTTCTCACTTCTCCATGCTTTTGCAGCCCCTTCTTTGTGATGAGACCGCCCCTTCCTCTTCCTGTCTGGCACCCACTGAGAAATACAAAAGGATTCCATCCAAAGGCCTGCACTGGGCCCTGACCAACCCTGACAATAGGCCTTTGACCCCTCTTTCTTAGAACATTGACTTTTTAAAAAGCTTACAATTGTAAGTCCCTCCTCTGTCCATTTGAGGGACATACACACACACACACACACACACACACACACACACACACACGCATCTCTCCTACAGCCCAGGAATATCTTTCTCAAGGAACTGAAAGCCACTGCTTTGAAATGTAATCATCAGAAAGGATAGGGCTTTTGTCTGCTGGTCTCTGTGGGAGGATAGAATCCTGACTTCAGGATTGCCAGCTAGCAGATACAGCTGGGCTAATCACAGTCCTACTGACCAACTCTCTTGGTGGCTTTTTGTAATTTTTCATTTCCTCGATTCCAGTTAAGCCCCTGTCCACTCCGCTCCTTACTACCTTCTGCTTCCTTTAAAATGCCCAACAGCCCCTGCACAAATGAAAGTGGAGTTTAGTCCTTTCCCCTCCCATCAGTAGTTACAGAATCAAGTGTTTTCTCCACTTGAACTAATGTCTAGCTTTGTTTCCCTTTGACACTACTCATACTCCAAGGCCCAAGCCCCCATGTCACCCACTCCAGGAAATATTCTTTCCTTGACATCCAGCGTGGTGTTTCTCACTCTTCCATACATAAGCCATTACAAATTAGAGCAGACATATACTAGGATACTTTTTACATTAAATTGAATTTTATTTTTCTTCTAGTCAAACTTCCATCCAGACTAAAACCCTGAAAGTTGGAAATTGTGTTTTGCTCCTCTATGTATACACTGAGCCAAGCAGGTAACAGGCCCTGAATAAATGCATATTAAGTAGACATTGAATGAATGAATGAATGAATGAATGAATGAATGAAAGGGCTGGTGTGCAGGATGGTAAGGGTTAAGATGTACTCTCTGCCTGGAGTTGTCCCTAAGGGAAATGGAGAGTGAGAGATCTGGCTGCTGAGTAAGAGGAAGGCAATTACACTTTTCCAGGAGGAGAGGAAGATCAACCCGTATAGACTTGTTGTTTCGTGCCGCTGAGATTTTCCACTCCATTTTTATCCTTCTAAATTTTTATGTGAAATTTCTTCCCCTCAAGGGCTGTGAGGAACCATTTTGTAGTCTTTACTGTAATACAGGGGCGAGGGAGGACCTGAATCCCTTCAAACACTGGACAAAATCTGCCAACTGAAAGGGCTTCTTCTTGGGCCATAACCAGATGCAAATCTGTGATGTCAAGCCAACCTAAACTATCCCATTGTTTTCAAGTGTGACTAAGTACTGACTAATATTACTTCCTCTGGCACTTTTTTTTTTTGAGTCAGTAGAATGGAAAAGTTCCAGGCCGTTGTTATACATTGCTGTCTGGACAGAATGACTTCCTGCGCATCATAACCACTTGAGAGAGGGGGAAAAAATGGAAGGGAAAAAAAAAAAGAAAGAAAGAAAACCTCTCAAGAGTTCCCTTAAGTTTAGCAATGTTTTTTTTTTGTGGGTGTTCTTGAATTTTGTTGTTTTCGTTTTAGCTGTTCTGTGTTATTCACAAAAGCAAGAAAGAATATCAAAATCCAAGTTAGAAAAGGCCTTGTCCAGGTCATCTAGTGAGGAGCCAACACTTTCCCTGCCCTTCCTGAGATCTGCAGTGTCACCGTGACATCCTCGCCAAGCTGTTTAAGCACGATGGAAACACTCTCTTTCTTCGGGAGCGCTGTCCCTTCCAAAACAAGTCCTCACACCTTTGGGCTGCCAACAGTTGCTTCTGCCTCCCTGTAGACTATTCCTCATAGTTCTGCCTTCTGGGAAACAAGTTGTGTTTGCAGACAGTAAAGAGATTACAGAGCCTTGTTCCATGTGGACTAGATCACCAGAGACAGGGTTGGTAATGACTTCTCTCAGGGAGAAAATGGAGAAATGAGCAGAACCGAAGCTCTGGGAATATCTTCAAAGGCAGGAAAGGGAGAAGAAAGGCACCCATTAAATGTACCTATGAAAGGTCAGAGAGCTCCCTCCTCCCTCATCAGTGGCAGATGACAGCACATATGGTTTGATAGAAGCCTTTCAGACCAAACAGAGTCCCAGTATTTCCTCTGCTCCTTCTTCCCGTCCAAAATCTTCGAAGATGGCAGCCCCTGCCTCACCCAGCTTCTCTGGATGCAGACCCCATTAGGTTCAGCCTTTGTTCTGAACAGTTAGCAGCCTCAGCTTCTCCTCTCTCCCAGCCAGTCTGGCGGCAGAAAGGATTGACTGACCCATGCTACATTCCAGAGAAAGCCTGCCGGCCAGGGGCAATGAGGAAACGCTCCCTTCTCTGAAATCCACTGCCAATGGTTTTGGTCACTTTTCCCAGGTTGTGAGTCATTTCTATAACCCCTGAGTTTCTACCAATTTTAGGGTCAGATGAAAAGCCAGTCCCCACAGGGCCTTTTAGTTCCCTGGGAATTAGGAAGAAGGATTCATTATATGGCAGAGATGATTGCTTTTTTCTTTTCAACTGCGATTGGTGGCCCCGAAACCACAGCCATCAAATGCAGAAGCTCTGCTAAATCATCACTATTTCAACTGCTAATTAGTTCTAATGTTCACAGCAGAGGAGTCTGTGGGGGCAATAAACCGCTTCTTCAAGTGATTGAACTTCTAAGTGAACACACTTTGATTACCACAAGAACCATTCCTTTGCAAAGGTTCTCCAAGGCAACTAACTGCATCCCCAAGACACAGCTCCATGAATGGAGGATTAGTAGCCTGGAACTTGGGTGTGCACAGGCCTTAACCCCGTCTCCTCTGGCCAGATCCCTGCTCCACCTCTGGTTCTGGTGAGATGCCTCAGGGGACCACATGTGACAAAGCTAAAGAAGTTTCAGGGAAGAGCAAGTTCACTGGGTTAGCTGTGAGATGACACTGCCCAAAGGCCTGGGCCATCAGAGGGAGAATGACTAGAAGCGCAGTGGAGGAGACAGTCGTCTGCTATGTCTGGGGTATCAGGGCTCCTGACCCTTGGGCCCGATTTAAAGGTATGGATTTGGAGAAAGGTGCTGCGAGGGTCAAGAAACCTGAGGCACTGTGCCAAGTGCTTTCACATGACTTGTCTCGTAGCAAAAATGAAGGCATTTATTGGATCCAGCTCTTTTTCAGAGGTATTCGTTTAATGTGCTTTAAAAAACAGAAAACCAACAACTACATGTGAACTATAGGCTCACTGTAGAAAAAGTAGAAAATACAAATAAGCAAAAAAGAAAGTTCTAATATTCTGTAAACTCATCATCTAGAGAAGCATTTTTCAACAGCAGCAATACTGACATTTTTAGTTGAATAATCCCTTGTTGCGAGGGCTGTCCTGTGTATTGTAGGATGTTTAACAGCATCCCTGGCTTCTACCCATTAGATGCCATTAGACCACTGTTCCCCTCTTCCCCACCATTGGAACAACCAAAAATGTCAGGAGACATTGCCATATGCCCCCTAGTGGTGAAATCACTCCCATTGAGAATCTCTGCTCTAAAGATTACCAGTAACGCCGTTTTCCAGTCTTTTTTCTTGCATACCTACTAGTAAATTCATATTTTAATGGAGTTATAGCATGTATATTGTTTTGTATTTTAATTTTTACTTAACCGTAGTTCCTGAAGATTTTCCCATGTTGATACCTGTTCTACGTCATCGTAACCTCTTCATGTGCTCCATTGCATGGTTGTGCATTGGTTTATTTCATCCCCAATTTTGGGACAATTAGATTATTTCCAGGGGCAGTAAGAGTATTAAAACAAAAACAAAGCAAATCTTGTGCCTGTTTTTCCTTCTAAAATGGGAAGAGTTTGGCATAATGCATATGAATAGGGAAATAAATTCTTATGCTCTATCCTTCCACTTACAGAAACCATTGGGGAAACATGAAAAGGACAGAAATCTTAAGACTCGTCCATGCTGGGGTGCCTGGGTGGCTCAGTTGGTTGAGCATCTGACTCTTGATTTTTGGCTCAGGTCATGATCTCAGGGTCTTGGGATTGAGCCCCATGTTGGGCTATGCTGAGTGTGGAGCCTGCGTAAGATTCTCTCTCCCTCTCCCTTTACCCCTCCCCCTCCCTCTGTCTTAAAACAAAAAAGACTCTTCCATGCTGTTAATGAGTAAGACCCTGCATTGAATCCACTCTAGTTAGGATGGCATACAAGTTGAGGAGTAGAGAGCCAGATGAATTTGAGAAATATAAGGGAAAGGAACTAGCTTAGGGGTGGGTAGACAAGGAGGCCAAGAATGTGGGATCCTGGAAAATAAAGAGCAGAACAGATAGAAAGAGGCTTAGAATGGGGGAGTGAGGTGCTGAGAAAGGTGGTTGTCTCCTGGGCATCAAACTCCCCACTTTCAAGCTCTTAGTAATATTTGACCACACTTTTTGCCTACGGCCAAGGTACCCAGAGGAGTAAAGGGCATTTGGGGTAGATTGTATTATGCAAAGTGGTCCATTGCAATAAAAGGACAGCACAGGCCCATGCAAAATATAGCGTAATGATGGAGAATTAAACAGATCTTGGAGGCAGAGGCAACTAGGAGAATAAGAATATCAAGAAATATTGGGATTGGGGCCACAGGGTTTTCCCTGCACATGGGATCAGTGCCTGAGCCAACCTTGTTTAAATATTAAAGACCAAAATTAACGCAACAGGATAAAGAATTTAAGGAATAACCAGTCAGCACGGACTTTAATTATACTTTTTTTTTTGGCTCTAATAAACACCACCACATTGAATACTACTATAGTTAAATATTTGCCAAAAAATACTTAATTTTTTCTTTAAGCTAAATATTAGAAACCGAATTGCTCAGTCCGAGAGAATGCACATTCTTAAGGCGTCTGATACATAGTGTCAAACAGCCCTGATAAGTGTTAAAGATTACTATTTTACCATAGCACCAACAGGGCATGACAGTCCTCTCTTCCCCATTATTTCACCAACGCTGGTGTATGGTCTTCCCATCTCACAGGAGAGCTGAATAAGGCTTGCTCGTGGTCACCGAGTAGTGGAGCTGGACCAGAGCCCACAGCTTTCCGACTCCAAGTCCTGAGCTGCTCTTTATCTACTGCGGGGAGGGAGGGGCGCGGTGTTCAATCTGTAGAAAACTCAGCCGGCCTCAGCCCTGACCCTGTTACTCTTCTGCTTATCTCACCGACCTTAAGTTAAAGTCCAAATTCTTTCAGTGGCTTGGAAACCCTTGGAATTCTAATCCCTACCTACCTCTCTATCGTTTCCCTACCTTGATCTTTAAATTCCCACCATAGAAAATTTAAGTTCTCAAAGGTACTTTGCTGTCTATCTTGCCTCAGGGCCTTTGGACCCGTTCTTCCCTTTCTCCCCACCCATCTTTCCTTGGGTAACTTCTGCTCATCCTTCAGATGGAACTTAAACATCAAGCCCTTATGACGTCTGAACTCTGGGCTGTGTAACCCTATCACTCCTATCTGCTCCTATGGTACTTTTTACTTCCCCCTGATAATACCTATTAACTGTGTTGGAATTTTTGTCTAATTATTTGACTTCCCCATCAGTCTTTAAGCTATATAGGACAAGATCCATGTCTATAAAACCCAAAATCAGTTTTTGCTAAGTAGTGTAATCCCCTTTAGACTAGACAGGTACACCCTGGGTTATCAGAAACCCGAACACTTTTGAGGGTTTCATAAACAGCCTGCCTCACTCCTCTATATTCCCCGCTTGGCATCTGGAAGCATTCTGAGTACACTATTTTTGCAACAGACGCATTTCCTGTTCATGCCAGGAAGAACCTTCCAATATTAAGAGTTGTCCAACAATAGGATGGGCCCTCTCTTCCTTCATGTTTGTAAGACGAGCTTCTGCACGTGCTTCTTAATGACACCCAGCCCTCCCAACATGACTGGAAGGGCCAGAGGTCAGCAATGAGCCTGCTGCCCGGCTGCCCAGCCCACCTTGCATGTGCCAGTGGTCTCTGAATATGGGCAGAGCCAAACTGAACTAAACAACTGTCTTGGCAACGGATAACTTTCTAAGACTCGACAACCTGCTTCCAGCCCAGCCAAAGGCTTGCCACTCTGAGGCAAATGTCACTGTGGTGGAGTTGTCTTAATGAGAAGGCATGCTTGCTTCTCTTCTGGGGGAGTTTCCTAGAGCGATGCTCTTAGAAACTCCTTGGCAGGAATCCTGAGCCAGGCTTGGCATTGACAGCGTCCTCCTGCTGGCATTAACAAGCCTCTTATTTAAATGTAAATGAGCTCTCGGTGCCAGTTTGTGAGCGAAACACATCGCTTGTGTTAAACCAGAGCTGGGAATGCTACAACACACCAAATGTCGGCTTGGTTTCCACTTTCCCACCACATCCGCAGTTCTGAGTGGAGCTCTCTGTGCCTTGTCTTCTGCAGGGCTGGGAGTCCTCAGACAACAGAGAGAATTTGTGGAGGGAGTCCAGGGCCCTGTTTATAGCCCAGAATACTCTTTGACATGACCTTGATCAAGTTACTTAGAGTTACCCCCCAAAAACCAGCATATTGTAAAATTGGGATCCCACATCAAATTCCGCCCAGCAAGGGGCCTCACGAGGTCCAGCAGGCCCGGCAGAGGGTCTGAGCTGCCCGTTCCGCTTTGCTGGCTGTGTCAGTCCCACTTGCCTGGGGCCTACCTATGTTTTTAGCTGCACTGATACTTATGTACACTCTCCTCCTGGCTTGCTTCTGTTTCCGTTCAAATACATACCGTTTGGTGATCTTGCCTGATGTCTGGTCCTATTTAGCCATCTGCTTCCCCACTCTGTTTCCTGGCCCTTATTTGTCCAATATTATATTCAATTTCCTGCTTTGGCATTTCCCTCTTTATTTCAGATCTTGCTGGAGTTGACTTGTGCTCCTCGGATATCTGGATCCTGAGGATTGCTTCCCCAGAAGCCCCAGTGGCTAGCATTTTTAGAGCATGTGTAATGCTAGATTTGAAATTATTTCTGTTTGCATGGGTCCACTACAGCTGGACCATGAATGCACCTGGAGGCCAAGGCTTGGGTCTTATCTATGTTGGTAGCCCCAGATCCTAGCTCAAATCTTAATGAGTGAATAAATGAAGGAGTGAAGGAGAGCATAGGGAGACCCTTTTCCCACTAGAATCCTGATGCGAAGGCCATGTAAGACTTTGTTCCATTTCACCATCCTTTAGACTGGCGTAAGATTTTTAGCCAAGCGATCATTTTGACAAAGTCCACGGCATCAAAACAATTGAGTTAGCCTCTAGGGTGTGCTATAAACATAAAACCTATGTATTATGGGGGCCTTCCATGAGAAGCCCAGTGAACTGCATTTTGTAGGAGATGCAAAATGATATAAAGGAAGCCCCAGAAAATAGGCAGTTTTACCTGGGATGCTTTGAATTTAGCAAAAGTACCTCTGTTACAGAGAAGCATGCTCATCAGCCTTGCTGTCTGAACATGTAAGTTTCTGTGCTGCCTCGGCCCTGGTACTCATGAAAAGTTACATTTCTGAGTGCTGAGCCCAGACCCTGAATAGGTAGCATGACCCTGTGTCCCATTGCCCCAGTGCCGGTCCCCACCAGTGTCCCTGCGCAGACTTGGCTGAGGGCTTGCGTTGGGGAAGATGATTTAGAGTACCAATGGTACCCGCTGTCCCCAACTAGTCCTTGGGTGGATTTGTGGCTCCAGTGGAGAGAAGGCTTAGAGGCTGCTTGATCTGGAGGATTTGCACACACTTTCATGAGACCGAGCACAGACAACAGTACATAAGACATGGGGGAGGGACAAGATGCTTTCCTTCCTTCTTCAAGAAATCAGTGATAGTCTTGTATTCTGCAGACTGGAAACTGTCGAGAACAAGCTTGATATTCTCCCGATGATGGATGGAAGCAGTGGGTCTCCACAACTGATTCTGTAGGAATCCGGTTATGGACAAGCGGGAGTAGAGGCAAAAGATAAGAGCCGATGAGTTGTGGCTATCGCTGATACTGTGCTTTGTGGGTCCATGTGGGTATCTTCCCTGGGGACTCCCAACTAGAGATGGGAGACATCTTAAGGGAAGGTAATTTCCGGCAACCCTTTCCTGGGGTCGTCGCAGACTGGTAATGTTGGAGGCATTTCTCTTACCCTCCACTAGGAAAAGAACAGCACGGAAAGAGCCTAGATTCTTCCCCTGGAGTCAGGAAACCTGGTGTTTCATTCTGCCTCAGCCTCTCAGGCCAAGTGTGATGCCGAGCAAATTTTTTCCCTCTCAAATTCAGTTTTTCTCATCTGTAAAATGAGACAATTGGGCTAAATAAGGCCCAAGAAGAATATACCAAAGAGTAGAGTAGAAACCAAGGGTTCATTAATTCACTCACATAACAAATATTAATGCCTGCTCTGCATCAGGTCATGTGCTGGGCTCCGCGGAGAGCAGATGTGAGGCTTGTCTATATGGAAGTTTCAGTCAAACGGAGAAGACAACCATTAGCTTGAGGATTAAAACGAAGATAAAATTATGACTGTGATAATGCTGGGAAGGTGAGAGAAATGGCTCTCTGGAAGTATTAAACAGAAAAATGTAGGGGATTCTAAACAGCACATGAACACTGTCATTCAGGATGGCAAGAATCTAGAGAATGGCATGAGGAGAGAGAGCATTTAAGTGTGTGCCGTGGAAGGTGCGTGGGCAGGGCTGGGCGAGCCCTGATCCTAGACACAGAAGGTGGCATCCCACCAGCCGAGAGAGGAGAGTTTTAGGAATTTCATCGTCCAGTAAGAACTTAGTAGAAAGGACTGTGTTTTGCTTATCTCCTTGCCCCCCCTTTCCCCACACACGTGGTAGCTAGCACAGAGCCCAGTATGGGGTGGGCACTCCATGTATGCTTGTGGAATAAATACGTTTTTCTCAACTGCGCAAAAAAACAAGACACAATGAGTTACCTGGATCGCGTAAGGTCACCTAGTCGGCGGGTGACTAGCGACAAGATGGAAAGCCAACTTTAAAATCAGGCGGGGTTGTAAAACAACCGTTTTCATAGCTGCAACCTCAGGACCGACTCCTTAGCAACCAAGTCAAGTGCCACGGAGGCACCAAGAGGAAGGGATCATCAGAAAGACAGTATTCCAAGAGGCGCGCACACCCACCCCCTCTCCTCCTCAGCCCCCGTCATCTTCTCATTGCTGTCAGGCTACAACTTTGCTTTGTTCGCAGAGACAGAGGAAGAAAAGGACCTTGCCTGAGACAGTCGCTCTCTCTCCCGCGGTGCACTTCTTTTTTCTCCTAAAGGGACACTGGAGAGAAATGCTGTCTGGCAGGCTGACAGCTGGGCGGTCAGCAGATTTACTGTGGCAGTAGAAGAGGTCAGAGGCTAAGTGGAAAACTGTGTAGATGTAAAACATCCGCTTCCTTGAAATATCGTCTTCCTCTGTGAAGGGGACCTAGGAAGTGATCTATTGTTCTCCGGTTCTCTTCATTTCAGGACGTTCTGCCTTATCTTCTAAGGGCAAAACCTCCATGCAGGACGCCGCAGACACTTGCCAGGCGAGCTGGTCTGGCCAGGGGCCTCAGCGCACTCCTGTAAACAAGGGCAAGAGCAGACGAGAGAACTCACCTCCGGGGGCGTCTGAGTGCAGCTGGGGCTCAGGCTGCCCCACGAGCCTTTGGCCTGAGCGTTTGGAAACAGATTTCACCTCGGTGGCGTGCAGGCTTGGAAGAATACAGGACATCCCTGGAGCAACCGATGCCTCTTGTGCTTTTCAAGATCGGAGAAGGAGCACCATTGACCTGATGTCCAAAAAATCTACCCCATAGGTAGCTGTATTTTCCCGTTGCCTGCATGGCACACTTTAGCCATGTATTACCCGTGGAGCATCTGTACGTATGTAATATGGCCGTCTATGACTTGGGAGTGTTGGCGTACAGCAAGGCTGAGAACCTCCTAGGTGGAAGTCTGTGGGCAGAGGGCTGGAAGCTCTAGGGGGTAGGTCAGCAGGTGAACTATTTACAGTGGCGACCGAGAAACCTGCTAGAAAGGAACATCCCTGAGGGACAAGAGAGAGTGGAGGCCTCTACCAAAGGTCCACAGAAAATGGGCCTTGGGGAAAGGAGAGGGGCCATTCTCAAGGTAATGCGCCCATTTTTCTCTCGGTCGGCCTGCTGCTTCTGTGGTTTTGTTGAAGTCTGTAAGGATTAGGAGCCCTAGGCAGCTTCAGTTTGGGGCCCATGGAACATCATTCTAGAAAACATAAAGAAAGGCAGCACAAGGTAACGCTAATGCTTTGAGGGGGTGTCTGTGAGTGGTGTCGGCACCTTTGAGAGCCTCATCCCCTTCAGTTTGGGGCAGCAGCATGGAGGATGTTCCAAAATCTTCTGCCAGAGTCAACAGAAATAACTGGAAGGAGCAAAATGAAATATGCCAAATGATGCATGCATGGGAATACACGTGAGTCACTCCCTCAGACTGCTCAGAAATAGTCTGAGAGAACTTTGCAGGGGATTGTAGATGTACACGTGTGGATAAGGACCAGGACAGGACTGCTTGGGGACCCAGATCATGTTCCCATGCTTTCTGCCAGATGAGTGTGGTATGTGGAAAACACGGGATTTGTTATTATTATTATCATCATCATGATTAATACATAAAAACCTTCAGTGTAGTGCCTAGCATAGAATAGTCAATAAATGTTTTATAATACCATAAAAATTTCTAATACTGACCCAAAAACACTTGTAGATTGATTACTTTGTCTCAAACTATGAGGCATTATCTTCATTTAGGAACTATTTACCTTCTCTTAATATAAAATGTTCATATATACATTCTCACATATATTTATATATTCACACACAGACATATATAGAAATTCATATATATATATTTATATATATATACACACACACTCTTATTGTTTCTGGAATGCATGTGTATATCCTCCAACTAGAACAAAAATCATGGCTCCTTCGGATGATCTACGAGGAAGATCAGACATGCTGTCTTGTATTTCCTTTTGGAAGAATGTGCCTGAGGCTCATAAACTTTAAAAATTGATGAGCTTCACAGAATCGCAGCTCTCCTGTGCCTCTGCCTGACATCCTTCTACAATTTTTCTTTTAATAATATTTAGGGTAAAGGGCAAGAAAGGATGGTTTTCATGACAGCCATATGGTTGTAACCATTTGGGGGTATTGATCTCCTTCTACCCAACATCTGCCTCTGGTTTGGTTGAATGAAGAAGGGTATAAACCTTCCCGGTACATCAGAGATATCCTCTGCACATGTTTAGAAAAATTTCTAACATCTCCCCTTCTGTTTCCCACATATCACCCCAAAGAGTGGGAGGCCATGGGGTAAAACTACATAAGGAGTAGGGGCCGAGTATCACTCCAGAACCACCATTTACTAACTCTAGCCACTGCCCCATCATTTAGCCTCTCCAAGCTTCAGCTTCTTCCCCAGTAAGAGGAGGTAATGACCCCAGCCCCCACTACCTCACAGGACTCTTGTAAAGACCGAACTAGATAGTGAATGGGAGCGTCCTTTGAAAGCTATCGATAAATGCGAATTACTTCTGTCGGAGAAGATGCTTCAGGAACATTTGTTCATTGTCTGATATTACAGGGGTGTGCTGCTTCCTTTCCCATGGAGGAGCTCCTCCCTGACTGTCCCATTCTTCTTGTCTGGCTGAGCAGGCCAACAGGTAAAATCTGAGGACCGAGGATCCACTCCTGGCAGTCCCCCTGACAGCACGTGTCCCAAAGCTGGGCCTCGGTTTTGAAGTGTATGATACATTCTCAGAGCTGGAGGGCCCGGCGCTTCCGGAGAGTCTGAGGACTGGGCTTTCCCTCTTAGTTTCCATGTTTACCAGTTCCTTCATGTTTTCCCAACTAAGGAGGGAAAAGTCTCAGTGTGGATCCCGCCATTGTGTGATCCCAAATGAGTCACTTCCTAACTGGGTTGTCTCGGCTTCTTCAACACATTTCTGACCTTCTTCTTACATCCACTAGAGTAGCTCCACATCTGTGTCTTTCTACCAAAAAAAAAAAAAAAAAAAGGAAAGGAAAGGAAAAAAAGTTGCATTTCTAATTTCTCTTAGACTTTTGGACTAGATCTTTTTTGTAAACTACAGTTGATCTCTGAGACTCTTGGTTCTGACATGTGGATTTTATCATCTCTTCTGGGAAGTCATGTAACCAACTATAAAATGGGGGTATTGATATATTTTTAATTAATAGAGTTTTGAAGCAATGGCTGTGTAAGTACTCATGTGAAGGATTATTCTTGTCAGTGGTTTTCCCATCATGTGCTTAGAATGAATTTCAGTCTGACTGAGTCTTGCCAAGAAAACTCATAGGATAAGTTCTACCTTCCCAGCAAATGTTGAGATTCGTCGACCTTAGATGGTTGGTTAAGCTTTGTCTTTCACTCAAAGTCTGGCATCAAATTCATTTAGCTTTTTGAGGCTTATCCATTATAAACACTTGGAAGATTTTACTGGCCACTGTGGCAAAGGTATAGTCCATCCCAGAACATACAGAATTTGGTATAATGAGTTAGTGGCCTCCTTACTGGTGTCCACATTCAAGAAATGACTTATCTTCCAAGGAACGAGCAAGTAAATAAAGTTCCAGCAAAGCCCACCATGAATAGTTTGGGAATCCTTTAAGATTTTATTTTGCATGAAAAAACCCAGGAGGCTAGGAGGCCTACTCTCTCGCATTTAGTCTAAACTCAACCTATGGTTCTTTTTAACTGTCTTCTGGAAATCATGGCGTATGAGTACAATGAGACACTGTTGGTATTAACCCAATGCAGAGCAGCAATGCTGAAGGAGAAAGGCCAGGATCTTCAAGGTTAGTACATCTGGGCTCATTTTCCTTGAAGCAGGTACAAGTCCTTGCAGGTGAACTCAGTGTCTTTGGTATTTTCCTCATGCTACAGAAGGAAAATGACCATGGTCAGAATTATGGAATTTCACTTTTGGAAAAGACCTAAGAGGTCAAATTGTTCAACTTTTGCCGGCAGCTAAAATCCACTCTAAAACATCTCTTCCAAATAGTTGTTGATCCATTGCTTGATTATCTCCAGTGGTGGGAAACTCACCTCTGATGAGCTCTACTGTTGAACAACGTTACAAAAGGTAGCACTACTTTTATGCTAAGCTATAAGTGACTTGAATTTCTACCCACTGATTCTAGTTACATGTACAGAGAAGTCATTTAAACAAATCCGTCGCCTTTCCCAATAGCAACCTTTCCCCCATGTGAACATAGTGAACATGCCCTCCTAAAAAAGGGAATGAACCTTCCACTTACTCCTACCACTGCTAGATTCTACCATTACCTTCCACCATCCTCACTATCATTGCATGGGATTGGAGTGACCAAGGTTCATTAGCCCACTAAAGCTCAGAGAGGTGGAATTCTGTAGGGCCACCCAACTGGAAGGTGACAGGTTGGGAATTCAAGACCAGCCCTGAGAAACCCAAATTATGCTACCTTCCATCATTTTCTGCAGCTTCCCAGCACCAAGGATCTTGGCAAGACCTCTGGCTGTTCCTTCTCACATGACTCATCTTAAAACAAGGAAAACTAGAGAAGACATGTAGCATTAAGTGGCAGTCTGGACTGTTGATCTTGGTGCTGGAGACCCTACAGTGGGGGGTTCCTTCCCGAACCCGAAGGTCTAGAACCAGGCAGGAAATTCAGACACAAAACACTGTTCCGAGGCCAGCTTACAGGGTTCCATTTCTAAGCCGCACTGCTGCTCTACGAGGCAGCAATCACTCCATGGCAATATATTCAAGAGACAGTTAAAAAATATCTCTTCCCCATTTACTGCTTTAGAAACAGAATCCACTGCCTAATTGAGAATCCTTTCTGCCTAATTACTCCATTCCCGATTTTTTTTTAAGCAGCAGAGTTGCTGTGGAATTATGTACTGTATAATTTCATCATTTAGCAATATGTAAATCAGGAGAAGAAAGGAAGAGGAAGGGAGCGACAGGAGACGCTGATCGTCGTCTGAATTTCTGTGTGCAGAAATGGGCAGCGGGGTGCGGCACAGGCACGGAAAAACCCACCCACTGAGCAGAGCCGGGTGTGAGTTCCAGTTGCCCCCACAGAATAGCTCTGTACTGCTTGGCTAAGCCACACCAGCTTCCTGAGCCTCGGTTTCCCCTCCTGTCGCATTTGGTACCTGCATGGCCAGCAGCCCACGTCACAGCTCCTGACAGAGTGATGCGCTGACAATAACTCAGTGACAGAATGAATGAGAACTTGGTTTACCCCCCTCGCAGAATTGTCAGGGGGTGAAGTGAGGTGGTGAACGTGCCCCCTTCGAGGGAACTACAAAATGCTGATTGTGTACAGAGAGCTTTAAGCGCTAATGGAGAAAACACGGTTTGATGCCTTGAATCAGAAAACACCTTCCCTTGCCTTGTTTGTGGATCAAGCGATCTGCTCCTTTAGAAGTAAAATGAGAATGTTCCAATGTGCCAGTGTCTGTCACAGCTGAAGTCCCTCTTAATCCCCGTGCCTGTCCCGCCACGCTCTGTAGAGGAGAAAATGGCGGACTCAGACTGATCTTTTTCAGTGAGTTTAGAGAAAATCAATCTACACCCTTTGTCCCCTGGAGGCTGCTTAGATCTGGGGCTCCTGGGGTTGGTTTTCCTCTGGGGGCATCACTCTCCCTGGCAGCACTCTCCTAGGGGCATCCCCTGTTTCCAGCCCACTTGCTCAGGTAGAGGCATCCTGTGGTCAGGGGCAGAGACTATCAGGTTGTCGCGCTCACTCAAGGGACTGTGGCTTCCATTTCACACCCCCCCACCAACCTCCTGAGAGCATCTTTGCTGTGGGATGCACTCTGAGAGACCTAGGATTGCATTCTTCTCCACTCCCTGAGAGAAGGGGCTCTTACTCCGTGCTGTTCATCGATTCCGATTTTCCCCCACCAGGTCCGGGGAAATGCAGACCAGGGTCACCCCTTTCTAAAGCCAAAAATCCAGTTTTGAATGCCCCGTTGTCTTCATGACATGGGGAGTAGTTAAAACACAATGATTTAGAGTTTTAGATTCAGGAGAACTGGATAGATCCCTCCTCTTCTGGGTTTCAATGTCTCCCATTTCTTTGCAAAAAACTGAAAGTGGCTAATATCTCAGTACTCCTTCTCTATCTTCCGCCATAACATTCTCTGCCTCTGTGACCAGAGTCCCTGGGCCTCACAGCCCAATGTTTTGGCACAGCTGGACTGATCTTGCATTGACAGAGGGAAGAATTAAATACCAGCATGGAAGACTCGGATGCTGCAGACTGCCGAATTTGGCTTACAACCACTGTTTTACAGGATTAGGTCAGCAACTACATCAAAAAGCAAGCCACTAAGATAATGTTGGGGACTTAAACTTATATTTCATTTCAGAATCTCCGAGATCATCAGACGTATACAGAATGGGATGTGCAATTGTATAGTTGGGAGAGACAGAAATTTCATAGAAATCAGAATAAAAATCATTTTTATTAGAAATCATCTAATCAACTTCCTTAGAAATCTTACTCCCTAACCTACCTCTAGCTTATAGAGAGTCAAACCACTCGACAAATATTGAGGACCTAGAATATGGCAAAGGCAAAACACTGGTGAGCCAGACAGGCAGAATCGTGGCCCTCAATCTGTTTATACTCTAGTAGAGGAAACGGAAAGTTTGAGTGCTAAGCAAATGCATACAGGATTTATGTATTCTACTGTTGCTATAACAAATCTAAAAGAAGGTGATGGGGATGTTTTATAGTTTGAATGGTCAGGGAAGACCTTCCTCTAAGAGAAGGTGATACTTAAGTAGAAACTTGAATGATGAGAGAAGGTAGTTGTGGAACGATTTGCTCAAGGTCACACAGCTAATCAGAAATTGACCCACACCTCGCATCCAGGACTCGAGACTTCCTCTCCTGTGCTCACTGACCCATGCTGGTTTTCCCCCTGAATCCTCAGTCCACACATCTGCCCAGTTTGCCAAGTTCCACTTGCTTCTGGATCCCATTCTCTTCTCTTCGGGGTGTAAGATGCCTTACCTCTCCCAGCCTTGGGCCAAGACTGAGCTGTCCTCAAGCTCTGTGGTCTATTGGTTCAAAACAATCACACCACAGGCCTCATTATTCTAGATCTCCCTGCTCTGAGTCCCAAGTCATCAACACGGCTGAATTCAACAATGATTGACTATGCTCCAATCACCTGAAACATATCCATGGGAGGTACTCTTTAGTAAGAAGAAATCCCTGCCCACCAGAAGGTCACAAAACATCTACTTATTATAAAGAGAGAGAGAAGGGTACAACATAAGTGCACAAACAACCATTTTTATCAATTTATCCTGCATTTATAGAGCACTGACTGTGTGCAAGGCATCATGTCAGGCTCCAGCATGCTTACAGAAGTAGATCAGGCAGTACCTGCACTCTCAAAAAATTCTGGGTTTGGGAGGGAAGAGAGCCTTAAATACGCAGGTGATTATAATACAAAATAACGGATACTTCAGGCAGAGAATCCTAAAAGAAATACAACCAATGGTAAGGGGTGAGTATTATTTCCTTGAAGGTGAACCATGGAGGGCTTCCCAGAGGAGGGGGCATTTGAGCTGAGCCTTGAAGGAGAAAAGAGCGATCTAAGTGAAAGGAAGGGTAGTCATGGAGACAGAACTGTAGGAGGGTTTGGCTGGAGGAAAGCAACCCCACCCCCTGCAGAGCTGTTTCTTAGCTGTTCTTCTCTGCCTCTACTCACAGGCCTGGGTCCCACACAGGCCGGCTGCAATCACAGGTATACAGGGGCACTGTTCTTTTTCCTTTGAAGATAACACTCACAACTGCTCCCTCATTGTGACATGAGGCAATGTCACGTTTGAGAATCACTTGCCTGGGGATAGTGGTGGATTTTCTTGTCAGGCTTCCTTCAATCTTAAGAGCTGGAATTTCTGCCATGTTAGATACAATTCTCAGAACTCTTCTTTTCTCCTCTCCTCTCCTCTTCCCTCCCCTCCCTTCTCCTCCCCCTCCCACCTCCTTCCTTCCTTCCTTCCTCCTTCCCTTCCCCTTCCTTCCTTCCTTCCTTCCTTCCTTCCTTCCTTCCTTCCTTCCTTCCTTCCTTCCTTCCTTCCTGAGATAGAAAGTGCATGGGAGGTGGGCAGAGGGAGATGGGGAGTGGGAGAGAATCTTAAGAAGGCTCCACTCCTAGCACAGAGCCCGACGCAGGGCTCGATCTCACGACTCTGAGATCATAACTGAGTGGAAATCAAGAGTCAGATGCTCAACCGACTAAATCACCCAGGTGTCCCAGAACTCATTTTAAAAACTCATGTCAGCTGTGACCCTTATAGTAGACAAATGGACGGCAGCCAGATATAAAGGGCCCTGATCTCTCAGTTAAGGTTCCCATCTGAAACTCCACCGACCTACTGTCATCTCTACCTGGAAGCCCCCAGCACCTTGGACTCAACAGCCTGTGCTGAATGCACCCCCTTCCTTCCTCAAATTGGCTCCTTTGCCCATGTAGTGTTTTGGCTGATGGTTCATATAATTAATAGTCAACACAAGGGGATCAATTCAAGCTACTGCACTTATATCTCTGTCTCTTCCAGGTTTCTCCTCTCTTCCGTAGAGTCATCAAATCCTGACAAATTGACTCCTCTGGTGTCTCTAAATCTTCCCCTCTTTTCCAGCCCCATTACCGATGGCTTAGTTTGTCATCTACCAGCTTGACTACCATACTGGTCACCTTGCCCATCTTGCACATCTTGTACATTGTCCACACTGCTGCTAGAAAGATCTTTTGGAAAGATAGGACATTTCTAAAAACTGTTTGAGGTCTCCCTCTGCATGAAGAACACAAAAGGTCTCACAGTCTGGACTAGATGGTGTCCTTTGCCATGCCTCCCAGCGCTTCCCTCCCACATAGTCCCACATCCCATTTTCACCAGATTCTTTTTCGCCATTTCCTCTTTTTTATTTTTTTCCCTATAAAATCCTACCTATCCTTCAGGACCAGTCCAAATGGTGCCTCCTTTGTGATGCCCAGTTGAGCCTCTTGCTGGAATTCACCATGGTTTTCTTTGTACTCCCAAAGCTTCTACTGTTTCTTCACGTGGTGGCCCCCAAGGATGCCCACATCCTACTCCCTAGAACCTATAACTATGTTACCTAACATGGCAACAGGAACTTTGCAGATACAATTACGAATCTTGAGATGGTGGTGGAGGGTGCTGTGTGGCTCAGTCAGTTGAGCATCCAACTCGATTTCAGCTCAGGTCATGATGTTGGGGCCCTGGGATCGAGCCCTGCCTTGGGCTCCCCACTCACCAGAGAGTCTACTCCAGGATTCTCGATCTCTCTCTCCCTGCCCCTCCCCCTACTTGCACGCATGCTCTCTGTCTCTCTCAAATAAATAAATCTTAAAAAAAAAAAGAATCTTGAAATGGCAACATTACACTAGATTATCCAGGGGGTCCCAATGTAATCACAAGGGTCCTTATGAAAGGGAGGCAGGAGATGGGAGAATAGGGCAGACGCTATACTGCCGGCTTTAAAGATGGAAGATAGGGGCCAGGAGCCAAGGAATGCAGCCAGCCTCTGGAATCTGGAAAAGGTAAGGAAAGAGATTCTCCCCTAGAGCCTCCAGAAGGAATGCAGCCCTGTAGACCCGTCAGACCTCCAGAACTGTTTGATAGTAAGTCTTTGTACTTTTAGGTCACTAAATTTGCAGTGAATTGTTACAGCTGCAATAAGAGATTAATATGCTCTACTTAGCATATTATTTATTTTTTATTTTTTGCCTGGTACTATCTTGTCCTTCCTAATACTGTAAATTCTTGAAAACAAGAACCAATCGGATTAATTGTCTTATCCCCCAGGTGCTTAACACCGGGCTTTGCACATGTAGACCCCTGCTATGCCTTTGAATTAAATGCCCTCTTTCGGATACTTAAGTCAGCGGTCTTTTCGGTGAAGTCTCAGAGGTAGACTGAAACTGTTGTACGTGTGAACCCAGGTGGGCTGGAACTGACACATGGGTGCGGTTTCAGGTGGCTGGTATTCTTTAGCAATTAGTAACGCTGCCAAGACCTGATGGGAGGAGGGAGGCAGCTGTGTGGTTTTATTAAGCAGCCTCTCACAGTGATGCTTTGGGGTTTATGCTGCTGTTTGACCTTTCGTCATTCAGACTCCACATTGTTGTTCTCCCTGAACTTTGCAAAGACGTAAACATTCGTGGTAAATATTAACAGGAGAAGACACATAGAGACCAAGCTCTTGGCACAAAGAAGCAGGTTATTTCACTCCATGTACCCCCAGTCTCAAAGTCAGTTATCTTTTGATGTATTCATCTCTCCATTCCTTTACGCATGCATGGATTCAACGTGGATTGAACAACAGCTATGTGCCCCGCAATGTAATAGGCACAGAGGACAGAGAGAAGAAAGAGATCAGGTCCAGGATATCTGGAAGCTCCCATCAGAGCAGGGGGCGGGGGGGGGGGGGCGGGGAAGGACAGACAAAGCAGAAATGTAAGTGTGACCTTGAAGAGCAATGCTGGACGTGTGTCTATGCAGTGTCTTATTTATTCTACTCTATTGGTTCTGTGGCTTCTGTCATGCGGTTGAGGAACAAGCAACTGTGAATGTTGTCCACTCTATGTTCAAGGCCCAGGGACCAGCATCTCCCTTTTAAAAGTGTTCCTTATGAGTCACATTTCCCATGCACAGCTAGATCTCTGAGATTCTAGACGCCCCGTTCAACAGCGTGGCCTTTCAATGTTACTTTGCCCAGAAGGAACAACAATAAGCATACCTTCCAAAGGGAAATCAGTATCCCTCTTCGTTGGGACTTGTTGGGCCCAAATTATTCAGCTTTCCTCCTCTACTCTCCCACCTCTGAATCCTGGCTGCTCTGACACCGAATTATTGTATGACTTGGACAACCCACTCCTACTCTCTGGACCTTAGTTTCTTCTTCTGTAAAATGGGTGTGATTGCCTTTCCTGCCCTGCCTACCTCCTATGGGTTTTGTGAAAAGCAAATGCAATAATGAACAGTAAAGAATTCTAGAGGACTCGAAACTGTTTATGTCTGTGAGCTGTCCTTAATAGTAGTTATTCTAATATTTATACTTATAATTATTGCTGCTATCCTTATTATTTTTATCACCATTATTATCGTGGGAGAGTTGTTAGCTGCCTCTAAGAATCAGGCAGCTGTCATGGCCAAGTGTCTCACTCACCATATGATCAAAAATCGGCTAAATAAGAATGCATTTGAAGCCCCTCATACAGCGCCATAGCCTCACTTAGAGCTGCGTTTCCCACTGCTTTCTCCCTCTCAGGATCACACTAAGCCAGATTTCTCCCTATTATGAAAGTGTTCACTGGGGAGATGACCCAGGCCTGAACCTCCCCTGGCCATGGTCCTCTCTCCCCCACCCAGGTGGAGCATGTACCTTGGGCCCACAGATGACCAAGTTCTTCCGAGAGCACGTCCTTGGTCCCCCGGCATCCAGCCTTACCTGCACTGCAGGCCTGCTGACTCTAGTGCCCGCCACGTAGCTTTGCCTTTGTCCTTTGTTGCAGGGCTGGATCAGACGTATTTACCTTCTCAGCACCTTAGGCAGCAGAAGGGGCCAAGATGGGGCTTCATGGAGTCCTGTCCCTCTGCTCTTCACGGACCCCTCCAGTTGCTGCTGGTTTCTCAAGATACCTTGGCTCCTGGTTAATTTCAAGTCCCAGATCAGCCTCCATAATGACTTCCATTCTCCCTTGTTGATGAACTACAATCAAGGAAGTTGCAAAGCTCTGTGTAATTCTGCAGCTTAGCAACAGAGGCTCTCTGTTTCCACCACTGGAAGTGAGTCCGCAAAAGGCAACTGATGAGAGTGTGGGTACTCTTGGAATGAATGATAACTCCTGGTTACACGGGTCCCTGGATGGGGGGTCCAAACACTGAGACAGCTGGGTCTTGGCCCTCCCACTGATAGTGTGGCAACTCCTTTTTCTCTGCGTCTTCTGTAAAAAGACATGCACGTACCTTCTTCACAGTTCTCATGGGATTATATGTATAAATGTGAGTAAATAATTAGAAAATGCTACGCGACAATCAGGTAATATTAAAAGAGTCCATTCTGTAAGGTTTTAGGGCTGAAAATAAGACAGACACACTCATTCATATTGGAGCCCTCCTCTTCTATGTCCCTACCCGGGGCAGAGCAGGGAGCAGGTGGCAGTGGGCTTGTTGTGAAGACCAAATAAGACCATAGATGTGGAATGTATACTTGGGGTTCCACAAGCTTGGTGCTAATCACACCTTGTCACTTATTCTGGCCTCTCATCCAAGTGCTCCCCTTTCTGAGCCTCCGCTCCAGCATGTGGAAAAGGATCAGCTACTGAAACAAAACAAATACCGGTCAGAAAACCATTGGCATTAGGAGACTATTTCTAAAGTCCCTTCCAGTTAGATAATAGAATAACTGAAACAATTTTCCAGAAATTGATATTTTCAATGCAAATTCCACCCCGAAGTCATGTTACTGATCAGTGAGTCCATAATCTGAGCAAATCTGCTCAGGGAACTCTACTGGTCAGCTTCTGATTTTAGAAGCTCAGGCCCCAGCTTCACACCTTATCTGCCCACAAAGGGCAGAGGACAGATCAGGAGACCCCCGCCAGGCACTCCTAGTGAAACCCGGGGCAAGAGGCGGCCTTATTTTCCTTATCAAAATAAAGGGCACGCACTCGATGTTCTCTGAGGCAGTTTTCAGTTAAAAAGCCTATGAATCTAACTTCTCTGAGTCTCACTTCTAACAAGTCCTGGGCACAGGGAAACGGGCCGGCCTCGTGTGTATACTGAGAGGCGCCTTGCTAGAGCAGATGGAGTGTGTCTATCATGGCGGCGGCGTAACCAGTCTGGTCACTTCAGATGTCTCTCCAATTAACACTCATGGCGGCGGCCAACTGCTCAGGCAACAGAACATGCTGGTGGAGAAGATGGCGGGAACTTCTGGGCCCGCTGCCACACCTATTATCCAAGCCTCGGAGTGGGAGGGGCCAGCCAGACTTCGCAGTGTGGGGGCGGTGGGGGGAGGGGAGGTAAAAATGGGAGGTGAAATGTGTGCAGGGAGATTTCTTTAGCTGTAGAGTCCTAGAAAGTTAGAAATGGAAAATGTTCCTCTAGTCATGGCCCTTACTATATACTTTGGTTTCACTTCCCTTTCTTCATTCCCATCGTGCCTGATGCCGTTTACACCACCATGACCTCTTGCTCTTGCTTCTGGAGCATCAATCTCTCTGCCTTCCATTTCTTTCCTCCGCCAGACCATCCTCTATAAGACAGCCAGAGTAAGATTTCTAAATCACCCTGCATTTTGGTGTTTCCCTATTACCTTCAGGGCAAAGAACCCAAACAAACCTGAACCCCATAGCCTGAAGCACACAGCCTCCTGGAGATTGGATTTATCTAATCTTTTGCTTCCTCTTCCCTTCTCACCCCACAATGTCTCATCATAGAAGAATTACTTGAAATTCTTGAACCTACCAAGCTCCTGTCCATATTCCTCCCTGCTTCCCTTCCCTTCTCTGTCTTGTGTGCCACCTTTAGAATTCAACTGATCTGTCCCCTTTTCTGGGACACATTGTAGAGCTACCGTCTCTGAATCCCCACGATAGCCAGGTAACTGCTCGTAAAGCATTTCCACCCTGATCAGTGATTGTCCTTCCATGTCCCTCTCCTTCATTATTCTGGGAACTTTCAGAGGGATGAGGATGTGCCTAATCCATTTATTTTATAGAGTCAAAATTGACTTTGACATCAGGTACTCTAGTGATCTCCAGAGTTAATTTGTCTCATGTGGCTTCTGTGCCATTCCTTGAGTTGCGACCTTGGTCAAGGAGAACCACTTCATCAGAGAGTAGGTTCGTGGTAAATGTCAGGGGAGTGAATGAAGGACCCCTCCCCGCCCTCATTTCACAGCCAGAAAACAGGCCTGGAAAGAGGAAGTGACCTACCAGCACTCATATGGAGGGAAGGTCAGTTGGTGCTAGCTCTCGGGAATTCCTCTTTCAACTTTCAATCCAGTGCTCATTCCACTATCCTACAATGTATCAGGTAGTTTCAACGACTCTTCCTCTCGTGTGAGAGAGCAGTAGAGTGCTCTCACCTGGTGGCGTGTGTGCCCATAAAGGAAACCTTCAGTATAGTCTGGATTTGCTCTATCTCCAAGCTTGCATGGAATGTCTAAACTTGTGGGCTGAATATCGAGAGACAACTGTGCTGTAGTACAGTCAGGTTGAGAAATGGTAGAGCAAAACCATTTAAAGAACGTCAGGAAACCCTGAGACTTGGCAACACTTGGAAGTATGTAGAGTAAAACGAAATCACAATTATGATCCGTACATACTGATTCGGGCGTGGATGTATCTGTGTGTCTCAGTGGCCTGGCATCGGCCTGGAGCTGCCCAAAGCCTTCATCTCCCAAGCACGTCAAAATTCCCTGCCTGTGTTGTTCTTGGGAGGGAAGGTTTGGCTTTGAGCAGTTTTTCCTGAAAATTCAAAATAACTCCTCTGAGTGGGCCCAGCTTCCAGGGGCAGCCTGGGAGCTTGGCATGTTTCCCTCAGCCTGTGTGTTAGTGTGAGGGTTTCTGGAGCCCAGAGGGGCATCTGAAGGTCACGCAGCAGGGTATCCAAACCTCTGAGCCTGATTTACAGCTCAGGGCCTCAGACCTCCTCCCTCTCAGCCCACATCGCCCCCCAGTTTCCTCTGCTGCGAGCCAGCCACTCCTCAGAGCTGGGAAATGAAATTTAACCACTGGCTTTTTCTGGGTTTATGTATGGATTCTTCCCTGAGAGGATAGCAGAAAGGAACAGAAGTGGTTCCTGAAAATGTGGGCAGGAGAGCTTCCTAGTGAGTCAGAGCCCAGCAGGACTGAGACTGCTGGAGACCATCTAGCTCAGCACTCTCGTCTGTCTTCTTTCATTACTTTTCTGTTCTTTACTCCCTCCCTTTTCTCTTTATATTCTTGTGTGTGTGTGTGTGTGTGTGTGTGTGTGTGTGTGTGTGTGTGTGGCTGATCCCTGAAATCCTATATGGAAACTCAAAATGTTCAACTTAAAAATGGACGTGCTCTAGGTAGTTGTGGGTCGGGGTTCTGGTCTCCCTGTCTAAGCCTCACTCTTCTCTGATCCCTGGGCCCCTCCTCAGCTCCCTGGCTTCACATACCTCTGCTATGGCCCTCCAGCCTCATTTCACACATGGAGCCATTAAGGCCCAAGGAGGTGAGGGGATTTATTAAAAGTCAAACAGGGCGTTTAGCGATGGGATCAAGCTCTGCAGGCCCCTGCCGGCTCACTAGCTTTCTTCCTGGAACGTATACCAGATTTCGTGTAGGCCCTATGAAGACTCAGCCTGGTCCTAGGTTCTGTAGTGGGTGAATTTTGTTTTTATGAAGAATGAAATCGGTTAGAATCGAAGGAGCCCTGGGTCAGTAGCGTGGGGAAAAAGTATCATATCAGTCTTGGCCCTGGTGCTATGATTCTCTGCCTGTGCTTAGAACCTGGGTCCAATCCCGCTCCTCCTCTCACTGAGGCCCTGCCTTTATATACTGTTGGAATGGGATCCTATCTTCTTACTAATACCCTTGACTTTCTTCTGTTCCCCACCCTAACAGGACCCAGCATGCCCCCGAGCCTGGCCCAGGTGTGGGAATGTAGATCTGCTCCTACCCTGCCCCAACCTCTGTCGCTACCTGAGTCTCTGTTCACTGCTGGTCCCCAACCATGCTGCCATGCTCTGCTTGCCACCCAGGACCCTCCTAGAACCTTCTTGACTTAGCACCTGGCCTAGCAGTTTTCTCTCTTTGCCTAGACTTCAGCTCCCCTGACAAGCTGCTTGTGCCCAGGAGCCCGGACATTCTGTAGCCGCTGGGGGAGGGGATGTGAAAGTGGAAGGGGTTGACTGTACTCGAACCTTCCAGGCTCCCCCAGTCTGGCCAGGATAGCTTTAAACCACACTCTTGCAACCTAGTCTACTGTGAACTCCTGGGTTTGTGCCAGAGGAATCTGACAGCACCCTGCCTGTCCACAGCCTCTCCTGATTGATCTCGGAGAGCGCAGAAGGCGAGACTGCAAGCTCATTTCCAGAGACTGCAGGGAAGGAAGTGACTCCTGCAGTTCTCCAACCAAGCCTGACCATGCTCCAGGCACTACCAAATCCTCTTCTCCTCTCTCAGTGCTAAAATATACACAAAGTCTCTGAATCCTTGCTAATTCAGCTGAGTGTCCAATACCCCCCAAAACACCTTGGATTCTGAGGCCTGAAAGTCTGTGACTGCTCTCTTTCCTGCTTGCAGCCTCCGCCCTGCTGAGGGAAAGGTCCTGCCCATCTCCAGCCTCAGGTATCCCTTCCTTTCTTTTCTTTTTTTTAAATAATCTCCACACCCAACATGGGGCTCGAACTCATGACCCTGAGATCAAGAGTCGCATGCTCTACCAAATGAACCAGCCAGGCACCCCCTCAGATATTCCTTTTGAGGCCTGCAGAGAAAGGTCCAGCCAGAATCTCTGCCTTCTCTTTCAAGCTGCAGGTGTCACAATCGGATCCCTAGGAGCCCACTGCCAGGGGCCCGGGCAGCCAAACTCTTCCCTCTCTGTAGGCTCTGAGACGGAGGACAGCAGGAGCCCACATGGTGACTTCTGGTGGGCCTCCTGCATAGCAGCCCTGAGCTGACCCCCTCACCCCCTCAGCCCTCCGGGAGCCCCTCCCCAACCACGTCCAGCCCCAGGTGATGGGCCCAGGCCTGGGTGCTTTCCTGCAGCTCTGCACCAGAACCAGGGTTGCCTATGGGCCTAAGGTTCCTACAACACAGAGCCTTAGTCCCCCCAAACCCAGCTCAGGAAGCCTCAGGCTGTGGTCAGAGAGGCAGGCTAAGTCTGTGAACTGCGAGGTGCCCTGAGGCCCACATACCTCCCTGCGGCCCAGAGTCGGAGCTGGAGGGCCCAGGGGCTGCCCGAGAGTATAATTGTAAAAAGTGGAGGTTCCTGGGGAAAGCAGGGGCAGAGCTGCCTCTTCGGTCTGTGGAAATACCCATTCCCTCCATCAGCAGAGGAACTTTTTCCATCTGGGATCCCAGCCTCAACTCCGGAGCTTCCTCCAGATCCAGATATTCAGTGAAATTCCTGGCTTAGGGGTACCCTTGAACCAGTATTCCCTAATCTTGAACTGGAATCTATATCATCAAGGTAAATAGAACAAACTCTGAAACAAAGATCACAGGGCCTCCCAAGAGCCTTAGCGAATAGAATTGTTGCCCGACCTCCAGGATGAAAGCCCACTCAACTGAGTCTCATCTTGACCAAAGGCCGAGAGAGCCCTCTGGAACCCACTGTAGGTGTCCCCAGGCGCCTACAGGGCACTCAGATTCTCTCAGATGAGGCCGTGGCTATCTGGGAACCTGTGCAGGCCATGTCCACTCTGCCTGGGTGAGATTGAAGTGGGCAGGTCATCTGGAGAGGGTTCCCTGCCCTAGGGAGACCCCTGGAGATTTGTCACGAGTGTAACAGTCTCCTGCGAGGGCCGCCCAGAGTGGGAAGCCAGGAACAGACATGAGAGGGCAAAACCTCTCAATATGCCAGTCCTGCTGTTGTTGGGTCTGAGAAGCCCATCCATCCTGAAAGCCTCTAGAACCTCGCTGGAGAGTGAGTGCTTATCGGGAGTGGGAATGGATTGTGGTGTGTCCCCTCACTTCTGGCCCAGCCTAGCCTGGAGCTCATGTTCTGACACCTTTCAAGCTGGTTTCCTGGCCCCACATCCGGTCACCATGAAGCTAGGGAGCTCAGGCAGAGACCTGGGCCTTGAATTGCCCGCGGGCTTGCATAACTCCCTTCAACCTTCTCAACCTCCGTCCTCATCTTGAGGGGGATAGGGGGATAAGATAGGGGGATAAGAGTGCCTGCCTCACAGGGCTAATGGTATTCAGGTAAATGCTGTAAGACTTGCCAGAAATAGGAGGCCCTCAGTGCTGATTTTCTGCCTCTGCCTCTGAAAGGTTAAACCTGGGGAGAAAACACAGCTTTCGGAGAGTCAGCATGACGGGCCTCTAGGGGTTCTGCAAGGAGGGCCTGGAGGGCAGCACATGGGCCCCCTGGGTTTGCTTTTAAAAATTACATCTATGTGATGCATTCTATTCTACAGCACTGTGCTGGATTTTAACAATGGGGACAAGAGGCAGAAGGCCAGAATTCCTCCCCTAGGTCTGCCCCAAAGCTGCTGAGTTAGCTGCTTTGTGACTCAAAGTTCCAGGCCAGGGGAAAAAAACAATGTCTCCTTCTCTTTCCAGTCCAATGTATGACAACAAAAATCTTGCAAAATATACTGAACCTCAGAGCCCCCCAGACCCACTATCTCCTCCGATAGTCACGCTACAAGGCTGGTAGGGCAGGATTTTGTCCTCCTGTCATTGGGGGAACAGCCTCCCGTCCAGACAAGTGATTCATTCAGCCACTGGGCAGCATAGGCAGGACCAGCGCACACATCTCTTCCCTTCCCCCCCCACTGATCTTTGCCTCTCTGCTTTAATTTCAGCCTTGAATATTTATTTTGAGCTTTTGCTTAAGTCATGTCATTTCCAGTACGGTAGCCCTCGCACTCATCCTCAGTGCCAGGCGAATTTGGACGTCCTGTGGGCATGTCCTGGACTCTTTCTGTTTGATCAACCTGGAAAGACTGTCCCCTCCTCATACCCTCTGTATGAGATGGGGGTGGTTTGGGGCTCTGGGGGACTCTGGATATAGGTTCACGACAGAATTGGTGGGCAGAGACTTAGCAAATCATTCTGAAAGACACGGTGTTGGATGTGTGAAAGGGCAATGGGCTCCCCTGTCTCCACTTGGTTATTTCTCCCACTAGGCCTCGTTATTTTAAGCTCCAGGAAGGAGAATGGAAGAAAGGACTCTCGATAGAGGCTTTGGGTCCTTGGTGCATCTCAGAAACCGCAAGTCGCAAAGAATATAAACCGATTTGTAAAATATATTCGATGTTCGGATTTTTATTAAAGTAATAGAGCCACGTGGTTAAAACAGATGCAGACACAGGGCTTTCGTGCTGGGGTTGCTTTTCCATTTTAAGGTGGGGAGGGTGCCGTTTTTGCAGGTGGAAACACTGAGAAAAGGCTTCATTTGGATTAGGCAAACTCCTCCCTGAAATCAGATACTCCAGAAGGCACATGGTGAAGGCAGTAGTCTCCTGATTCATGCTCTTCCCACCGTGAGTCACTTACTCGGAGGCAGTGACTTCTAACCATCCTTGCTCTAGTTTTTATTGTGATTACTTCCACGACTCTAAGTAATAGTCTTATTAATATTATTTCTTGTTTTGTTTACTTTACCCAACAATCAGTATGTCTTGAACAGCTTCTGTTTGCCAAGCTCCATTCTGGGCAACCAGGGAGCTTATACTGCGAATTAATATTTTACTAAAATAGATGGAGACTTAGTTCCCTTAGAACAACCTCTCCACTGAGTATGGTTATATCACCAATTTCATTCTGAAAGAAGATCTTTGAAAGAATCAGGCAGTTTATTGTGTAGGGGGAAGATGATGAGGTGAAGGAGTGGTTTAGAGTTAGGGCATAGTTATTTCTTGAAGACAGGGGAATTAGATTAAAAAAACATGGAAGGGAAGTCTCTGAAATGTCACCAGAGAACACTGAAACACTCTGGACTGTTCTCTGAAGGGAGCAATTCCATAGCTAAGGCACCTAACTTGTACTTCTCCAACTGTGGCTTGGGTGAAACAAACCCAGGCAAGCCTTCCACAAGGACCCGGGGGGCCTGGAGAGGAAGCTGCTCATCGGCAAACCTTATAATAAGGAGGCTCCTGAGACCCCTGGGCAGCGTGTCTTCGTCGGTTCAGGCTGCTGTAACAGACCATCAGCTGAGTGGTTGGAACGACATACATTTATTTCTCATAGCTCTGGAGACTGGGAAGTTCAAGATCAAGGCATTGGCAGTTCTTTTGTCTGATGAGGACTCACTTCCTGGTTTGCAGAGAGCTACGTTCTCACATGGCAGAAGACATGAGGGATCTTTCTGTGTCCCTCCCTTTTTTCCCCCCCATAAAGGCACTAATGCTATTCATGAGGGCCTCACTGTCATGACCTAATCACCTCCCAAAGACCCACCTCCAAAGACCATTGTAGTATGGATTAGGTTCCAACACATGACACAGACATACAACCTACAGCACAGTGGCCAGGAGAAGAGAACCCAGGATGTGGGCAGGGGTCCTGAGTCTGAGACCCGACTCTAGCACTGCATAATTTTTTGTCTCTTTGCCTGCCTAGTCCTCCATTTTCTGTTCTGTAAATTGGTGACGAGTCCAGCTTTTCTGTGTTGGTATGAGAATGAAGTCAGAGTCACGTTGACGTACCAACTGTAAACTCAATCGAGTAAATTCTTATTACCAGGGAGTATGCAAAGGATGCCTGAGAGTCTCTAACTACAATTCCATGATGCATTATTAATTCTCCTTTCTAAAAATCAATAGTCCCTGCCACTGATTTACTATAATGATTCTTTTTCATCCTCTGGATAGTAAGAGAAATCACGATGACACTTTCTGGTGGAATGATGCCTTTAGTTAAGTAAATCTCCAGATGCTCAAAGCTGAGTTTTCCCTCTGGCTCTCAGAGAATGATGGCTTGTGGTGCCTTAGAGTCACTGTAGGAAAAGTTCATTGGCTGGTTTAGCTTTTGGGGTGGGCTCTCCACTCAAAGCACAGTCTTGAAATGGTTCCACTCTTCTATGTTTGAAGCTCAATTCAAGTAAGCTGAACTTTATTGAAAGTTTGCTCTCACCAGGAATTGTTGATGGACTGGGGGGATGTTCCCAGATGAAAGTCACCACCTTGCCAAATAGGGGCTCATTCTTGGTGAAAGGAGCAGAGAC
This sequence comes from Potos flavus, assembly GCA_028534135.1. NCBI lineage: Eukaryota > Metazoa > Chordata > Mammalia > Carnivora > Procyonidae > Potos > Potos flavus. The sequence goes on from CM052898.1 coordinate 123,163,927, forward strand.
ACACACGCACAAGATGATCAGTGCTCAGTTCTAAAATAGCAGTATAATTCTACACAGTGGGGAACTCAAGCAAAAAAAAAGACTAATTCTGAATTGGGGGGTAACTGGGACATACATAGGGGGAAGGTGTGGTTCGAAAGGCCTTGAAAACATTCTAGCACACTGGCAGAGTGAAAGGGGAAGGGACTGGCCTGTGCAAAGGCTCTGGGGAGGGAGTGATTGGGGAAGAGCAGGGTCTGAAAGGTGGTGGCAGAAGTGGTCTGGAGCCAGACCAGGGTGGAGGACCATTGACACCTCGCTGAGGTTTGGTTTCATTCTGCAAATAACAGTGCCTTGGGAGGAGTCAGGGTAAATCATCAGACCAGAGTGTAGCTTTTGTGAGTAGAATGACACCAGCTGTAAGCAAGTGTGCACATGGTGCCTTCCTTCCCTGCCCCACAGTGGGGGGGGGTTTGGGGGAGGCAAGGCTGAGGAAAGGGTCCTGGAATGCTCTGACTGGCCCCTCCCAGGAACTGCTCCTGACCTTCTTCTGTAAATACCCAATTACCTGTTCATTTCCCCAATTACCCAATCAGTGAAATCAAATCAATCACTGTTAATTCTAACCTTAATAAACATACTTCAGTTTACATATATGATGCTCTTAAACCATAAATAACTGTATGTGAACTTTGCAAAGGTAGTTTAGGTGGAGAAAAAAATAACTTCCAATTAACAAGCTTGTCAGAAGCTGACTCATTACAAATGACAGGAAAGCATGTTTGCGGTGTTAAAAAACTCATTAAAATATCTATTTTCTAGAAAGCCATTCCATATTACTAAGAGGATAAAAGCCTATGTATCAAATCTCAGAACAAAGTGGAGGGTTGTGGGTTAATATCCACAGTCACGGGAAACCGTAAAGCGTGGTGAGTAAGTGCAATGCATCGAGAGGCAGGCTGCCCGCATCATATTCTGAATCTGCTCCCGTGAGCTACGTACGTAACATCGGGTAGGTCCTTAACCGTACCGAGCTTTAGCTCACCCACCTGTGACATGAAGCCGAAAACAGTTGCTGTGAAGGCTAAATGAGCCAATAGAATTAAAGCTCCAAGAACAGGCACCTTCTATATCACAAACGCTGTATAAAGTCCTTACTATTACTATTATTATCATCACTTCTCCTCTCTGTCCCTATGATGAAGGAAGGAAACGCATGTCAAGGGACTTACTATGTGACAGACACTTTCACAATTATTAATTCATTGGATTTACTATTGAGACCTCTTTTCATAGGTTGGTGTTATTATCCACATTATATCAATAAGATAGGTGACCTTGTTGGGGTCACCCAGGCAGGGAGTGGCCCACTGGGCCCACCGGGATGATCGGGCCCCAAGTTCCCATCCATCAGAATGAACTCTCTTATTTAGAGAACATTCAGGGCCAGGTTGGTTGATCCAGTTTTCTCAGATCAGCTTGCCTGTCTTTGTCAAGGAGTACCAGTGGCGGGAAGAAGTCTGCTTTCCTTCCCTATCTGATGCGCTCTAACATAAGAGGTCTGAGTTGCTCTCACAGACTGGGGGTGCTCACCAGCCTTGTGCTTCCACTGTTGACACAGGAGGAGAGCAGGAAGCCCAAGCTGGCCAGCGACAGCCTCTTAAGACACTTTATGACCCTCAGGGATAACAGAGCAGAAATTGAGGTAGAAGAAAATCTACCTGATGGGTTTAGTCCGATTCTAATCTCTGATGTGTGGAGAGCTCAAGAGTGCAAAGCCTTTTCCTATATGCACATATGACCTACTCCTCATATCAACCTGAGAATGCTCGAGCAAGTGTCATCCCCTCGTTTGGACACTTGACGAAACTGAGGCTCGGGGAAACCAAGAGGTCGGAAGAGCAGGTTTTGAACTCCCACCTTTTCTCATCCAAGTTTGCCGCCTCTGGTGGTAAGGAAAAAATATCCATACCAAAGACAAGATATATCATTTTGAAACGGAAACAAAACGATAGGCATTGTTTAGAGAGGTGGAGGAGGGTGCTGCGGTCCTGTCCCAGGGCTATTTACATGGCATTAATATTCTTGCTCCTGCAGAAAGGCTCAAGCTAAACACTTTGGGGTGTTAAAAAGAATAAATGCCTTGTGTTGACCCTCAGCCACTAGGCAGGATCCTCCTTTACCTCCAAAGGTATCTCCAGGGGGTCAGAGTGTGAGCTCTTCAAAATCACTCACATCTGATAGTGGAACTCCCTTCTTCCCTGTGCTTCCTTGACTCAAGTGGAAAGTAGTTCTAGAAACTTCTGACCCTGTGTCCTTGTCAGTAGTAACTTTAAAAGCTTCATTCTTGGCGGATCTGTGAGGGGCTACTTTTGCCACAGCAGGCCCCCTGAAGGAAGCAGCTGGTAGAGTTCTCATTCTGCCTTCGTCTTTCTCCTTCAAGGAAAGACTCCTTGAGAGCCGAGCATGTCTGCATCAGTCTAGCCTTGCCCCTCTCCATGCCTGACTCTGGATGACTGGTGAGAAACAACGTTCTCTCTGTCAACTGTCATGACCAACTACCCATGTGGTACTCTTCACCTTCAGAAATTCTTTCATGAGTCTGGCATTTGGCTGATTTTCCTCATTATTTAAGTTTGGAAACACTTAGGAGCATAATCTTACTGTCAGTCAAAGCTAAGATTTCTACCATCAGGAGAATTTTTTTTTTCTAGCTCTGTGTGTGTTCTTGTTTCTTCCCCAAGTCCATCATATCCTTGATGAGGACACAGGGTGCATTGTGGCCGGGAGGAATTCAGCTTTGGATACTTGGCGTGTTAAGATGGGAAAGAGTTAAGGCAGGGTAAGCCCGGGCTGTAGGCACTAGCTGGGAGAGCACAGTGGAAGGAGAGAGTGTCAGGAAGATCTTCAAAGTAGAAAGGCTATTTTCCAGGATCCAAGAACAATGGTTACCTATGTGCCAACAACTGAATGACTAGCAGGGTGTGCCTCAGCTGTCCAGAATCCAGCAAAGAATGCAGAAACAGGGTGCTAGAATCCTGGAGGATTCTGGAACCCCTCTTCTGGGCTCATTGTCTGAGGCCCAGGCTGAGACTTTGTGCAGAAAAAATGGATGTGTTCCAGGGAGTTCTCATCTAAGGCTCACCAACTCCAGTCCACACTCTGGGCAGGTGTCGCCCTAATCCACATCTTAGTCCTAATCTCCTTCTTTCTGCTTGATAGTTGCCATTAATGGCATCAACACCTCAGACACCAGAGGTCCACATGAAGTTCTCTTACTTTGTTCATTCCCACACTCCTCCCTGCTTTGCTGTGTGTGCAATCTCTGCGCACAGCTCCCTCCCCTTACCCTACTCTCCCAGGTGGGAACTTGAGGGTTACTGTTGAATTCTCCTTCTCTTTCTCCACACATGTAATTCCATTCAGTCACATGCTGCCATGTCTTTGATCTTTTCATTCCTACTAGGGCTGCCCCTGTCAGACTGCCTTTATTTTTTTCATGGATCGCTAGCAGCCCCTTAATGATCTCTTTCTCTCCAGTTTCTCTTTTTACTGGTCAGTCCTTCATAGAGATTCTTGAGCCACTTTTGTAAGTTCCAGCTCTGGTCATTTTATTTCTCTTTCTCAAAAACCACTGGTGGTTCCCACTGCTTATTCCTTAGCCTGTCATTTGTAGCAAACACTGGACTGCTCCTCGTGACCACGTCAGTGTCTCCTGTCTGTACCTTTCCTCTTCCTTGCCTCTGGTTATGCTAGTCCATCCTCCTAGAACTCTCCTACATTTCTCTTTGTCAGCACCCTTTTCAAGGTCCTGGTCAAATTCTACATCCTCTGTGGAGAGCTCTGTGTGTATCCCATGAACAACTTAAAAAATGTCCTCTGCACTCCTGGGCGTGAGGCCCCATACTAGATGTTGGTGAGATACCCATGAACAACACACACACTGTTGCTTTTAGTCTTGCCCGAGTAGACTTCACACAAATAAACACACATAAAATATAAATAATGAGTTGTTCCATGTGTTTTGAAGGAAAAGAACTTGGTGCCCTGAGGCAGAATGATGCAAAAGAGAGGGAGTATTACTTAGCATCTGTGGAGTCAGGGAAGACTTCTCTGGAAGCGATGTTATGAAGATAAATAAGATTTAGGCAGAGAGTAGCAATAAAAAAATGGGTGTGTAAGGGCCCCGAAGCAAGGAGGAAGGAGCTTTGCCAATCCCTAAGGTCAGAACTGACTGCTGTTTCTCTTCTGTGCTCACAGAGCCCTTGGCACCTTGGTGACCACATGCACTGACACCTGCTCTATATTGGAAAGAACTACACAGTTTTCTGTCCTTCACTAGACTGAGGATTCTGTCTGGGTAAGGACTGTGTGTTACTCAATTCATTCAACAGTTCACTTATCCAACAAGTATCTCTGCTCACCTACTATGTGGGCATACCCAGTAGGTAGGTACCAGAGGCAGAGGTCGGTACCAGATATACAGTGGTGAGCAAGGTCTCCCATGCCTCTTTTTTTTTTAAATATTTTATTTATTTATTGACAGTGAGGGACAGGGAGAGAGGGAACACACGCAGGGGGAGTGGGAGAGGAAGAAGGAGGCTTCCCGCTGAGCAGGGAACGAGATGTGGGACTTGATCCCAGGACCGTGAGATCATGACCTGAGCGGAAGGCAGACACTTAACTATTGTGCCACCCAGGTGCCTGGTATCCCATGCCTCTTACAGAGATCCAGTCTCTGCATCTCCAAGATTTGGCATTGTATCAATCACACAGTAGGGACTCAGGGAAAATGTGGAATCGAGTGCCCAGGAATACGTGCTTGTGTGATAAGATGAGCTTGACTTTGCATTGAAATGCTTTCTCCAAATGCCCCCAAACAGTGTCTCCTTCTCTAGGTCATTGTGGTGACCAAGGCACCTCTAATCGAACACCCTGCAGAGACTAGAGGACACACCCAGTCCCCCATTCCAGTCCCCTGGATGCTTGGACACAAACCATCCTCCTTTGAGAGCAGACTCTGCCAATTTTGAGTCGTTTGACCGTGTTCTAGTCTGAGCTAATTTTGTAAGTCAAATTGCTTAAGAGTGAATATGAAATCTTTGACTGAAGCCCAAATATATAAATACCCATCACATTTCCTTCCTCCCCAATTTTGCAATCATCCAAAAAAGCTGTTCATGTTGTCCAGCGTAATTAGTTATTTATACACCCTCATGTGGTCCATTGTTCAGAATTAAATTGTCTGGTATACAGAATTTCTCTTGCAAGGCTTGTTTTGCCATTTTACCGCTTTTTGGAAGCTGTTTGTAAATATGTCCTTGTGGAACCCTTCGGGATACTTCTGAGCAGATCCAGGATTGGTGGGGGGAGTAGGAGTGGAATAAGCTAGTCCATGTAAGCAAATATGCCCTCTGAGGTCTCACACTCTCCCCTGACCTCAAACACAAAAATTACCAAGAATTATTCATCCTTTCCTTGAAGACCCAGGGGAATTAGAATGAACACAAAAATAGCTACAGAGAGGTAGAAGTGGAAGTCATCTTGGAGGTCTAGTCGTAGGTTCTAGTGACTCCATTTTGCCCAAGAGGAAGCTAGTTCCCAGAAAGAGGAAGTGAAAGAGACAGGCCCAAGCCTTTTGTGGGTTAGCGGCAGAGCCATGCCCAAACCCTCATCAGCTGACTCCCATGCTCTTTCTACTAAACCATTTAGTATACTAGTGCAGACTGCTTTGGTTCTGGGCGTTTCTGGGCTTGTTACACTTTGCACCTGAACTAGATGGCTTCAGACTGCTTGCTTTGGGCCCTTGAGTCTCTATTTTATAGCTATTTTGTCTCCTCCCAAATGGTTTGGCAGCCAGCTATTTCTGATGAGTATTACCCTTCGTGAAGCAATTCTGCTTTCTCTTCTGCCGTGCTATGGTCAGAGACTCCAGATGGTCTATCAATTTTATGTAAAATGAGACTTTTTTCCGAGTGAGGGTCTGAAGGTCTCTGCTTCATGGGAGACATCCATAAGGTTTATGACCCAGGATATGGTCTATCTTGGTGAATGTTCCATGTGCCCTTGAAAAGAACGTGAATTCTGCTCTTGTTGGGCAGAATATTCTATAAATGTCAATTACATCCAATGGTTGATGGTGGTATTCAGTTCTTTATCCTTGCTGGATTTCCATCCATGAATTTTAGTTTGTGAAATTTGTAACATTAGCTTTGAAAAATCAGAAGTCTTTTAGATTTTCTTTCCGTATGAGAGTATGAGATCCTAATTCTTATCTTAAAATGGGACTTTCCGTCCAGCCAGGTTAGGAGTTAAGAGTGGGGCATTTCTGGAATGGTTGGCCAGATAGTATGATGTGAAGAATCCTGAAATCTTCCTCCTAACACACATATATGGACTCTCAGTATGTAAATCTACCACAGTGGTCTTACATGAGTTCTCACTGGAGTGAGACCTGTTATACCTGAGAAATACCACATCCTGACTTTTAAATAGCTAACATCATAATGCTAAAAACTCATTATGTTTCTATGTTATGACTCATAAAATCCCCAGGTTTTCTGTAATGGTCACATGTTAATATTATACAGTTAATTTTAAAATATATTTATTTATGTTTAAATTATTAAATACATAACCATACAGAAAAGATGTAACAGATGTCATGTACTCACTATCAGAGATAGTGATAGTGTGTGCCATCAGAGATGGCATCAGAGATGCCAGCATTTTGCCATATTTATTTTTTGTTCAAAGAAATTAAATGTAACGCACATAGTTAAAACTCCACCTTCCATTTCCTCTTCCTCCACCATTCTGAATTTGGTGGGTATCCTTCCCATGAATGTTTTGGCGCCTTCACTCTAAGCAAATGTATCTATAATTTATGGCCAGGAGAATTGCAGGGTTATTTATTTTTACAATTGGGGGAGGAAAAAAAAGACTCATCTGTCATGTTCAGAAGAGCGAGGTCGATTTTAATCTCTATTCCTTTCAACTGGATTTTACTTTAACCTTGGTTTTTATGTTCTTTTTCTGGTGATCTTCCCAACCAGCTTTATTCCCTCCTAGTTAAAGTCTGGTTTGGCTTTTGCCAGAAATGGTAGTTTGGACTCCTGTGATTTGGACTTTCGGAAGCCACGGTCTCTCTGTCTTAGGCATTGCCCACTCTCAATCCCTGTACTCCAGCCCCTAGGTAGGAAAATCTGTCAGGCTCTTGCACGTGGATATCCTGTTGCCTTATGCTCCCCTCGCCTATGAGTGGATGTAGCTGCTATTGCCAGACCTGAGCTGTCTGCTCAGCGTTCCAGCACCGACAGGCAGATTTAGCTTCTATCCTGCCTTACCTGTTCTGCTTAAATCTTCCATGTTTGGAACACAACACCTTGAAAGGACACATCAGGGGAAAGCTAAGGCTGGGAAGGTAGAGGATGTTGAGTATGGTGATGATGACTGATAATTGCTACCACGTTTGAGCAGTATAATCAAAATTGTAAGACCTGGGGTATAACAATATTCAGAATGCAATGTTCAAAATAATAGTAGAGCACCTACTGCATGTCAAGTACTGAGCTAGGTTCTTTTCATCTCTTTTATTCTTAAAAAGAATCCCATGTTTTGTAGATGAGGAAGCTGAGGTACAGAGAAACAGTATATGCTACAGTAGAAAATTATGGGATTTAGAATATGACAGACCAGGTTCAAACTCTGGGTCCACCACTTATACCGTCTTGGGTCAGTTTCTTAACTTTTCTGAACTTGGCACAAAATAGGTGCTTGCGGTGATGGCTACTGTTACTATACAAGATCCGGCTTCTTGCCTCCAGTTACACAGCTAGTGTACAGTAGAAGTGGGATTCCAACCTGGGTCTGCTTCTCTCAGAGCTACCCTCTTTCTCAGGAACATGGGAATGTTCGATGTTATGATACGAACATTACTCCATTAAAGGGGGTGTCATGGAGTTTGGAAAGAGCATTAAACTTGAAATCAGAAGTCTTGGGTCCTGTTCTCCATGACAAATGAGCTGGGAGACCTTGGGCAATTCATTTCCTGTCCTTTTTTCCTTGGTTTTCTAATTTATAACACAAAAGAGTTGAATTTAAATTCCCTCTAGGTTCTGTTTGTTCCATCTCCAGCACTCTGTGCCTCTGATCAAACCTAGGAGCAAATGGTCTACCCAAGGGAGATAAAGAAAGGCAATGGCATTGATATTTTAAACAAGGTGAGGATAGGAGAGTAGGCAAAGCTTCTATCAGCTAGCTGCTTGTCCTAAATCCTTAACAACTGAAACCAGTCAGATTTCTTTTCTGCTCCCCAACCTGAGCTGGGCAGGGACCCAGGTCATGGAGGGTTTGAGAAGACAACACCCGTTGCCCACACTCATTGCTTTCTTGGGTAACTTCTTTTCTTCTCTCTCTCTCTTTCTTCCTTTCCCTCCTTCTTTTCATTTTCCTTTTTTTAGAAGGAGAGAATGGGAAATAGAAGATAGCTAACTAAGGCAACTAAATAAGAGATGGAGGGTTACAGGTGGAATTTTATTTCATCCCCAGGTTTCTTCTTTTAACTTTCTTCCCAGTCCTTTCTGGTTTTATTTTCTAAAAATAGTTATATTTGAAGGATCATGAAACAAGTCCTGCACTCCTGTTTAGTGAATTTTAAACTCTGTCGCCCTGGGCCTACCTGTTTGCTGAAGTCAAAGGTAGGAAAATCCTCCTTGGAGACCCCGTGGACCACTTCTAGGCCACTCTGGTAGCCCTTTTGGCTTTAGGATCAAGGAAGCTTTCACTAGCTCGGTGATTCTTTATTAAGTTCCTACTATGTGCTGTCAGCCTGGCAGGCTCTAGAGACAAGGAAGAAAAGACTCCCATTCTCATCTCTTCTGGAGCTTACATATCAGTGTGAAGAGCAGAACACAAAGGTAAATATGCAGTGATGGAAGCTGAGAGGTGCTGGTGAAGGAGCTGTGGAAATCCCCAGTGTCTGCCTTTCCAGTTCTGGCCCTGGAGAAACATCCCTCCCCTCTGTCACCACTTCCACTATCTGAGATTTTGCAGTTTGACCATGAATCACCATCCCGAGACTGTTCCCAGCACATCTGCCCTCCATGTCATCAGTGAGGATCACTGGGCCACTGGGGCTCCCTGGGACTCTACTGCCTGGCCTCCTCCACTCCTCTGTCTCCCCTTCTCTGTTGGCTCCTGGCATTTGGTTTATGAGCTAATCAGGGCACCCATCACCTTCTGCCTGATATTCTAGAATCATTTGTATATCCAGCCTGGGCCTTACCTCCCTAGCCACACCTTGACAGCATAGATATTATTTATCTCTGTATCTCAAACAGGACCAGGCACAGTTAATACACCCCAATTGAATCGACACCCCGACATTAAAGTTAATAACAAAATATGTCCTATATAGTTTTACAAAGAGCATCCATCTACGTTTATCTAAAATAATCCTCAGAACAACCCTCTGTAAGAGAAACTATCATAATCCCATTCTACAGATGAGGAGATAAGTTATTTCCTGAGTGCGGGCCCTCTGCTAGGCATTATGCTAGGAACTTCGCAAACATTACACCATTTAATTCTCATTTAATTCCAGTAAAAACAATAGTCATCTGTACTAAGCACTTGTGCCAGGCACTATTTTTCGCCCTTTACACCTCGTAACTCATTTAATTCACACAACACTATAAGATAGGTGTGCTTAGTATCCTTGCCTTATACACGAGAAAGTGGAGACATGTGGAGGTTAAAAAACTTAGACTAGATAGTGACCACAGAGACCACCATTCCCATATGAACATTCGCCTCCTTTCCTGGCCCAGCACTGCCATGCCACTTACCATTGACTCTGTGAGGTATAATTATGCCCATTTTGCAGATGAGAAAATGGAGACCCAGAGGGATTAAGCAACCTGCCAATATCTCGCATCTGATCAGGGCAGAGTCTCATCTTGTACATGCAAAGTGCAGATTCTGACCATACATCTGTCAGAGAGATGTGACAATGGCCAGCTTCAGTATATGCACATTTCCTCATCCATGTGAAAGTTTTATGATTCTTCAACATTTCTGTGTGTCTGCTATGCTCAGCGCAGTGGGCTGCACCCTGTGTACATCAGGTCGGATGGGGACTCACAAAGACTCAGATCCACTCTTTGCTTCAAAGAGGCAAATAAAAAAACAATAAAATAATAAATAAATAAAAATAAATAAATAAAAAAATAAAATAATAAAAAATTAAAATATCTTTCACATCGATTCCTTCTTTTTTCAGCATAGGACTTGATGCTCCCAGTTAGACATCTTGAGGGGACCGGGGAGACACAGGGAAAGTTAAGCCCAGGGTGGTCAGCCAAGGTGAGGAGAATGTAGGTAAGTCCAGCAGGTGAGCGGGATTGGCTTTGTTATTTGAAGTCTAGGGCAGTGAGGGGTTTGGAGACTTCTGGTCCCAAAGACGGCAGCTGTTCATGCCTAGTTGTCTACTGTGGCTTAGGATGGAGGAAGGGGTGTGGGAGCCTATGAGGAGAGAAGGCCAGCAGCCAGGCTGGAGATCACCAGGCTTCTTAGAGCAACCTCTCTTTAGGACGAGGCGGATCCCTGCCCCCTTTGCAGACCACACCGTGAGAACTGGGCACAGCGCAGTGGGCGGGTGGGAGTCCTGGGTTTGGGTCTCAAGGTGGCTACTCAGAAGCTGATGACTGTGAGCACGTTGCCTCCACCCTCTGACCCCTCGGTAAAATGGGTATGAGACTTTTTGCTGCGCTTGTGTGGCCTGGATTACATGGTGATGTTCATGAGAGCACGCGGCTAACTGAGCACTGGGTGCATGTGAGATGCTGAGGAGGAAGAAAAGGCTGCGTTTTGCCTCCTCTGGAGTTCCTCATGACAGGATTATGCTGATGGAGGGCACATCAGATTGACTCACACATAACTGACAGGAAAATTTGGCATAGTTTTCACCTTGGACAGTTTCCAGGCTGGGAACTTAAACCTCCCAATGAGAGCTAGCATTAGCAAGTTTTCCTGGTGGCAGTGGGTGGGGTGGGGGGCAGAAAAGCAGAGGGAGGAGCTGACCCAGGAGAGGGAAGGGGATGCTGGTATGCCAAAGACCCATGCCTGGAAATGAATGTCACTGAAGTGAAAACTGCTTCAGGTTCCCACCTGGTAAGGCAAACAGCTCCACACTGACTCACCATGCGCCCAGGGGGTGGGGCGGGGCACATCCCTGCTTCTGTCCCAGCCTCAATTTCTCCATCTGTAAAACAAGATACTACTTCCCAACAGCTTCAAAAGGCGTGGGGGTTCTTCTCACCCACGGGGAGATTTCTAAAGATGGGGTGAAAGAGATGGGAAACGCCAGCCCCTCTCTGTCCGGATCCCCAGATCCAGGGCTCTTAAAACCCATAGTGGAATCCACCTCCAGGCGGTGGAAGGAGAGAGCTAGAGATTCCTGTCTGTCGGTAAGTGTGCTTGCGGGACAGAGGGCTTTTAAATGAATCACTTTGTATCTAGCAGGGCAGCACCTGCTCCTCAGCCTCCAAAGGCAGCACGAGCAACGCGATCATTCACAAGCTGCCGCTTTCCATTCACGTCTATAATTAGCGCGCGGGCTGCGGCAGCTATGGAGCTGCGGGAAGGGCTTTGGGGCGGGGCCTATTCCATAGCTCCTCCCCTTACGCCTGCCCCCTCTCCCGCTCTCCCCGCCCACCCAGAGGCTCTGGCAGCCCCCCCCACCCCCACCCCAGGGTGCGATCGCCGCAGGATTCCTTCAGTTCTTGCCCGGACGCCAAGGCGTCCGTCCCTTCCCTTGGGGATCACTCTAGTGCAGTAATAGGCACCTTGGCCCTCCATCTCTAGGAGGGCAGCTATATTTAGAGTGGCATCCCCTTACCCCTCCCTCGCCCCTCTGGCCGCTCAGCCCGCCCGCTCTCGCTGCCCCTCCCAGCCACCTCTCCCTCTTTGTCGCATTACATAGTAATCTGAGATGCATTGGATGAGCTCCAGGGAACAGAATGTACTTGGCAGAGACGCGGGGCTTGGTGTCTGCAAAATGTCGGAAACGCAGCCAAGAGCTGCTAACTGGGTCATTAACCTCCAAAAGCTAAGCGAGGACTGTAGGCCCGCTCTGCCTCCCTTCATCTCGCCAATAAAAGTGCCTCAGTGTGAGGGGAAGAAAAAGCCCAAGGCTGGCTGCTTTGATTTCTAGGCACCAAAGGCAGGCCCAGCCCCTCCTCCTGGCCCGGGCCCTTGGGCCGCCCCTGCCGCTTGCTCCCTGTGTACATGCGGCCTTTGAAAAGGCCCAGCAACCCCTTTATAGCCCTTCCCTACCGCACAGCCTCTGCCTGACTTTCTTGGGTCGGGAAGGAAAAAGGAGAGTGAGAAGGTTCTAGGCCCATCTTGGGTCCCCACAACTAGATGGAAGGGTTTTGCCAAGCTTCTACTCTGATTCTCTCTCTTCTAACTTCTTCCCTCCCTCCCTTCGGCTCTGCCTTCTCTGCCTCCTTCCCCTCCCTTCCCTCCCCCTCTTGTCCCCCCTTCTGAGAGCAGGCTGTGGCGTTGGTGCCTGCCTACATGGCCTGGCTCCAGGAGAGGCGCTCCTTCACTTGCTCTGTGACCTTGGATGAGTCACCCATTTGTCTGCCCCTTAATTCCCTTATATGCCACTTGTTCGCAGGAATAACACCTTCCTGTCCTATCTCGCAAAATGTGGGGCCCACATTGGAAAGTCTCTTACCCACTGCAGAGCTCTGCTCTGTGTCACAGATATTCTCCCTGACTACCTTGACTTCTATCCTTCCGGAAGCCCCAAGGTCCAGACTTCCTCTGGACTTGCGTGCCCTCCTAGAAATTAGGAATGTGAAGTGGTCGCACCACGAACTTCAGAGGTTTGAATATTTACCAGGGGATAGCCCCTAGAATCCACCCCCCTCAAGCTGTCTAGCCCTCAAGATTGCCAAACAGACACTTCCCCCCGAATGTCCAAACCCACTTCTCTAGCAGCTGGATGGAGAGAGAAAGTGCTTGTACCGAAACTAGAAGAGGTCCCGCAGTTCCTCAAATGATCAGACTGCCTTACTTGTTGGAGGGAGGACGATCGTCCTGGGGAGACCAGCAGTAGCTTATGCGATGTGTCTGGACATCCGGGTAGTCTCAACTGATGGCCCAGACCACGGGCGCTGATCCGTGCCACCCCACTTATATGGTATCATATAGTGGTATCACAATGCTGGTGGTATCACAAAGCTAGAACCAAGTCCAACCGGGCCTCCGTGCCCTTCCTGCCTCATTCCTCCCTAGTCTCACTCCACCTCCCTCTGCAGCCACATCAGATCTACTCCGCTCCTTACCATGCTTCACAGAGGCCCACGCTCCCCTGCCCCCTCCCCCCCAAGGGCACTGGCTCAGGCTTCTTTTTTTAAGTTACCTGGAAGGCTCTTTGGTCTCTCATTGCTACACATTCAGATCTTTTGCATCCCTCAAAACCAATTCTCATCTCTAGAAGCGTCGTGTTCTCTTTCTCCTTCAACTCTTCTTGGGACTCTTGCATAAAGTCTCAGTATAAGCAGCTAGCTCTGGGTCATGTCATCGGTGTGCTTATTGCATCCTTCTTGCGGAGGGGAGATTTCTTCATGGATAGGGACCCTTTCTTGTTGACCTCAACTCTCAAGGTTTAGGCACCCATATATTCTGCTCCGTCATCTGGGTTTATGCCTATTTTGCTGGTATTATCAATAGCTCCCTTTTCTCCCTTAAGCATTCTGGTTTGGATGATACATTATATGGTCACCTTACTGAAGGTCTCTCTCCTAGTACCTGGGACATTAGTAAGACTCAGTAAATGTGGTGGGCGGCCATAAGCGGTCAGACTTATTTCTTAGAGTCCTGGGGGGCTCTCAGCTCTACCTTTTCTCTCCAGCCTGGAGACATGCTCCCAGGTGTTCTTCTTTCTCTTTCCTGGGGAAGAACCCAGAAGTACCCAGTACCATTGTCTTGTTGACATGCCTTCCATTTCCAAATGCTCTGACTCTACATGAAGTTGCTCACTGAACTCTTCCCGTTCCTCTGAGCCCCTAAACAGGGGGACCACCACTGGATGTTACAAGTAGCTATCAAACTCCAGAGATGGTCATCTGGTCTGTGGGACAGAGCCCTCACTTCTAACCTCAACTGGATTTTTGGTCTTGCCCAGTATCTTCCACAGTTCAACTCTTCAGAATTACCTTCAGGTAGTAATGTGGTTGTCTTAGGAGGAGGTGACAACCTGGAAAGCTCAGAGCTGCTTTGTTATAAACTAAGTAGTTAAGCTTCATCACAATTTTTCTCAAAAGTAAACCTCTTGGGGGTGTTTGTTGACTTATTTTTTTTGAAATATCAAGCATTTGGAAAGAAGAGCAGGCAAGATGCCTGGCCTTGTGAATGGAGCCCCAGTGTCAGGAAGCCTGGGTCTTCTTTCTACTTCTCCTCTGACTCACTGCTTTCGGACGATGAATCATATGCCCTTTCTTGGCATTGGGTCTCACTTCCTTTGTCTCCCCTATAAAATGGGTGTATTTGCCATTCCTACCACATAGGAGGGGGCTGAGGCTGGAAGAGGCCTTGGTCATTATGCAAAAATATTATTAAAAGTAAAAATGTGCTGTAAGTGTGTGTTTTGATTCTGTGGAGAGGCACAGCTGAAGGGTATGTGAGGCCATTTTATGGTTCTGTTTTAGTTTCTGGAACACCTCAATTCCCTGAGAACAGCCTCTCAGAAACTAGAAAGAATCAGTCTTAACACAGGGGTTGAAACGAGTCCGGTCTGAGTGGGAGCAAGAGGCATGTGAGGAACACGCCAGCTAGCAGTCAAGAAAGGGGACAGGGAGCCGGGACAAAAAAACAAACAGCACCATTATCGGAAGGGCTCTAACGCTCAGCAGGACACTTACATTCTCTCCTGGGGGCGGGTGGGGATTGGGGGGAGATCAGTGGAGGCGACTGAGCGGGACTATGGCATTATCTACCTTGTGTTTCGGTGAGACACATCTATTAGATGGAGGGATAGACTCTGGAACTGGCGTCTGTTATATCCCAGTTTGTCCCTCAGCAAGTGGGGGCTCCCCTCCCTCTGAGCTTCAGTTTCCATCTTTGTAAAATAAATGGGTAAAATGGCCCTGAATCGCTCTAACATGCTGTGATTCTGCAGGAAAGACCACGAGGAGCCAGCTTGCCTCTGTGCTTGCGGGTGCGTGTGTGTGAGGATGGGCGGAAGCAGTGGGCATGAAGTGACTGCCCAGTAGACCCAAAGCCAGGTCTGACAGCCTCGTTCTTCAGGGAGGAAGCCTGACCAGTCTCAGCCTCTCAGGCTTGAAAGACTCCCTGTGTATCCAGAGCCCGGAGACCTTTCTTCAGGCCCCAACATGGCACATCTGAACGTTAGGGCCTGGTCAGCAGCCTCTGTCTAGACTTGTCTACTATCTACTTCCTGGTCGGGCTGAGACAGCTGATATCTGAGGAGACTGCACTGAGGTTCCTGCTAACCAGCCATTCTTCAAGATGCTTCAGCTCTCCCCCTATCCTGTATTAGGTTCCCAGGAAGCCTTATACCATCCAGGACTACATGGCTTGGGGCCTCAGAACTCTGCCTCGGCAGTATAACTCGACAGTATATGTTTGACATTTACCAAGGTCCACTATAAGTTTGGCATGTAGAATGTTCTTATTGTCTTTTAACTTATTTAATAACTCTTATGTGAAGACCCACATAGAAAAATCCCTCAGTGAAGTCATATAGTACAGAAAGATATCATTAAAAATTGCTTTTGGTCATTTTGGGGTTACAATAGCTCCTTTAGGTTTCAAAAATAATTGCGTTTATGTTCCTGTTTTGTGGGTGGGTTTAAAAGTACTTACGCTTTTTACTGTAATCTTCTTTAAATATTTTTCCAAGTAGGGTTACATAAATGAATGAATAAAAAGGGTTCAGTTGGACCTCAGTTAGTGTTTGAAGTGGAGAAATAAGCCCATTTATGATTAGTGAACCCACTGAAAGCCTCCTAAATACAGTTGAAGCAAAATGTCCAAATTTCATAGCATCACTCAAACGATCGACTTAGTGCTTCTATGTTTGAGTTGCAGTTTTGTGTGAAAAGGTTCGACAGGATTGTGATTGTAAACAGTGCAAGGACGTGATGATAATTGGAAGAAGAAAATTTAAATAGTCCTAGTGGAGTTATGGAATTAGCAAGTGTAGAGTTTATATGGTGGAAGTTACAATTAGCCTACAAGGATATCATAATCCAGATTTATTCTACCAATTACTGTATTGAGATGTGTGTCTCGACATTTACTAAATGATAGAGAGTGTGGTTGAGCTCTGAGGTTGCTTCTAATGCTCATGTTCTATTTGCTGAAAAAGTCAGTCTGCACGGGTTGACTGATCAGACTCCACAATCCACCTTATAGCCCACAAACCAATGAAGAAACAGATGCCCTCACACCCACACCCTGACTGCTAGTGGTTTAAGGGCATAAATGAATGGGGGATGGGTTGTGACTGGAACTTTCGGATTCACTCTGTTCTTCCTGATGAAGGATGTATGCCTTCATTGAATAATGACTGAATAAACAGAGTTACCCTTAACCTTCCTTACATGAATTCCCTAAAGAAAAGTTAAATTATAATTCTAAGATATTAGCAACCCATAGACTCAGGATATAGAATGAGAAATGAATCTGGCAGATTGCATAGTTCAACTCCCCCACTTGATAGATGAGGAAACTGAGGCAAAGAGACTTGGGCAACCAAGGGACTTGGCTCAAGACACAGAGCCACGAAGTCTCAGAGCCAGGGCTGGAGCCCAGTACGCACCGTCCCTTGGTGCTCATTTTTTTGGTAAGAGCTGGAGCTTTGTCTCTGGGTTTCGATGGATAATCTTTTGCTAGGCAGCCCAGTGGCCAAGCATTGATTACATCATTCTTGGGCTCAAAAATCTTTGTAGATTTCTGCTCCTCATTCCTAGTTCAAAGTTCATTTTTTGTCATTATTGGGCTTTCTCCATGTCATCTGCCACCACTTTTTATAAAAATCTGTCAATTCCCTCATAGATGGTTAGGTAGGGAGGGGTAGATTGGTGATCTTGCTTATGCTGGTTTGACTGTCTCTGACACACACCTCACCTGGTTAACTTTTTCCTGATTTCTCAGTTCTCAGCAGCTTTTCTGCAATTGCCTGGGTATCATATGTCTTGACTCATTTCTTATCTCTTGAGGATCAGTTAGTCCCTTTTTCTTTAGTGGGAAGAGAGGTAGAGCTGAAAACAGGGTCTTCAGTAGAGTTTAACTGGACTAGGAGCAAAATTCTATAAAGCAAGGCAAGAAGGGCCAATGATCTGTCTTTCGGGTCAGCACAGTAGGCTCCGATAACACCAAGCCAGCCCTCTGGTGAAAGAGGTTGAGATTGTCCTCCCAGAGTTTCCCACCACCGTTACCAATTGTACTCCAAGAGCGCCCTCTGCTGGATTGGAGCAGGACCCAACAGTCTCAACCATCTTGGAAGTGGGGCCAACAGGAACTCTGAAAGAATGAAAAGAAAGATTGGGGTTTCCTTGAGGGAGGGGTTCCCACTCAGGGAAGCTCTGAGCTCCCCCTACTTAAACACAAACTCAAAATAAGATGGTTCCATTCCATGAGGTTCTCTCGCCTCCCACTCAGGGCAGATCTGAGCCACCCCTATTGAAACACAAGCTCAAAACAAGATGGATCCATTCCACGAGATTCTCTTAGCCTCTACATTTCCCATTTCCTCTATTCAATTTCTGTCTTCTGCCTCATCTTACTGATTAGTATTTGTAGAAAGAGTTCATGGTGGCAATTAAACCCAAAAGATCATCTTCAAAGAGATGAAAAGAGGGGGTTTACAGAGGGGAAAGTGGGCATGACATATGAATTCAACCTTCTTGAGGCCTAATGGCTGAGTTACAAAGAGCAATTTCTTGGAATAACGATTTCTAATCTCAGCTTGTATTATTCCTTAGGTTAAAAACTTTCATCAGCCACTCACTGCCTACTAAACTAAGTGAACGTTCTTTACCTCAGCATTCAAAGTATATTTGTAAATTTATAATGCATTATTTTGTCTGCATTCACAGATCAAGGCTAATAGCACGCTTATTTTAAATAAGAACCTTACCTTGATCTAGTTTTTAGAAAATGAAAATGTATTGAAATTTTTAAAAGTATGTTTGAATATCAAAGTCATACATTTCACATTAAAATCAGGTTCAGCAAATACTTAATCTGCTTA
Source organism: Potos flavus (assembly GCA_028534135.1). Taxonomy (NCBI): domain Eukaryota; kingdom Metazoa; phylum Chordata; class Mammalia; order Carnivora; family Procyonidae; genus Potos; species Potos flavus. Next base: position 123,182,195 of record CM052898.1, read on the forward strand.
TAATTTTGAACAAGGCCAAAAACCCTGCTTAAATAATTAGTTTTTTAAACAGAAGCAATAATTGATAGATTGAATGCTATCTTTAGCATTGAAGTTAGTCCTAACATATTTTTTTAGGAGAAAACCAAGGTGAAACTTATTTGACATAAACAAGTGCTGGGGGCTGATAACCTTTCAAGTGCCCTGTAGGCAACGGGAGACGCAGCGTCCAGGAATGTACTTATTAAATAAACAGAGACAGTAATATGGTAACCACTGAAATTGTGCCAAAAAATGAATGGTTAAAGCTGGATGAAACCTTACAGAGGACTCCACCCTTTGTAACCCAGACGGTAAAATGAGACCTAGAAAGGCAAATTTCCCCACAGGTGCAAAGGCAGTTGGTGGAGGAGCCCAAATTGAAATCTGGGTCATCTGATTCTCAGTCTGAAGCTCTCACCGCTCCCCAAGAGAACCTTCCTACAATGGCTTGAAAAAGGACTCAGAGGTGAGGGACCCTAAGGTGCCTTGGGAAACTACTGCCCAAATCTCAGTGAAATTAAAGAGTCTCCTAACTCAGGCTCTGTCCCATTTCACTGTATCCTCGAGGCTGAGAAATGGGGCATTCTCAGATCCTTTCCTCCCTCTGAGCCTTCATTCTGTTTACACATGGGTGGACCAGATGTTAGAGAAATAAGACAAACATTTGCAGCTGTTATGGGGGGAGGGGGGTTGGGTGGAGCCCATGAGGTTCCCAGGTTTTGATCTAACACATCAGAACACATTTGATTTTTACTGCTGGCTGTTTACTACCTTCAGCTCCCTCCTCAAAGCCTGGAGTTTGCCACTTCATGTCGAAGCGTATACCGAGAGATGCCAAGGGTTGCTGGAACTAACTTCAGCCCATTGCCACAGCAATCCAGGTGACTAAGGCAGCTACCGCTCCATTACAACTTTGAGGGCCCTTTTTCCTCAACCCCTTCATTCCTTGATGCAAGGTCGGCCCTTCTCCCTAGGAGGCAGAGGCCAGGAGGGGCTGTATGTGAGAGACCGTGCACTCTAGTGAGCAGAATGTGGGCTTTGTGATTATGTAAGACCTAGTGTTGATCCTGACCCAGCCATTCACTGGCCATGTGATTTTGAGTTAGTTGCTTAACTCCCAGCCTTATTATCCTTGCTTTTTCTTAAAATATAGATACTAACACTTATTTTTCAAAGTGAAATTATTTAGTGACACAATGTATTTGGACTCTATGGTATGCAGGAGTCTCCAATAAACTGTAGCTATTACTATTATTTCCTGGGGTTTTTATCATCTTCCCGGAGCCCATATGCATGATGTAGCTACTAATTGGTGACGATCTAGGGGAGATCATTAGGCGTCTTGCCTTTATGCTGTTTCCTGAGGGCTGACATTGTTATTATCAGTAGTAATCTATTGTATTTATATGTGTTTAAAGTTTTTCAAAGCATGTTTTTTCCATTTTATTGTGAAAAGATTTTAAATCTTTGTCAAAGATAAAATGATTTTATAACACTTATACACTCACTTCTTAGATTCTACCATTGACATTTCACTGAACTTGTGTTATCATTTATCTATCCATTTATCCATTCCTTTATCCATCCACTAATCCGTATTTTAATGTATTTCAAAATAATTTGCAGACATCAGTACACTTCTCCTTCAGTTCTCCAGCATGAATATCATTAGCTAGAGTTCAATATTCGTTTGCTATTTTTCTTTTCAAATATATTTATATACAATGAAACGCAGTCTTAACTATGCATTCACTGAGTTTTGACAAATGCATGCATCTGTGAATCCCAAGCCCCTACCGGGATATAAAACACATTAGCATCACCTTGTAAAGTTTTGTCATGTCTCTTCCCAGGCAACCCCTGTTTTCCCCAAATAGAGGGAAACTCTATCCTGATTTTTTTTCATCATGGATTCGATTTGGCCTGTTCTAGAACTTCATATAAATGGAGCGATATAGTATGTACTTGTCTGTATAAGTCTTTTTTCACTCAACATACTATTTTTGATACTCATTCTTATTACCGTATGTATTGGCAGTTTGTTCATTTCCACTAGGCTGCTATCTTTAGTGAGTGGTTTTACATACCTCCTTGAGAATGCTGAGTTGGTAAAAACAAAAAGCTTATGTGTGTATACAGAAAAAAAAAATCTGGAAAGATAATCCCAAAACGTGTATAGCCTTTACCTCCAAGATATGCAATTGGGGCAAAAGGAGGAAATGGGGGAATTTTGTTCTTGGATGTATATACTTTTATATTGATTGAATTTCTGCTCTATAAAGATTTTAAAATATAGAAAGTATTTTATGTATTTTTATGCATTTAAAAATATTTAATATTTTTAAATATTAATTAAATTAATTATATAATAATTATACAATTAAATTAAATATTAATTTAAAATATTCTTAAAACATATTTTTATGTATTTAAAAATACATAGAAGTATTTTAAAAACAACAACTAAACTAAGTTCCTTGTGGGATGGGAAGAGGGCTGAGGGTCTTGTGCCGAGGAACCTCAGGCATTCCCTCTGCCAGAGCTTTCTCTATGCTACTGAATAGACAGAGACTGGACAGTGAGTGGAGATGACAAGCTCTGGGTGAGAAGAATACTCAGCGAAAGGATACACCCAAGGCATAAAATATGGGTTTTGAGAGGAGAAAAAGGTATAAAAAGAGGCATTCTGAAGGAAGACTCACAGCCAGTAGTCCTAGAATCATACAGCCATAAATCCATAAGAAGTTTCGAAGGACATTGTTGTGATTCCCTTATTTTGAAAAATGTAAAATGAGGTCCTACTTAAGAAAATGACAGGTGATCTCATTTAATAGGTCTTAGAGATCACCAAAGCTCCTCGAGGGCTGGTCCATTTCTGTTTTTCCTATCAAGGGTGCCATGTACTTAAGTGCTGTTTATTGGAAAAAGTAATCTAATCCTACACCCCATTTTACAGATATGGAAACTGAGACATGAACTGACACTTGCTAAGAAGAATGCATATCTTCCCCAGAGGAAAATAGCCAATGACTACCAGTCTTCACTGGGATACCGTAGTAAGAGATAGACTGGAATTATATTTGAGGGCTGGTTGTTAAATATAAGAAAGACTTTCTTGGAAGAGAGGGTTTTGAAACCTCTGTTTCTTAGAAATATTTAAGAATGCAATACAGACTCGCATGTTCAGATGGGGGGGGAGGGGGGGCGGTGGAGGGGGAGCCAAGATTTAGGTTCCTTCTTGCAAGTCTGACCCCTAGTGGTCGCTATCTCTGGGTTGGACCCAAGAGGGAAAAAAAGCCAAGAAAATGAGGACTACCAGACTTTGTTTTTAAAACTGGAAATGAACCTTAAAATTTCCTAGTCGAATGATCTAATTTCATAAACGAGAAATCTTAGACCAAATGAATAGAAATGATTTCCCAACATCAGTGACTTTGTAGTAAAACTTGAAGTGGAACCCAGCTTTTGCTAGCATTGTAGGTTCAAGTTCCAATTCCTACATCTCCCAGTCTTTGACCTTTGGTGAATCTTGAAGCTGGAGCCTCGCTAGATATTTAGGCTCCAAGTATGCTCATGGTCTTGTTCACTGGCCACTAAGAAGTTATTTTCCTAAGCCAATAGATCATAACAAATAATCTGTATGAGCACCGTGTCATGGATGCAGATGACCTTAGATAAACTGCTGCTGTCTCTGAGCCTCTGCATATTAAAATGGAGAAACCACGTGATCTATGAGGGCTTATCCTGCTCAAATGTTTAAGGCTTCAAGCTTATGTCGTATCTTGCTTCAGATTTCCTAGCAAAGTGATGGAACTGTTACCATTAACAAAATATTCCTCCCTTTTAGAATAGAAATCCCTAATCTAGGATGGACAGAATCCTGTAGGATCAGGTTTCATGAGAAGATCCATGAACTTTCTGAAGTTGCATGAGGTTGCCAATGCATCCTCCTTAGCAGAATCTCCTTAGATTTCATCAGAAGGGTCTAGGAGCACCTCAAAAGGTATAAATATTACTAAGTTAAAATAGTGGAATGATTTTCTGCAAAGAAAACATCCAAATGGCCAACAGACACATGAAAAAGTGCTCAACATCACTCAGCATCAGGGAAATACAAATGAAAACCACAATGAGATACCACCTCACACCAGTCAGAATGCCTAAAATTAACCAGTCAGGAAATGAGAGATGTTGGCGAGGATGCGGAGAAGGGGGAACCCTCCTACGCTGTTGGTGGGAATGCAAACTGGTGTACAGTAGGGAGAAAACAGTAGGGAGGTTCCTCAAAAAGTTGAAATAGAGCTACCCTATGACCCAGCAATTGCACTGGGTATTTACCCCAAAGATACAAATGTAGTGATCCAAAGGGGGCACGTGCACCCCAATGTTTGTAGCAGCAATGTCCACAATAGTCAAACTACGGAAAGAGCCTGATGCCCATCAACAGATGAATGGATAAAGAAGATGTGGTACATACACACACACACACACACACACACACACACACACACACACACACACACACTGGAATGCTATGCAGCCATCAAAAATGGAAACCTTGCTATTTGCAACGATGTGGATGAAACTAGAAGGTATTATGCTAAGCGAAATAAATCAATCAAAGACAATTATCATATGATCTCACTGATATGTGGAATTTGAGAAATAAGTCAGAGGATCTATAGGGGAAGAGAGGAAAAAATGAAACGACGAAACCAGAGAGGGAGACAAACCATAAGAGACTCTTAATCTCACAAAACAGACTGAGGGTTGCTGGAGGGGAGGGGACTAGGGGATGGGGTGGCTGGATGAAGGACACTGGGGAGGGTATGTATTGTGGTGAGTGCTGTGTGTTATGAAAGACTGATGAATCACAGACCTGTACCTCCGAAACAAATAATACATTATGTGTTAATAATAAAAGAAAATAAAATTTAAGAAAGGACTTAAAAAAATAGTGGAATGAGGTGTCCAAGAAAGTGAAAGACACAGTCTCTGACACTTGGCTCTAATTCCTCAGAACGAGACTAATGTCTCTTCATCCCTTGATGACGTCGAGACAGCAGATAAACATGGATTCTGCGTTCAGGGTACAGGAACTCAGTTCACATTCTCTTCTTCTCTTCCAGGTTGGGGATCAACTGGTTATTCAGTACATGTAACTCCCACCTAACTGACAGAAGCCCTCCATTCACTTTGTAAAGATTCTGAGTGATGCCCCAAGCACACTAAATACTCACGGATGTCACACTGCTCTCCAGCATCCCGGTACCCATATCCTCCCACCAGTTGAGCCGCATGCTTACCAAAGATTGGTTGAATTCCCCCACCCCAAAACCTGCTTATGTCAGTTGTAGTACTTCATATAATTATGTAATTTAAATATTATGCAAGCAGATCAAGTATGAGTGTGAAAATAAAGAGATTTATTTCCATGAAAACTAAATTAATTGCTTTGGAAAGGCTCAAAGGAGATGAGTTACTGAAAAATACTCTAAAATGCATTTGTGGACCAGGCAACTGTGAGAGAGGGACAAAAATTTAATATCTGGAAGAATTCTGCGAGATTTAAAGTCTTCCTTCATTAAAGCAGCAAAATGAAGAAAAAAACACATGCAACGGAAATTGGAATTTGGGACATGCATGCTTGAAGAGGAGACTGCCTGTTGACTGCCAAATGAGTGCCTTAAGTTAAATTCATGCATTCATATGAATCCCAGATTTGGCCAATTTTTCTGATTAGTTGACGCTGGTGACTGTGTTTCTTTAGTATTAAGATTAAAATATCAGAGCGAGGTCCAAGAGAGCTGGTTTAGTGTGTCTCCCCCAGTGTTCCTCTCTTGAGGGTTTGATCTTTTTAAAATTCCCTTAAGATCTATTTTTATTCCTATAAATCAGTTTCCTGTAGTCACTTCTCACAGACCTTTTCCCCCTTGACAGTAAGTAAGCTTTGCCTCAGAATCAGGCGCCAAAAATTCAATGTTCGAAACCTCTATTAAATTAATGTTTGTTCACCTTAGCGAACCAGTCACATTTACTCAAAATCTGGAACCAGATACACTGTTCAGTGTCTTAAGATTTCAACAGCGCAGGGCCATTTGTGGTCAACCATTAATATTACACTCTCCCTTTTCAGAGTGTGGGAGCCACAAACATGGACCTGCCCTTTGCCTTAACTTTGCCTTCTGGGGAATGCATGCTCTAGAAACAGTGACTGAAAAACAAAGTGAATGGTGCAAAGATATTTATTGCAGCATTATCTATCATAGTAAATACACCTAAAACTATTTAAAGTTCAGCAACAGGTTCATCAGTTAACCTGGTAGTTGTTGCTGGTTGTCTATGTGGTCACAAGAAGGGTAATAATGAAGAATTTTAGCAATAATTATTGGCAAAATGTTTATGAGAGTAAGTTAAGAAAGAAGAGTGCAAAATGAAATGAACCCCATGATTACAAACATCATAGATGTATATATGAAATGGATAAGCTGGGGGAGACTTGGAGTTTTTATCTTTTGCCAAGTTTTCACTTATGGTTCTTTCAATGATTAGAAAATCCCACGTTATGCAACGATTCACCAGTTTTTCAACCTTGGTATCTTGAGAGGCCTTGTGATGTCTGAGGTTTGACACAGAGTTCCCCAGAACCACAGAATTACCCCCCCAGAGAAGAGAGGATTAGGCAAGAGTGCACTCAATTATAGATGGACTGAGTTGGAATGTGCCTTTGAGGTCATAGTGGTCCCATTCCCTCAATCTACAAATCAGACTTATCATCACACTTACCAGCAGTTTGACCTGAATGAGTTACTTATCCACCATACCTCAGTTTTCTCCTCTGCAAAATGCAATGATAAACATATCTATGCCCATGGGTTGTTGTGAGGTTTAAATGATAAAAATCCAGGGCACAGCCCAGAGAAAGCTCTCAATAAATGTTATCGATATTGTTATTATTATATTATTGATATATTGATCAATAATATATCAATAATGTTATTGATATTATTAATATCACCAGAGTTAGTGGTTGAGCAGGGCCCAAATTCAGGTTTCCCAAATTCCTCACTGGGGCTTTTACTATCATACCACATCATAGAACTTTCATCTCTTAGTAGTTTGAGGTTTGAGCCCAGGACTTTGTAGTTTGGTCACAGAATCCATGCAGAGCTCTGATGCAGCTTTGTTATCTCCGAAATTACCTTAGCCTCAAAGTGAAGAAACTTGAGTTCTGTGATCTATTCTCCTTTTTCATAAGATTCATTCAATATAGTCCAGTTCAATGCAATGCAACCTCTTTACATCCAATCCGATCCTGTTCAGCTTAATTCAACTCAAGAAATACTCTTCTGGGGGTCCTGGGTGGCTCAGTTGGTTGAGCATCTGACTCTTGATTTCTGCACAGTTCATGATCTCACTGTAGTGAGATCGAGCACCACATTGGGCTTCACTCTGGGTGTGGAGCCTGCTTAAGATTCTCACTCTCCCTGTCCATTAGCCCCTCCCTTACCAGCCACGGGAGCACACACGTGCACTCTCTCTCTCTAAAAAAAATACTTCTCTGAATGTTGAGTTTGTGCTGGCAATCACTGCACTTAACATTGTGAGAGCTAACCCAGAGGAGTAGGACCCAAGATACCTGGGTTTTGATGGCAAGGGGTAAATCACATATAAAAAAAATGATGATAAAATATAGAGTGAATAAGACAGTCTCAGGAAAGAATGTCAAATCTGGAACTGTGAGGGTCAGAATAAAGGTACTTTGTAAATGTCTCCTGTCCACTGCTCATTGAATAAAAAGTGTCACAGCCAGTCGAGCAGATAGAGGTATTTTGGAACCACAGAGTCTGGGTGAAGGAAGAGATGTAAAAGAGATACTCTAGACCCCTGAAAAGTAAGTGGTCTTCAGTTGGGTTTATATCTTCAACACTGGGACCTTTGCCTTTTGTCTGGTTCCAGACATGTGGCCAGCAGGCTTTGGCTGCCATTTTAAGCTGAGATGAGTCATCTCAGTGGCCTGGTGTGTGTGATTTCTTGTTCTGCCTCTCCCACTAAGCATTCCAAGGGAAACCTGCATATTGATGGATTTGCTATCTTATGACCATTAAAAGAGATAGTCTTTATAAAGCAACCGGTACACTGTCTGGCCCACAGTTGGTACCAATAAGGTGGCAAATGCTACTATCACTATCCTAGATCTTTGTCACCTGACCATTTTTCTGTACCTCCCTCTGAGAAAGAGTTGGAATGGCCTCCCAGGCCTGACTCTGGATGACAATCTTTTGTCTCTTTTAGAGTTCTATTTTTTTGTTCCAAGATGAAAAGTGGGACAAACCAGGCCAAGCATCACAGATCATGCTCCTACTTGTCCCGTGGTCACACTGCACAGAATGTGAATATTCCCCATGGGTAAACTGTTCCCTTACACAACAATTTTGACGTTACACAATTAAAACGGCTTACATATTAAGATTTGAGGCAATGTGAAAGTACCTTATAATTAACTGCTGTCTATTTAACCAGACAGCTCTAGCAAGTTAATTTGATGTCTGTTATGAGACTTAATAATTGTCAGTGATTTTTAAAAACAATTTACTGGTATAATCATTAACTACCCCTGGATTATCTTGTCAAATTGATAATTAAATGCCTCAAAAATTCATTACAGAGTCAGTGTATTAATAGGAATGTAATTAAGTAATGTTTTCTTATGTAATCTAGAGTTTATTACCTGTACACTTATTTATCTTTTCTATACTTATTAAATCTTTCTAGAGGCCTTTTCAGAATCAATAGAAAAACCAAGAGTCAATAAATGTCTTATTAGATCCAAATGAGCCACTTAATTGAGAGACGTGAAATAAATATGGATTCTCCATGTCTGTGGAGAGGGAAGAGAGACTATTCCTATTTCACAGTATTATCAGTTGGGGAAAGAGAGCACCATTTTTTCTTTCTTCCATTTCTTCCTGTGTCCTTTCTTTCCCTCCGTGCCCCATCTTCCCTTTCTTGTCCCTTCTTCTTTCTTTCTTCCCTCTCTCTCTTTTTTTTTTCTTTCCTTTCTTCCATCCAACATGTAAGTGCATGCTATGTATGTGACAGTTATTCTGTAAGACACTGAGACTATATAAGTCTCATTTGAGTCTAATGTAGCAAAGAAAAAAGACATATTGCAATGCAACGTGTTCAGTGCTACCTCAGAGATGTGTACCAAGTGCGAAGGGAGCACAGAGGAAGGAACAACTAACTCTACTGGTAGTTAGGGGAGATTTCTTAGAGGAGGTGGCATTTGAGCTTGCCAGAGATCAGGATGTAGGAATTCTCCAGGGAGAAACAGTCCAAGAGAGGCATTCTAAGCAGATATGTGCAAAGATGTGGGGCCAGGGAGGAACATGGGCCACTGAGGAGCCAGATGGAAAGGGATGAATTTTAAACTATGGAGTATCATGATTGGAGCTATGCTTTTCAAAGGATGACTTCGGAGGTTGGTGTTGGGGTTCCATTAGCTCTCTTTTACAAAGTTATGATGTCCAAGGCTTGTCTTGATGTCCTTGAGATTTCAGGATATGCATTCAAATCACAGTCTGGTTGGTCTATCCCTTCTATAGCCTGTCGTCCTGGTGATGATCATCACATGCCCAGGATTTTACCGATTGCATGGGATTCTGCTCTGCTGTCACTGTACAAATATTCATACATTTCAGATGACATATTCAAAATTTGAGCTTAATAAGTAAGATCACAACGTATTTCAATCTGGGCCTTCCCAAAACAGGAATCCATAGTTCAGTTTGTTTATTTCCAGAAATTCTCTGACATACCCAGAATCAAGGATAGTTGGTTGTATGAACCGCTCTGGCTAAAATTTAGAAGGGAAAGGGCCTTAAATTTAAATTAATAGTTCTCAAACTTCTGCATAGACTTTAACCTTCTTATTCTTCATAACCACTGAGACTCCTAAGAGTCGGTTGTAATAATTTTTGTCCTTGACCAAGTGTCAAGGACTATGAAAGTAACTGCCCACATATTTCCTCTGGCTATATGGCTGAGTGCCTTTTGGTGAAGAGGGAAAAGCGAGAGGGAGAGAGAAAGTAAAAACAAACAAACAAACAAAAACATATTCTGGCATTTAAAGTCATATTGGTTGTACTCAGCAAGTAAAAAATGTGTTCAAATCTCTGAAGACTCTTTTTCTTGGTGCTTGGAAATCAGTTTCACATTTTAAGCTCAGGCCCATGGAAGAATCTGCTTGGAGGGCTCTCCTTGCCCCAGGAAATCAGTACAGTGCACATCTGATATCCATATGCTCTGCATGTGCCAGGCCTCCCGAAGTGATATGTACTCTGAGCAGCAGTGTTTTAAAATGATCACATTAGATCAAGACATTAGACAAGGTCAGAGGGGATCAAAGTCAATGGCTAATTAATCCTGAGAATACAAAATTCTCTAAACTCTGAGCTGAGAAGTGACAAAAGACAGTCTATAAATACAAAGTGGCTTTATTTTTAAATATAAATGAATGAATGAATGAATGAATGAATGAATGAATGTATGTAGTGGAAAGCAGAACTTTAACATCTGCAGGTTTGACCAAAGAGGTAATTCAGGTTGTCAAAGCTTCTAGGCCAAGATACAAGATGATGTTTTCTCAAGGCCAGATATTAGTGAAGCCTGCTGACCTGGTTTGAAATCCCTGGTCTGCCAATGCTAAGTGGACGACTTGAGACCAGTACCTTTCTCTCTCAGGGCCTCAGTCTCCTCGTGTGCAAAATGGGAATAATTGTCCCAGGCCCACCCACCTCACATCCCTGTTGGGAGGACAAATGAGATCATGAGTGTAAAATACCTTGTAAACAGGTCATAAAACCCTGCAGAAATACGGGGAGAGGGTGTAGTATTACGAATAGATATAAAAGGCTGTAAATATTTCAGAGGAAAATATTCAGTATTCAAAGCACATGCTCAGAGTCAGGTGCTGCCTATGAAACTGACCTTGGCTTCGGGCACTGATAAGCAAATTGACAGATTTTTGTTCTCAGAGAGAGGTTGTTCTTCCCAGGTGCTCTCCTGTGGAGGCAGATATTGTCTCTGCCTCTTGACCCGTCTGCATTCTCGGTTAGCCTGTGAGCTTGGGGACTGTAAAGATCCTGCCCTCCGGGACAGTCTGGCACCGTGGTAAATGTATAGGATTTAGGGACAAGTACCTAGACCAGTCCTTCTTCTGGCCCTGGCTTTGCCACTTACTCACTGTGTGACTTTGGGAAAATTACTGAACCTCTTCAGGTCTTAGTTTTCTCATCTGTGACATGAAGATGATAAATATTATCTTAGAGACATTAAAAAGATTAGGTGAGTTAGTACATGTCAAGTGCTTGACTTAAAACCTGGAATGTAGAAAGGGCTCAAAGAATTCTGGGTATTCATTACTACTATTGCTCTTGTTCCTCTCTTCATATCTCCAGTGCCCAGAATAATATTTAGCATGTAATAGGTATGCAGTAAATGGATAGTGAAAGAAGAAAAAAGAAAGTCCCTATCTCAGCAGAGGGGTATGCTGAGATTAATGAATCCTAAAAGTCAGAAAAAGATGGAAAATGATTGAGTTCTGTGGGCTGATGGTTTCAGACTTTGGGGCTATTTCCACCTTTGATTTCCACTGGTAACAAGCGCATCTCTATTCATGCTGGCAACTTTTAGTATTGGCATAGCACTTCAGAGCTGACAAATAATTTTTAAGACCAGTGTCTTATTGGATTCCCACACCAACATTGTAGGGAAGGTATTATTATACTACCCACTTCACAGATAAGAACATCGAGGTTCAGGGTGGGAACATTTCTTGCTCAACCGTCAAACATCTGATAAATAGAACTCCTGAAATTAAGTCTTCATAGTTCTTTTCTCCCTCTGGGAAGAGACTCAAGGCTCACTCACCCAGGACTGGGTTTCTGATGGTAGCCATGGACAGTACTATGCGGAAGGGCCTGGTTTGTCTCCCTGAGTGCAGTAACCAAAATTAGGCGCCTAGCCTATATTTCTTACACTAATCCAGTAAGAATCTCTCACCTGACAGTGTAACTAAATCCTTGGGAACTTTAGTAGTCCAGCTTGTACTTTGGTTTTGAATCCCAGTTTCCTTGGTGTATGAAATGTGCTTCACCATCATTGTGCTGGGTTTTCCCCTATGAGAGCGAAGCTGCCACAACCAGTCCCTGCTCTGAAAATGGAAACCCGAAGCCCTGGAGCTCTTTCAACCGAGGTCACTTAGGCAAAAGCAGACATAGAAGTGTAATTACACCATTACTCAACCTCATAGAGCCTCCAGATTGCCTGAAGAGAAAAGCATTTCTCTTGATAAATCTGAAATCCCTGATAATTTCCTCTGAGGAATCACCAGCAGGTTGCAAAACCAGCATGGCTCTCCATTCCCTGACTTTTTCTCCAGTCCTATTCTCTGCTATCTCTCTGCCACACTTTGCATGCTGTCTACAATCTTTCCTCCAGTGTTTCCAGAAACCCATCATTACTCTGGTTCTTCTCCAACACCTCTATCCTGGCCTCCAGTTCTTTCACAGCCTTGCTACAGTGGGCACTTCCCCAAGGCTAAGCCTGTGTCCTCCGTTTCCTTTTCTCTCCTTCATTCTATCCTCCTGTCGGCTCTGGTGCCAGCTTTTAGGAGAGGCCCCGAGTACACAAAGACGAGCAAAACATGGTATGTAATCTCAAGGAGCTGGTAGTCTGGTACAGGGAGAAGACATGTGAGCAAAGCCCTCTAATTCTAGGGAAGTGTGGTGGGTTTGAATGCAGGGAGGGGACAGTGAACCGTGTGGGGCAGAAAAGTCCCTGTGGGAGGAGTCTTCAGAGATGTCTTAGAAGATAAGTTGGTCCTCATCATTCAGAGAAGAAAAGGAAGGCCGTCTGAGATAAGAGCACAGCTTGTACAAAGGAACCAAGGGAAGAAACTTTGACTTTTATTTTCCAAATCAAGAAAATGGGGATAATAAATACTTGTGACGTTAATGTGAGCATGGGTGATATTGGCCATAAATGGAGCCAGCAACTGAGTAGATAACGAATGAATGGCCAATGTGAAATAACAAGGTCCTTTCCCCCTTTCTTTTACTAGTCCTGTTTTGTGTGTGTGTGTGTGTGTGTGTGTGTGTGTGTGTGTGTTTTAAAGATGGTACTGGACTAGAAGGTTTTTAAAAGGCTCTTTGGATCTAATATCCCAAGATGCCTTAAAATCCTCTAGGGAAGTTTAACAACAGTGCCATGCTTTCTCCTCCATATGTTCTGCTAATACTGCCAGGCCTCATCATTCTCTCGCCTCTGGACAAACAAACCACTTACTCTAAGGACCATCAATTTTACGGACAAACAAATGCTGCCTCATTAGGTATATTTCACCATTGCATGGCCTGTCTGGCTTTGCATTGTTCAACTTCACCCACGGTTTCAGCTTGTCTTCTGTTCTCGATTGTAAACTCCCTGAAACAAGGATGGATGCCCCCGGACTTAAAGCAGGAATCTACGATACCAGTTCCGGCTCTGGAACCTACCAGCCACCAGAGCTTAGCTTACTTAGTTAACCTCCATTTTCTTGTGGATTAAATAGGGAGCATGGTAATGGCCAGCTTTTGAATCTGTGCTGATATTTAAATGAGATAATGCGTTTGATGATACTTTGCAAAGTAGAAAGCACTATGAAGGTAGGAATTTTATATTACGTTTGTATCTGCACCTGTATTAACCAGGACTCTCTTGATTACAACTAACAGAAACCCAATACAAAGTAGACTAAGTAATAGATCACATACTGAGTACATAACTGAATAATTGCAACAGGTATCGAGTAAGAAAATCAGAACCATGCTTCCGTTCTTCTTCTTCCCCTCCTCCTCCTCCTTCTTCTTTAAGATTTTATTCATTTATTGGAGAGAGACAGAGAGATAGGAGCAGAGGAAGGAGTAGAGGGAGAGGGAGAAGCAAACTCCCCACAGGAGCAGGGAGCCTGATGCAGAACTTGATCCCAGGACCCTGGGATCATGGCCTGAGCTGAACGTACATGTTTCACCAACTGAGCCACCCAGGGACCCCAATGCTTCTCTCCTTTTATCAACTGTGCTTTTCTCTGTGTTGGTTTCTTTATCAGGCATCTGTTGGTGTCTCTCAGCAGCTGAATGTTTACATCCTATCAGTTGAAAAACCTTAACCAAAAACTGGGTTTCCCCCCCACCACAAGTAATTTTGACGAAACATCCACAATCCACTCTCAGTGGACTGACAGGGACACAGGCTCCTCTCTAATTCAGTGGCCGTGGCCAGCGAGGTTCGATGTGCTCATTGAGCAAGCTTGGGTCTACTCCGCAACGTTGCTGAGAGGAGCAAGGTCAGTTCCTCATATACCACATGCCTTGAGATGGAGAGGTGGTTCTCTAATGGAAAAGTGGAGCACTGTTGCTAGAATAGGGAAAAATGGGTGCCCGAAAGGCCAAAACGACAGAGAGATTCTGCAGCACCCACCACGGCCTTATCAATCAAGGCCAAGAAAGCTTAAGAGGGCTGATGTCCTGTGCGGTAATGCCCCACACGTGGCAAGGTACTGCGTCACTGGAGGCATCACAATTCATTCAACAACCCATCTAAAGGAGACAGGGTGTGGAAAGTTCCAAAGCAGGGATATTCATAGGGCATATATTGGGCATCCAACCAAAGTTAAATTGCTTTGATTTTGTTGATTTCAAACTGGCCTAGTTTTCATATACTGGCATTGGTGAGTATGAGGGCAAGAGGAACAGAGAAAGTTCTGAGACCATATTTTTAAACAAAGTCTTTTAAAATAAAACATTCACTCATTTGAATACCTGTCTGAAAGCAGGAGGGCCTCTGATGAGTTCACCTCAGGACACATGCGCTTGGCGCTATGGAGCCAGGCTGCTGGGAGGCAGGAAAGGGCACAGCCCGCAGCATCTCCTGCCAGCTGGGCCGCTCCCTCCTCCCACGAGCCTCTAGGCAGTAGGGCCTCCTGGTCCTTGGTGTCCTTTCTATTGGGCATGGTTTGGGGGCTCATCTGGGTGGCTGTGTTTGGTTTCTCGGTCCTAGCTCGGGTGGCATCTGTCCACACTTGTGGACAGTCACTGGACGGAACCTAGTGAGAGACTCAGGAAATGCCAGAAATGGTTCCTCACTTTGTGCCCCTGATCCTTTGTTTGGCAAAATAGATTACGCTAAGGGATTAGAGGGTCTTCTACTTCTTTTCTCTTCCCTCCCTTTCCCCACATCCATCACCATCTTCCTTCCCTTTCAACTTTTTCTGCTTTCTTCCTCCTCCCATTTGCCTTCTCTACTAGGACAAATTCCCTTAAGGACAATATTTATGTCTTAATTATGGACAGAACCCTGGCTGGGGAGACATATTATGACAAATAAAATGCAAATCCTGTCTTTTAACTTTTAATAAAAGGAGAAGCCCCATTGACAACAAACCAAAGGTAGTCAGTGATGACCACCCCACCCCCCAAAGTCACATGTCCTGATTTGGGAGATCAGAGGCAGAAGTAGTTTTAGCTGGTCACTTTGGGCAGTTTTACTTAGGTTAGGTATTAAAGGCCACTCACTGAACAAATACAAGTAAACCTGGCAAATAAGTAGGGGACATGGATCCAGCCACAAGAAGGGTTCAAGCTCAATGCATCAATGTTTACATGGTTTGCTGATGGGCTACAGTCCTTCACCCAGAGCTTGATGAATTTTAATTATAAAAACTGCCTATAAACTTGGTTACCTACAAATACGTATGAGACCAAACTCGGCTAATTAAAAGTGGGAGAAATGGCCGGCATGGGCAGGCTACTGGAGATGGAGAGAAGTACAAGGCTGATGGCTTGATAAGACGAGAGGAGACAGAAAAACAAAACAAAACATGACCACAAATCCACAAGCATGAGAAAAAAAAATCACTGCAGTCTGAATTGAGTGTGGAAGTCAAGCAGTCCTATGCTTTGTTTTAGAACATAGACAAATGCGTAATCAACTTCAGAAAGAGTTCCGTCCCAACTAAGTTACAATAAAATTGGTATTAAAACCATAAACCTTCAGCATTTGGAATGCTACATCCTAGAGAGGGAATCATTTGATTTGAATTTTAATAAATCCAAAAGTGCTGTGGGTCATTTTTTGTCATGCACTCTACTTCCAGTCTGCTTATCATCTCTGTGTTCTCTGTGTTCCTGTGTTCCTAAGGTTTCTTTTCCTTCTTTCCGGACTGTGGCTTTCGGCAGCTTCCCCTGACACTGGCATACTGGGCTGCTTTGGGTCCCTCTTCTGTGGCATTTCCAACATGGTGATGAGGGCAGGGAGGAGCACTAAGGCAAGGCCTAGGGACTTGGGTACTGGGCTTAGCTTCTTACCAAAGAGACAGAGATTTTAGAAAAATCACCTTTCTTCTTTGAACCTCTGTTTTCCCATTTGGAAACAGGGGATGATAACCCTTATTCATAGAGTTGTGAAAATCGAAGACACTACTCAATGGGAGCCTGGCCAACTGAACGATGGTTCCGTTCTCAGCCTATAACTGAACTTATAACTACTCCTATCCTTAATTCTCATTGGCATACACATCTCTCTCCCTCGTTTGATTGTTACTTACTTGGGGCTGTTACTTTCTTAGGGCTGTGTTTTTCTTGGATTTCATGTATGTTTTTTGTTTGTTTTGGTGTCTCCTTGAAGAAAGGGTATCTTGAAATTCTGGGCAGGTCATGTGTCCTGCACAACACTGGGGGAGGGGCACCATTCATAGGATCATCATGTGAATAGCGTCCTTTAAGGTTGGCTGATGCAGGGGCTCTGAATAAAATGCCTGGCATGCTGTACATATTAAAAAGCAGTGGCTCTCTTTTCCTTCCCTAATATTTAAGCCCTGTCCTGGGGCATAAAATATTGCTGAATACTGGATTCTGGGCTCAAATTTAACATTTTCCCTCTATTATCTGTTTTCAGGCCCAACTTTCAGCCTGTATTTTATCTTTGATTGGGCTGGACTGGTCTTGCCCTTGGCAGAATCCTTCAGCCACACAGGTCTCTACCACAGGTGAAGAAAAGTTTTGGGCTCTCGGGATTTCCAAGTAAAAGTAAGTTAAAAAAAAAAAAAAAAAGCAAAAACTCAACAGTCAAGACTGAAAGGAAGGGGAAGAAATTACACGCATTCCTCTTCTGCTCCCTCATTCACTCCAATCATTATGGAGATTTCATAGCGCCTGTGAAATGTTCTAGTCTGACTTCTACTTCCCTCTTAATGGGCTTCAGTTTTCCTTATCTGCATATTGGGACTACTCATATCTACTAAAGAGATGTCACATGAACACATCCAGACATGGAGCCTGTCCCCTATCATGTGCTCAGAAATGGTAGGTGAATCTGAAACAATGGTGGCAAGAAGCCCCCCTTCTCCATGTTCTGGTAATTTTTCGATCGTTGCATAGTCTTCACATCAAACTGTCTACCTCACGAAGAAACAAACCCATCTCTGTGTACCTTCTACCTATGAGACCTGTGGGCAAGGTCGAAGTGTTTTCCCATTTTTCTGGCCTCCCCACTAGTGAGGACAGACAGCAGAGGGCCCCTGTGGTCAGAGAACCGAGGAGCCAGACAAGCCTCTGTGGTTCCACACCTATTTATTTCCT
The DNA here is from genome assembly GCA_028534135.1 of Potos flavus. Classification (NCBI taxonomy): domain Eukaryota; kingdom Metazoa; phylum Chordata; class Mammalia; order Carnivora; family Procyonidae; genus Potos; species Potos flavus. The sequence goes on from CM052898.1 coordinate 123,199,897, forward strand.
TATTTACTACTTCTGCAGCTAACATTTTTACAATCATGTTATTTTGTGGTTTATTTGCAAAATGCATTGTGAGTCAAGTTTGCTTCAAATGTTCTCCAAGCTTGAGAGCCCAGCGAGAGTTGGGGGAGGGCAGGAAAACAGTTACAAAGACATTGTAGAATTGATTTATCTTTTAGTGATCTTTTCTTTGTCATCAGGCTCTACAAGGTAGATGGAGAAATGGAAACTGGAAAAGCATTATGAGCTCATGGGGAGCAGCACGAACAGACTGTGTAGCCTCAGAAATGAAATGTAAAGGGACTACACTTGGGGGAGGCAACCCAGGAGAAAGACAACTGACTCCTGCTTATCGGCCCCCAAGCACCAAAATGACATCTTCTGAAAGACTTTGGGAGAGGGAAGAGTTTGGTTTTAGAAGCATGGTGGCTAATGAGTTAATCCATAAATATTAGTATTAGGAAGTTTATTCCAATTTTAAAGATCTTAATAAAACAAAAACCCAGGTTTCAGAGATTAGCTAAAATGAGGCTCAGGAGACACTCTGCTGAGCTGCTCTCCCCCCACCCCCTCCGGCAATAGTAGATTCCTGAGAGGGTGCCCAGTTGTTGCTGCAGCCCATTTTGACTGTATTCAAGTTTGTTCTTGTATTATTCCATCTGGTGGCTCCCCAAACCACTTTCTTTTTTTACTCTCCTTGTAAATATTTACATAAGAAGGTTCTTGCAGGATCCTATATTGGTGGATTGGTGCAAAGCAAAGAGTCTTGACGTGTTTTATTCCTTTTACGAACAATTTGGTTAAGTGGATTCCCTTCCAGCTCATTAAAAAATAAATCCTTTCATTTTAATAACATCATCAGAAACTAAACAACATCAGAGAGGAAAATAAGTTTGCAATGCGCAGCCTCGAGTGGCAATCTCAGAGCGGCTTCTAGCTGTTAATGGTTGATGCAAGAACTGGTGATTGTAGTTCATGGCTGGAATGCAGCATGCATTTCAAGCCCTTCTCTCCCGGGCAGGACGAGGATATGTGGTGTTTTCTGGGTTGGCTGGGTGAACAAGAGATCAGATAACCGAATCAGGAGATCAAGACGTGGTTCATAAACTTCAGACACTGGCTCGTCTTGCCACCCTCCCTAAGGCTCTGTCTTTGTTTGCTTTCTCTTCTCTGCCCCCCTTCTTGGACAAGTTCATCCTTGCCCACAGCTTTAACTGACGCCTTTCCACAGGTAAAATCAAGCCTCTCTCTTTAGCTTCGACCTCTTTTGTGAGCCCCAGTTCTGTATTTTTTCAGTTCCTCTGGATGTTTCAGCATGATAACCATCACTACCCTAATGTCAGCAGGACCAAAGCCAGCTGGATCTCCATCTGGACCTGGCCCCACTCTGGCTCCTGGGAATGCAGCCTCCCCCCAACCCCCTCAAGCAGCATCCTTCTCTTGGACACTTAGTTCCCAAATCTGTAATCTTTGATTACTCCCTCCCTCTTCCCCAAATCTCATTAGTCTCCCAGTGCTGTTGGTTTTAATACCTTGTAAGACTGTCATGGATTTCTCTTTGCTTCTATCTCGCCTGTCATTACCCTAGGTTTCTTTAAGCTTTTTTTATTTTATTTTATTTATTTATTTGACAGAGAGAGAGAGGTCACAAGTAGGCAGAGAGGCAGGCAGAGAGAGAGGGGGAAGCAGGCTCCCTGCTGAGCAGAGAGCCCCATGCGGGGCTCGATCACAGGACCCTGGGATCATGACCTGAGCCAAAGGTAGAGGCTTTAACCCACTGAGCCACCCAGGCGCCCCTCTTTAAGATTTATATTCATTTCTCCATATGCTTATTCCTTCAACGCACAGATTGTTTAGATGCTTCCTACATGCTAGACAACTATAGGTGTTGGGAACACTGGAGTGGACAAGATGAAAAAGATCTGTACCTGCTCTCTCTCAGGGTAAGAGGCATTGAAAAGAACATTAAAAATTTTAAACTGTAAAACAGAATGTTCAGAAAGAAAACAGGGGAAGTCACAGGTCTCTCTGCCTTCCTCCTCTCCCGAGATCCTGCAACATACTGTTGCCATGTTTACCTGATTGTGTCACTTTCCCTCTCAAATGCCCTCAATGCCCTTTGCTATTCCCTACTCATTTTGTGCCATTTATTCGTTCGTCATTTATATAGTCTTGTGATTCTCCCTCCCACCGTGCTGATTGTTGTCTTGCTATCAGGGTTCCTTCTTCCTGCGTTACCCTCTTTGCAGCTCACTGCAGCCCGCTGCTCTTAACTGGGCTAGCTGAAGACACCTTCATCAATGCAGATACCAACATTTCTAGCAAGATCTTTTCACTCCTCACTGAAGTGTAACATGCTCACCAGGTTTTTTCCCATCCCCTCCTTCCACCCTTAGGTACCTGTTCCCTCATACCTTTAGCACTTGATACTGATTAATCTGACTGTGAACTCTTGGTTCTGTGACTCTAACCTTAAACTAAATTTGGTGTCTGTAGCACACCTTCCTTGACTTGAAACCCCTGCTTTCAATGATATATCGTCTTCGATTTGGCTGATCCCTCCCGGCCTTGGCCACTCTTGCCTGGGGGTAGAGACTGCCTCCTGTAAGCTGCCATCCACAGAAACTGCTGGTAACCTTGGCTCCTTGGTCAGTACTAGACTGTGCCAGATTTAGAATAGGCAGAGCAGATAGTTTCCATAGGACTATTTATTATGCGACCTGGGATAAAATAGTATTATACAGCTGGGCGGTAGCACTCTTATGAGAAATCATTGCTCTATGTTCCTTCTTTCTCTTTCTGGTTTACAGACGGGAAAGGACAAAGTTGAAAGAACAGCATCTTGTACATGCTATAATGAATTAGAAGAAATGATAGAGATGCTAGAAATCAGATTTTATGAACACTAGTTTCGATACTTGGTCTTCTGGATTTGCGTGGTGGCAATGAAAACCGGTTAGATGCGCTGATGTTTTGGTCCAGTTTACGATGTTTTGATTCCCTTATATTGAGTGTCCCCCTCACCTCACCTCTTTTCGAAAAAAGACCAGCCTTCCTGAGAGCACAGAACATCTGCCGTGGAGACGGTGTGAGCACCAGAGCAGCCCTAGGCTGCCTGCAACTGGGCCAAAGGCGAGACTGGTTTCTGAGAAAGACTTTGCTCTCTCCCTGTTGGAAAGGCACTCATCATTTCGGGAAATATTCAATACAAAGTTTTTGAGACACAGAGTCCCATTCATGGTGAGAGAGATCGCAGGGAGCTTGTTTCCCTCTTAAGTCTTAGGTCAGTCTGGAAGGATGCTATTTAATGTAACCCAGAACTGATTATTTTGTTGATCATATTTCAAAACCCCTGCCCTTTAAATGAGTTCCCAGAGTAAATTGAATGCAATTGTGGGAAGTTTGACTTGAAAAAAAAAAAAAAACCCTCCTTATTTTTTTGAGATTCGAGGGAGTGGGTGGGAGGAGAGGGTAAATGGAAACCTACTCAAGGATCAAAAAATAAAAGGGGTTGGGGGTTGGGGATGGATAGAGCAAAGAAGGAGGAGAATTCTGGGTCAGAAACTCTTGCTGAATGAGTCATCTTACAGGACAAATAAAACCTCACTCATCACCCTGTCTTCCTTCTCTGTAGCAAGAGAAGCAAACAGTGGGGCCCTGGAAAAACATCAGCAACTTCTTGTAGCATCTGTAGGTGGGGAAGTTTTCCAAGTCACAGAAGGAGCGTGGACGCGTTTACCGGGGCCCTAGTTTTTCTCAGCCAAATAGGAAGAACCTCCAAATTGACCTTGGAAAAACATACTCACTGAAGGAAAAATATTCTAAGCTCCCCCTGTGTATTTGTATTAGAGATTTTTTTTTCAAAGGAAACAAATAGATTGCTTTCCAGTTTTCCATGAAAAGATTTTGAATGCTCTCAGACGCACAGTGGTGGAATCCTTAAAGTGGGTTTCGAAAGGCCTTAGAGAGGACTTAAGCCTTGTCCCTAGTTAATGAACACAAGGGCACCCACATAGCACAGCCGTACTCCTATGGAAAAGCCTAAGGGGAAAAGCATTCTTGCCACTGCTTTCTGCGAAGATTGCAATTAGCATTTTTATGAAGAACATAAACTCTCTGTGTATCAAAGATGCACTTTTATTACTCTGAAACTGGCTCAAGTAAGCATCCCGCAAACGTTTGGCTCTTTCCCTTCCAGGAGGAGGCCAATTAAAACTCAGTGTGTCTGACTGCCAGCCCCTACCCACCCCTCGGTGGGACAACAACAATACGGAGATGGGAGCGTTGGCACCCTCAAAAGTGGCTTTTCAGTTATTGGGCACCTCGGAGGAAAATAATGATTCCTTGGCCGCCATCACACACGTACACACAAAAACAAAAACCCAAGGCTTATTTTGCTTTTCCCTCCTGACGCCAGCTATGAATTGCTTGGTTCAGAAGGATGTTGTACTTGCCACCGATTGTGTCAGCTGTTGCCCCACCTGTGACGCAGCAAAGGCTCATGGGAGAGTGGCAGTTGACCATGTCTTGGTGGCGCCAGCATGGTTTTACAAACTGTACTGCCCTCTGGAAAGCAGCCTGTGCCTGTGGGCTGCTTTCTGGGGCAGGGACTCGCTTTGCACAGTTTCCCCCTGGCTCCCAAATCACGGGGCCGTGTGATGTTGTTTCTTCGGGTATATTCTGATATGACCGGTGGTTTTTCCGGTTAGCGGCGGACCCCCAATCATGGCGTGGGGCAGAAAGTGAAAAAGGACATTGTCTGGCTGCTTTCACAGCCAAAGGCACCAGGCCAGGTTTGACCTCACTCCTTTGGTTCTATTTGTCAGCCAAACGGGTCTGGCTAAAATATTTAGTCTCCATATACACAATAAACAATCTTGAACCAGAGTCAGGAAAAAGTATAAATAAGCCTAATAGCCCTTTCAGTGGAAATGGCACCAAGCACCAAGCACAGTGTAAGAAGATGATGCTCAGTAAATGTTTCTTGAATAAGGAATTAATATGACAAGGCTAGGAAAGGAGTACTTTCTACCAAATGACTTTAGATACAGTTTAATGGTCTTTTCCTCATGTACCTCTATTCCATTTCCCTGTATTTGTTCAGGGAAGAAATTTGTTCTTCTAAAGAAATTCTAAAGTTATAAAGAAATTTGTTCTTCTGATTGCTACACTAATATTACCTCTATGATTGAGTTTTCCAGATCTCAAAGGATTGGACTGAATTCATATGAAAACAGTTCATGCAATGCTTGGAAACGTGACAGTTTTGATGCTTTTGGCTGCAAATAAGGGAGGACCTGTCAAAACTAATTCAAACAATTCAGATTTATTAATAAAAGTGAAAAAGCAACATGTCTAGAGATGAGCATTTCTGGGGTTGGATCAGCAACGCATCAAAGTCAAAGGTTAAGTAAGATCAATGCTTGTGGAATTTCCTTTTTCTTTCTTCCATGCTTTCAAGATGGCTGTTACCATTCCAAGCATCATGTTTTCCTAGAATGATATCTAAAGCACAACATAAGAGCTTTGTTGAAAGACCTAAAAGACTTCCTGTTATATCTAATTCTCTATAGCTGGGCCATATGCAAAATAAAAACAAATTTCCGTGACTGACTTTGACCCATTGTATTCATTTCCTAGGGCCACCATAACAAAGTACCACACACTGGCGAGCTTACCCAACAGGAATTTATTTTCTCGTGGTTCTGAAGGCTAGATACCTATGGTGAGTGTCAGCAGGGTTGTTTTTGTCTGACGTTTTTCTTCTTGGCTTATAAATGACTTTCTTCTACCTGTGTCTTCACATGGTCATTTCTCTAGGTGTGTCTATGTGTTCATCTCGTCTCATAAATATATCAGTCACAATGGATTAGGGACCATCCTAATGACTTCATTTTAACTTGGTTACCTCTTTAAAGATTCTCTCTCTGAATGTAGATACAATCTGGGGTAACATGGATTAGGACTTCAATATAGTCTGAGTTCTGGGGGAATATCATTCAGCCCATAGTACCCATCATAACTAATTCTCCGGAATTTGGCATATTACTGCTCAGACAATATTGGGGTTTGGTTACTAAGAAAGAAGGAAGAATGTCACAGATATCCTTACTTATTAACATTATTATTTTTTATGTAATTATTTTTGCAGTACCTTCATTTCCCGCAAAAAGAACCAATTTTGAAGAGGCCAATGTTAGAAATGATTCAGAGGAAGCAAAGATCAGGATAACTGAGCACCTCTGTCTCTAGATCTGTCCCTTGACACAGGGCTAGCTAGTATCCACTGAGCGCCTACACTTTAGTAGCCATTGCATGGTAAGGGAAATAAATGGGTTTTCTTAACTAATGGCACAAGGATTTTTCTTAAAGAAGAAAATATCTTGGGCTTGAAAAATTCTTGACAAGCTGCTTTGTGAGAAAGTGATAGTCAGAAGTTCTGAGCTACCGAGAACCAAGATGACAAAAGAGAAGGCTAAACTCCTTTCAGTAAATGATGAACAGGGATTAGGGAATTAGGGGAGAGTGGTGAAGAGGTAAGAAGAAAAAGACAGAATGTTAGAAGGTAGCACAAAGCCTGAAGACCTCAGGAGAAAAGTGGACAGTGACAATACCCTTTGTGGGTGAAGCAAAGTCTTCCTCGAACAAAGAAGTGTTCAGTTTGAATGTATTTTTGTTGGTGTGATGTAGTCCTTTCCTCGGCCACCTTTCTCTGATCATCAGTAAAGCCTACTAAGTACACACCTATCTGATGAAAGTAGAGCTTTAGGGAAGGGGCTGGGCTGCAGCCCTGAAAATGTCATGAACAGATTTGGCAGATGATTCACACATGGAACAGATTCAGCCAAAGCAGGACTTCAGAAGCAGGTATCTGTGAGCTTGAATCAATTTCTACTCCTACCTCCAGGCATGAACAAAAATCTGGGGAAACAGTTTTGATTCTTATAGGACCCTGAAAGGGACATGAGAGTAAGGATACGTTTACCTCAATCTTATCTACACTTTAAGGGGCACGCTGATCCCAGATTTCATGGAGGTTATATATGTATTGTAATTCATTACTTTTTAGAAACAACAGTCCAACCTTATGTTGGATTATGAGTGATTTTAAAATGTTTCTCCACATATTATTCTTTATTTTCTAAGATTTCTGTTTTTAATCACATGATTATAATCGGGAAAACCAACATGAACTTTTAAAAAGATTTTATTCATTTAGGTTAAAAGTTCATTTTGAAATCATATTAAATTGGCATGGAGTTGTAAGAAATAATACGGAGATCTTGTGTACCTTTGCCTGATACAATGTCACAACTGGAATATTGACTTTCATACAAGAAAATACAGAACATTCCATCACCACAGGGGTCCCTCTTGTTCCTCTTTTAGCCATACCCACTTCCCTCCTGCCTCATCCCCTCCTTAATCCCTGGTAGCCACTAATTCTAGAAACAGTTCTCTATTTCTAAAATTTGGCCTTTGAAGAATGTTATATAAATGGAACCACACAGTATGTAAGTAGCCTGTAGGGATTTTTTTTTTCACTTAGCATAATTTCCTGGGGAGTCATCCAGGTCATTGCATGTATCAACAGTATTTTTTTCTTTTCATTACTGAGTAATACTCTATGGTACAGATGTACCAAAGTTTGTTTAAATATTTACCTATTGAAAGATATCTAGGTTGTTTCCAGGAATGGGATATTGCAAGTAAAAGTACTTATTGTGAACTGAATTGTGTCTCCCCAGAATTCCTGTGTTGAAGTCCTAGCTCTCAGGACCTCAGAATATGACTATATTTAGAGATAGGGTCTTGACAGGGGTAATCAAATTTAAAATGAGGTCAGTAAGATGGGCCCTGTTTCAGGGTGACTGGTGTTCTTGTGAAAGCAGAAATTTGGATGCAGGCATGCACAGAAGGCGAAGGCCATGTGAAAATGAAGTCAGAGATTGGGGCGCGGTTTCAGCAAGTCAAGGAGTACCAAGAATTGCACACGACTATGAGAAGGCAGGCAAGAGGCGTGGAACAAAGTCTCTCTAACAGCCCTCAGAAGGAAACAATCTTCTAACACTTCGATCTTGGACTTCTGGCCTCCCAAACTGTAAGACAAAAAATTTCTCTTGGTAAAGCCACCCAGTTTGTGGTGCTTTGTTAGTGCAGCCCTAGCAAACTAATACAGTGCCATAAACATTTGTATATAAGGTTTTGAATGATTACAAGTCTTCATTTCTTTGGGATAAATGCCCAGGAGTACAATTACTGGTTCATATGGTAATTACATGTTTCTTTCTTTCTTGTTTTTTTAAGATTCTATTTATTTTATTTGAGACACACAGAGAGAGAGAGAGAGAGAGAGAGAGGGCACACACACACACACAAGCGGGGGGAGGTGCAGAAGAAGAGGGAAAAACAGACTCCCCACTGAGCAGAGAGCCTGATGTGGGGCTCCATCCCAGGACCCTGAGATCATGACCTGAGCCAAAAGCAGAGGTTTAACTAATCTAGCCACCTCGGTGCCCCAACATGTTTCATTTTTAAAGAATAGCCAAACTATTTTCCAAACTACTTATACCATTTACATTCCCCCCAGCAATGTGTGAGTGATCCAGTTTCTCTGAATCCTCTCCAGCATATGGCGTTGTCACTTTTTTTTTTAATTTTAGCCATTCTAATAGGTGTGTTGTGATATCTCATTATGGTGTTAATTTGAATTTCTCTAATGGCAAATGAGGATGGACATCTTTAATGTGCTTGGTTGGTTGTTTTTACTGTTGAGTTCTGAGAGTTTTTATATATTCTAGATAATAGTCATTTGTTGTATATGTGGTTTGCAAAGATTTTCTTCCAAGCTATAGCTCGTTCTATCATCCCCTAATAGAGTCTCTCTAGAACAAAAGTTTAATTTTGATGAAGTCCATTTTATCATTTGTTTCCTGTTATGGATCACACTTTAGTGTCAATAAGAATTCTTGCCTACCCCAGGATACCGAAGACTTTTTCCTATTTTTGAAAGTTTTTTAGTTTTCTATTTTCCATTTTAGTCCATGATCCATTTGAGCTGATTTTTGTTTAAAATGTGGGGATTAAGTTGAAGCTTATTTTTATTTTTAAAAATTTTTTGGCTTATAGATGTCTAATTAGTCCAGCACCATTTGTTTAAAAGGATGGCTTTCTCCCATTGAATTGTTTCCGCACCCAAGTCAAAAATCAGTTGGGCATATTTTTGTGAATCTATTTCTTAGTTATTTATCCTGTTCTACTGATCTATGTGTCTATTCTTCCAACAATATCAAATTGTATTGATTAGTGCAGGTACAGATTAAGCTATATATCAGGTAGAGTGATTTCTACCACTTTATTATTCTTTTCTCCTCTACCGATGTCTTTAATTAATGTATTTGGACCCTTTACATTTTTGTAAAGTATTTTGATATCTTAACATTTGATATCTTAACAATCTAACATTTTGATATCTTAGGGTTACATTTGAAATTTTTTTTTTTTTTTTTTTTTTTTTTGCTTTGCTTTTATTCTGGTGTTTTTGTTTGTTTCTATTTTCTTTTTTTCCTGCCATTCTCTGGGTTAATTGAACATTTCGTAGAATTCCATTGCCATTTTTCTATAGTATTTTTAAAAAATTTTATCTCTTCCTGTAGTTGTTTTAGTGGTTGCTCTAGGTTTTACATTACATATACATAACATCACTCTTTACTGGTGTCATTTTACCAATTTGAGTGAAGTATATAAACTTTGTCTCCCTTTGTATTTCTTAACCTTCCCCATTTAAAATATAATTTTCTTAAATATTTTCTCTACATGCACTTAGATCCATATCAGTGTTATAACTTTTGCTTCGATTGTGTAAAATAATTTAGAAAACTCCAGAGAAGGAAAGTCTATTTTTATTGGTGCGTATTTTTGCTTACCAGATTCTTTCTTTCTTTCTGATATTCTAAGATTTTTTCTTTTATCATTTTTTCTCTGTTTAGAGAACTTCCTTAGCCATTTTGTTATGGTAGGTTTTCTGATGACAAATTCTCTTAGTTTCCTGTTCCTGAGAATGTCTTGATTTCCCTTTCCCTGCTGAAGGATATTTTCACTGGACATTGGATTCTGGGTTGACACTTCTTTCATTTAAGTAGTTGAAAAACGTGCCTCTATAATTTCTGCTGGGAAATCCAACTGTAGTTTGATTGGTGTTTTTCATATAGTTATGGTTTTATTTCTCTTTTGCTGCCTTCAGTATTTTTTTCTTTGTCTTTTGTTTTTAAGACTTTGACTCTGATATGTCTTGGTGTGAATTTCTTTGGGGTTTTCCTCTTTGGGAGTTTCTCAGCTTTTTGAATCTGGAGGTTTATGTGTTGTTTTGGGGTTTGTTAATTTTGGGGGGACAAATTTGAGAAATTTTCAGGCACTATGTCTTCAAATAATTTTTTATTCCCATCCTTTCCTTTTCTTCTAGAACCCCAAAGACACAAACGTTATATCTTTTTTTATATTCCTACAGTCCTTGAGGCTTTGCTCATTTTTTCTCAGTCTGTTTTTTTCTGTTGTTTGGATTGGGTAATTTCTGTTGTTCTTAAAGTTTGCTAATTAATCTGTCCTCTCCATTTTACCATTGAATCCATGCATTGTATTTTTTTAAGCTAAGTCACTGTATTTTTTAATTCTAAAATTTCAACTTGGTTCTTTTTTGCATTTTCTATTCCTCACTGAGAGCTTCTATAAAGAAATCATTGGCACTTTCTTGGTTTCATGTGTTTCATTTGTGTGCATAATTGCTCATTAAAGCCTTTTTATGATGGCTGCTTTACAATATTTGTCAGGTCATTCTAACATCTCTGTCATCTCAGTGTTGGCAACTATGATTGTCTTCTTTTATTCAATTTGAGGTCTTCCTGGTATTTGGCATGATTTTTTTTTATTAAAACCTGGATATTTTGGGTACTATGTTATGACAGATCAGATCTTATTGAAACACTCCATTTAAGTTTACTTTCTCTGAATCCACTTTGATAGGGGTGGAGCAAGAAGGCAGTGTGTTGTTACTGTTATGTAGTGGTAGAAACTAGGTTCCCAACTTGACCGCCAATGACACACAACAGGTGGCTCTTCATTAGGTAGAGTTGGGAATTCTGGTTTTCTTTTCTATCTTTTTTTTTTTTTTAATCTGAACCATTTGAAAGTAAGTTGCGAAACATAACAACTTCAGTATGTTAAAAACAATATTCTTTAACATAACCACGGTACAATTATCCAAATCAGGAAATTAACACTGATACAATAACATTTAATCTTATAATTACCAATTGTCCCACTTGTTCTTTGTAGCATAAGAAAAAAATAATCTTGGATATTTTATGGGGAAGTATGTCCTCTCATATTGGACCCTGAGATTTTCTGTATTATTTTATGGGGCAATAAATTCCCTGGTTCTCTTTCTTTTTTTTGTTCTTTTTTTGTTCACCAAATTCACCCTGATTTTTGATCTTTGCAGGTACTTTATAGTCAGCCAGCCTAGAATCTCTTTACTTGTATCTAACTAGATTTTTACTTGTACCAGTATTTGTTAGGGAAGGAAAACAGTCATTCTAAGTAATACAGGAACAATATTTTATACAGAATATAGACTATATAGAATATTGAATTCTATGTAGGGTATAGAATATATGAGATACTGAGTTCTATATAGAATAGAGAATACTATTTTAATACAGGAATTAAGGATTAACTGAGAAAGGAAAGATTAGAAAGGGTGGAATCAAAAAATCAGAGAAACAACTTGAAACTCTATAGTAAGTAGTTACAAAAGTTTCACCAGGAAATTGCTGCAACTCTTGAGTCTCAGAAAATTCTTAATCACCTATCTTGGTTAATAACCTACTCTTGGCCACCAGTGTGGCCACCTTTATCTCCCAAATCACTTCTGCCTACCAAAATGTCATGTGAGTTTTTCTTATTGGCAAACACTAATGTATATTCACATTAACAAAGGGGATTCCAGAAAATATAGTTAGATGACTTCTGGTTTATCTAAGTCTCCTGATGAGTGAATGGTGCCCTGTAATAAGAGAGGTAATGGATGGGAAAACATCCAACTGCCCCAGGCAAACTGTCTTTCTGGAAAATTACTCATATAGAAATGCATTGCTAAATTCTGCCACTGGACCTGTGACAGAGATAATTGGTTCTCCTTTTCCCATGATAATGTTGGACTTGGTTTTGTTATCCTCACTTTTCCCAACTGATTCACCTTGAAATGTTATCTAAAAAAGACATCTATAGTATTATCTAATCAACACCCTCATTTCTTTTACGAATTGTTTTTTTCCCCCATTCCAACTAACTGGTTTTAATTGGGACTACCATGACTTTCCATGACCTTGATTCCATCCTTGGCCATAGTTTATTGGTCCAAAAATGGCATATTACTCAAGTTGGAATAATCAATGTTTTGTTTCCTGGGAACAGTTTATTGGTCTAAGTGTAGGTCCCTGATCAGATGAGGCAATCAGAATTATTTCTAAAATTTTTCAAAATGTAATTGAGAGAAAGCGTTAGTTGTTGTCTTCTGCTGGGAACTTCAAGAAATTTGACAGCTCAATTTCCTCTTCTTTGGAACATCCCCTTTACAGTGAGAGGAAAGAACTGTGACACATAGAGAAAAAGAGCAAAAAAAGAAAAAGACATAGAAAAAGAGAGGGGTGTGGTCATGTTCAAGTCCCTGATTCTAGTTGTTACAAAGTCCAGCTTCATCTGTCCTTTTCTCATTACTTGCTCTCTCAAATCTTATTTAGTTATGGGAACCAATTACCTTCCACTCTGTTTTTTACTAAACTGATTCAAACCAGGTTTTTCACTTGGGCACACATATTGTCAGAACACTGGACCAAGTGCAATCTAACTCACATTTTTAAAGCTTCCCAAACCACTTATTTTGAAGAGTGGTCATTGGTCCTACTTACAAACATTGCCTCTACTTTTTCCAATGGAGTCTTTCAACAATCAAAGTTGATTCTTCAGGTTTGAGTGTTATTGTTCTATGTTATGGACATTATATATATGCCTTTACATATCTTGTTCAATTTAAATTTTCTAAGAACCCAACTGGTAAAGATTTTTGTTCATATTTTAAAGATGAAAAAAACAATGGAGGCTTTAGATAAATTGAGTAATGTCTCACAGGTTATCCAAAAAGTAAGTGAGATCTTAGTTCAGGGATTTGGCTTTCATATAAAGTACTTTTCTGTGATTTGGAAAGAGGTACCCTGCTGTTGGGCACAGCTCTGAACCATGATGCACAGCTTGGTGAACAATGTATGAATTAGATTTCAGGCTTCACTTGTCCTTACCTCATGTTTGTCCTTGTGCAGTGAAAAACCTTGGTAGCCATTACATGGTACCCGACAGAGTTCATGTCTTAGAAAGAATTGGACTTTTGGCATTAAGTCCGTTACTTTTTTTTTTTTTTTATTTGACCATAAAGCTTTTATTTTTCATTTCCACAAACGGCTTAATTTTATGATATGGCTAGAACAAATGAAGACTACATCAGTCAGTATAGACTAAGATGTGCTATGGTAACAACTCTAAAATCTTAGTAATTTAGCATAACAAAATTTTACCTAGTGCTCAAATTCTACTGAAATTCCAGGTGTTTCTCCCTAGTAACTGTCCATGATGTGCCAACTCAGTATCTTAGGCTGCTTAGATCTTATGGTACTTCCGTATGGATACATACTTCTGTAATTCCTATGGAAAAGGAAAAGCCAAGCCATAGTTTCAGGCACCTGCAAGTAAATTACTTCCACATGGAAATTGCTTATCACTTCAACTCATATTTCATGTTGAAATCAAATCACATGGCTATGTCCAAGTTCAAGAGGTGGATTAGTGCGGTCTTCTATGTACTCAGAAGTAAAGGATACTTAGATATCAGTGAACAGTAGTGATGGTTACAATGTGGACTTACAGTTGGAGTTAATGATGATTCAGGCAGCTAAGTATGTTGCCCCCATAGTCTTGGATCAGAACACTGTTAGTCAGTACAAAGGAAAATATTCTTTCTCTCTATCTGTCTGCTTTGCCATTACTTTGATCACTAGGCTTAGGAAAGTCAAAAATAAATAATGCTATTTCTTTCTATTTTGCCTGGCATTATAGATGACTTACTTTTGTATAATACCTCTTCTGAGTTAGAAAATCTAATGTTGAAGTTAATGATAGAATACTGTTTATGCAGCTTGTCACAAAGTGTTGTTGTAAACCTCACACAAAATAAAGCTTTCGAAAGGGCTGGGCACACTTTAATATCTTAAGTTTTATCATTTTTTCTTTGGAATCCTACCAGAAGCATTTCTGATGACTTTTCAGAGGAAAGGTGAGTGGATGATTCATTAAAGGGCATAAACCCCCATTTCCGAACAATCTAAAGGCACTCTTGCCAACAGACTCCGATGAGCATTTATTTATTCAGTAAAAGACCCAGTTAAGTGTGGCAGGGTAGAATGGGCTTGGGGTATAAGGTAAGGGGGATCAGAACAAGTCAGTGATAAGCATGTGGTTCAGATGGAAAAATAAAGCATCCTATAGTGTAAATGTGAGCCTGCTGAGATCTGCTCTGTGATTCTCTCTAATAACGGAGTCGAGAGGTGTTAATGAGCATGACACAGGGCACACAGCCATCAAGTGAATTAGTCATAGCTTGATTCTTTTATGTGCCTTGTCTAATGGCAAACATTACCCAGCAATCACAGCAGCAGCACTCTCATATGGAGCAGAAGGTGTGGAAGGGAGTAATGAGGCTGCCTAAAGACTGTTTTACAGAGCCCTGCACCAATTCACAACAGATAATAGAACTCAAAGCCAGACAGATAATAGAAGCGACAGCCATTTATTGCTAAGAGACTGTCTGAATATTTGTGTGTAAAGCAGCCCACTCCAAGTTCTTTAATCACATTTCCTGAGAAAAAGTGGCAAAGAGGAAAGCCACGTGGCAGGCTACTTCCATTAGTGTACTCTAAATGAGTATAAAGAAGAGGAATTAGTAGATACGAAGAAAAGAATACTGACAGAAACTGCCGATCAGAAACAGAAAATGGCTGTTTGACTCCAGTAAATTGGGACATGTTCTCCTTGTGGGTAGGGCATGGTATTGGAAAAAAAATCTCATCCTAGAGTTATTCGATATTCAGGATTATTAAAAGAATCTTAATTTACAATTCTTTGATTCCTGAAAGATAGGATGGCTCACCCAGACCCCGTTCTCTCTTACTTCATGCTTAGACTTTAGAACTTTTTCTATATTGTGGATAGTAAACAGGGACAGAGGTACTTGGTAAAGGCCTAAGGAATGGAATACATAATTTTCCATAAGTTTTATAAGCACAAACATCTCTTATTCCTTATCTTTTGCCAAAAGGACCCCAAATGGAAGCTTAGGTGATGCCTCCTAACATAAAGTAAAATTCGGGAGCTTTGTTTTCGTATTTTTTCCCCACTGAATCTGGCAATCATGTTTTCTCTTCTGGTGTAATATTTTAAGAGGGACATTAACCAGATGAAGTGCATCCAAAAGAAGATATCTAACTTGTTACTGGAATGTAAAACTATATCATTTAAAAATGGTTGGAGGATGTGGAGAAGAATTTTGCATGGGGAGGATTGTGAATAGGTAGCTTGACACCAGTATTCAAATACTGATTACTTTCTTGTGAAAGAAGAATTCTGTAGGACTTTAGGGAGTAGAGAAGGATGAATACAGCAAAGTTAGAGTACGCTGACCTTAACCTGATTATAGGGAATGATTTGGCAGTGATTAGAGCTGTCTAGGAATTGAATGGACTGTCTGGAAGGAATAGTGATCTCCTGTCAGTGAAGACATTTAAGCAGGAGCCAAGTAACCACTTGAGAGGGATATTATAGAGAAAAATTAACCTGGAGAATTTCCTAATTGACGTAAAGCCCACTTCAACCCAGAGGGTCTGTGGTATTCCTCTTGTTATTAGTTTCCTCAGGGGAGTCCTTGATGCATGTAACCAGGAGATAAGCAAGGATATAAGCAAGGATGAAAAAATGGAAACTTTAAAGGCTATGTCTAAAATAGTTTTTCTTCTCTTCTGAAGTCAGAAAGACTTCCATGTTTACATTGTTATGATTACAAAAGCAAGGTTTATTTTTGAAATAAATAGTAATCATGATGGTTTGACTTTTAGTACAATTCTTTGTTTTTCCTGAAGTTAGTAATTGCCTTATTTATTAATCTTCTTCATTTTCAAGTACACATAGCTAATTAATTTCCATATGCTCTTACAGTTTTATAAAATATTCTGCATTATTATTTTATACACAAATGTACTAGGTGATTTATCAAGTCCACATGTAACAATTTAGTACCCAACACTGTTAGCTGCATATCCAAAGTCCATTCTCCTTTTATCTCTCATTTTTTTTTTTTTAAATTTATTTATTTACTTGAGAGAGAGAGTGGAGAAGCAGGCTCCTCACTGAGCAGGGAGCCTGATGTGGGGCTTGATCCTAGGACCCTGGGATCATGACCTGAGCCTAAGGCAGATGCTTAACCAGCTGAGCCACCCAGATGCCTCTGTCCTTTTCTCTTTAGTGGAAGGTAATAATAATAAATAATAATTTGCAGCAATATGTAGAACTTTAAAAAAATCATTTACTAATCTCTCTTACAGGAAATGTCATCCATAAGATACTCATAAGATCGATAATATACTTCTCTTTCTCTTTATTCTCCTTCTCCCCTCTATATTTCTTTCTTGCTGAATATACTGATTTTATGCAAAAAATGGAGCAGGCTTTATATTACATGAGGCAACCATGAAAATAAAAGATATAAGGAGCAAAGAATAGAGACTTGGGTGTTAGTGGCATTACAAAACTCAGTCCAAGACTGAGATATCTTCAGATATCTGGCTAAATGTGGGGGGGAAAATTATGTGATTCAATCACTTTCATCAGCTCTCTAAGATATTCAACTAAATGTAACCCTAACTGATACCAATGGCATTTTGAATCAGTGAATTTCTCAATAAATAATGTTGGGACAAGTATCTAGTTATTTGGGGAAAAAATGAAGTAGAATCTTAACTTTTTAAGAGATAATTTATTTTTAATTGAGAAAGAGAGAAGGAGAGTATGGGGGTGGGGGCAGAGGGAGAGAATCTTCAAACAGACACCCTGGTGAGCACAGAGCCTGTTGGGGGCTAGATTCCAGGACCCTGAGATCATGACCAGAACCAAAATCAAGAGTCGGACACTTAACTGACTGAGCCACCCAGGCGCCTCTTTACTTCACTATCATACCAAAATTAGTCTTGAATGGAATAGCAGTATAAACTGAAATAAATAATGACTAAGCTTAATCATACAAAATTTAAATTTTCTATATAGATGCTCAAATAAAACAAATGATTAATTGGCAGGAAAATTGTTGCTACACTGAACTATAAAGCTAAACTCCTTTCTATATAAAGAGTGCTATAATAAAAACAAAATTTCCATAATAGAAAGGTTGACAAAGGAAACACACAGTTCTAAGAAAAAAGAAAGATATTTGAGAAAAGCCTCTCACAAAATAGACTGAATAAATAAATAAAATAACTAATAAAAAGGAACTTGAAAAAAAGAGACATATGGAAGAAGCCAATTAAAATATTATAAAGAATTTCCTCAGAGAGATAAGAGAAAATGGAACACTGTGGAAATAACAAAAAGATGTTGCATACATTTAAAGACAAAACAAACAGAAACACCAGAGAACAAGACAAAGCTTTTGAGAAATTAAAAAAATATAGTAATGAAAAATAAAAAACATGATAATAAAAATGACTGAAAAATAGTTGGGATATAAAATTAAAGAAATAACCCAGTAATTAGAATGAAAACACAAAGAGATGGTCAATAGAAAAATACAAAATTGAAAACTAAACCATAAACTCCAACCTTCACCTAATAGAAGCTAGTAGAAAGAAAGACCAGAGTGTACAGTGGAGAAGAAACTGTCCAAGTCACAATTTTGTTAAATCTTCTCAATCCAAAAGATGTGACACTTAGATTGAAAGTGTACATGGGTTGCCTGTCATGAACAAAAAAAGTCTAGAATACCATGGACAAACACATGTTTCTAAGCTACTGGAAGAGAGGAAACTGTCCCATACAAAGGATCAGAAATCAAAATGGCATATGCGTCTATGCCTACTTCCTATTTTATTATGTCTTTTACTCTGGAAAAGATGTTGAAATTCATCAAATACATTTTCTAGTGAAATTGATTCTTAAACTATGAGAAGGTGGTCTTGTTGATATCTCTTAGCTACAGGCAATGTTACCCCAAGAGTGACTTAGTGTGAGAGGACTGGTGAATTGGCATAAATTCTATCTTCATTGCTGGAAGAACAGAGGAACTGAGGTTCATCAGTACCAGTATGGTGTACTTTTTCATTTACATCATTTTTGTTTTCCTCCCTCTCTCCATTCATTTTTCCCCCTATGGAAAATATTGTCAGAAGTTGGCACAAGTACAAGAACCTCTAGGCTAAGAAGCATCGATTCTGTTCCCATATATGCCACTCTCCCCAGGGGCTATCTCACTGTAATCACATGGCCCCCATCATATGGTTTCCTTTAAACATTCTTAATTTCTGGATAGTGAAGAAAATTGAACCTGGGATTTTAAAATATATCAAACTCTGAGGAAAGCTGTAGGGGAATAAAGTCAAAGATAAGAAAAATATGAAGTTTTGCTTACAAAGTACAGTGTGAAGCTGTACTTTGATCTTTTAGAGTGACTGACTGATTATCCTGGTTTGCCAGGGCCTGAAGAGGTTTCCAGGGCATGGGAATTTCAGTATTAAAAGTGGGAGAGCACCAAGTAAATTAGAATGAGTTGGTCCCTCTAGATCTTACCCAACTAGCTCACTAAGATACCCACCCTTCAGCCTCAATGAACTAGCACAACAGCTCAGGTTCCTAAAAAAAGTCCTTATCTCTCTAGCTCCTGGGAATATCTCCAGGGAAGGCACTTTTGAACATTACAATCCAGTAGCTATCTCTGATGCATCTCTATGCCTATATCACCTATTATAGAGAGATTTCCTCCTTTGCAGTTCATTTGTGATCTTCCTTATGCTACACCCCTCTCTCCCATCCCCTCCACTCCCACTCCTTCCACCCTTGATTTCTGGATTTCTGGTTTAAGGTCTATGATTCTTCTTCCCCAATTTATTTTACCCTAGAGATAGACCCTTCTTCTACATACCAGGATTTAAGTTTACTCTTGGAGGCTGTGATATAGTATAAAAATATATTTGGTCTTTTGTCTTCATTCCTGCGCAGAGCTCCTAAAAGCTTGGAATTTCCTGAGTGATAGGAGTATATTTTGTTATTCACAACAAGCTCCTTCAGAGCACAGCTGAGTTTATGCTGATGAAGTGACTTAGGGTGGGGACCCTAGATGCACTAAGGACGGAGCTGATCAAGAGAAAGACCTAGTGAATAGAGGACCAGAATTCTCAGCCAGTCAGGAACCTCCAGGAAGGGGTGGGGCAGGGCTGGAGATAGAGCTCTATAAAAATGTTCCAACAATAAGCTTCAGAGGTAGAAATCCTCTGTAGAAGGCTGGCAAGGTTGGCATGAACACATCAAGGTGTTGGGAGAGTAGCGTGCCTAAGAAGGGCATGGAGCTTTGCCTACTTGATCCTCCCCCCCCACCCCCAGTGCTTTGTCCTGTGTATCTCTTCTATCTGGCTGTTCCTAAGTCTTAGCCTTTATAATGAACTGGTAATAATAAGTAAAGCATTTTCCTGAGTTCTGTAAGTTGTTCTAGAAAATTACCAAATGTTGTGGGGGATGGAGAGAGTGGGCTATGAGAATCTTCAAATTTGTAGCCAAGTCAGACAGAAGTGTGGATAATCTGAGGATCTGATATTTATGGCTGACATCTGAAGTGGGGACAGTCTTATAAGACTAAACATTTAAACCTGTGGAGTCTGACACTAAATCTGGGTAGTTAGTATAAGAATTGAATTGAATTGTAGATCATCCAATTGGTATCATAACTGGTTAGCATGTGAAAAACAAAACAAAACCATGCACTTGGTGCCAGAAGTGTTATGAGTAAAAACATTTCAGGGGCAAATTTAAAAATTCATATTCATTCAGCCATTCACTCACTTGTTCAATTAAAAATGTGTAGAGTTTTTACTACATGCCAAGCACTATCTTAGGTGCTGGGGGTTTAGTGGTTTAAAAAAAAAAAAAAACAACCATCTTATTTTTGCTGCTATGGAATTTATGTTCTTATGGAAGTAAAAAATTAACAAATAAACATGTAAGTATAAGAGTAACATAGTTTGGATGTGAATAAAATCAAATAGTGTGATGGGATAAACAGTAACGGGGTATATTTTAAACTGGGTTTGTGAGGAGGTAGAATGTGAGATGTAGCTGGAAACATGAGAAGGAGCCAGTAGTGAGAAGATGTAGGGAAAGGAAGAGTGATTATAGAGACTGCCAATTGGCTTGTTTGAAAAACATCTAGAGGAGCATGGCTGGAACATAGGAAACAAAAATGGTATTATGTGATATTGGAAAGGTAAGAAAGAACCAGAGTATGCTAGTGCTTGGAGGGCCATGAGAAAGAATCTGGGTGAAGACACTACAGTTGACGCTTACAATACTGGTGTGAACTACATGGTCCACTTATATGCAGATTTTTTACAGTACACTACTGTAAATGCATTTTCTCTTCTTTATGATTTTCTTAATAACATTTTCTTTTCTGTAGCTACTTTATTATAATAATATACTATACGATACATATATAGAATGTGCGTTAATTGACTTTATGTTACTGGCAAGTTGGTGGTCAACAGTAGGCTATTAATAGTTAAGTTTTGGGGGAATCAAAATCATACAGAACTTTTTGACTACATAGGGAGTCAGTGCCCTTAACCCCTTTGTAGTTCAAGGGTCAAATCTAGATGATTTTTAGTAAGAGAGTGATGTGGTCTGAATTATATCGAAGGTATATATCTTTTGACTGCTGTGTGTGAAAGATCATAGGAGTTGAGAGTAGGGGTAGTGAGACCAAATTAGGGATTTGAGGTATTGAGGTTGTTCAAGTAAATGTAAAAGTTGGCTGGTTCTAGAATGGGAGGGAGAAAGTGGCCATATTTAAGACTGATTCTGGATTTAGAGATTATTGGATTTGCTATTGGATGGGGTCAGTAGGGGCGAGGAAAAAAGAATTAAAGATGTCTTCTGCACTTTTGGTGTGAGCAGCAAGTGGCTGTTGGTGTCTGAACATAATTCACTGATCATACCATTCATGGCATTCATGTAGCCTGTAAGAGCTACAGAAAAAGGGATACATTGCTGAAGTGAGCAGAGCATTTCCAAATGGTAGTAAATATTCCTCCACCACAATATGGGCATGTGCATAGAGTTTAGGAGCAGTAGCTATGGAGACACATGGCTTGACTTTGTATTATTCCATCCTGCCACTTACTATGGATATAGGTTAACTTCTTTGCCTCAGTTTTCTTATGGAGGATATAATAAGTAATACATAGCTCACACGATTTTGTGAGGATTAACTAAGGTAACACATGTAAAGCACTTAGAAAAATATGTGGTGAGAAATGATATTCTATTTATTAAGTACTTTAAACAGCTGCATGATATTCCATTATGTGATGTATTAGAGTTCATATAATTGATCTTCCCCTTTGTCAGACATTTGGATTATTTCTAATAGTCTCTATTAGCTATGGTTCCATACTGAACAATTTTCATGTAGAGAAATATTTTTCCACTATCATGATTATTTAGGAGAAATTCCTACTGTTGATTTGCTGGCTCAAATTATGTGGGACATTTAAGATGCAGGATTTAAGGCTTTTGCTACTTACTGCCAAAAGTTATACCAATTTAGACTCCCACTAGCCATGTATTTTCTCTTAGTCTAGCCAAACTTTGATATCATCATAAAAAAAAAAGAAAACACACTTACCAGATTGATGGAAGAAAATAACATGTCCTTATTAATTAAGGAATTATTGAATGGATTTAAAGCTTTATAATAAAGTTGACCATTGATTATTTTTATATTGGAGTATTTGGCATTTTTATTTCAATTTGTAATAGCTATTTACCTGCTACATATGCTTTAATCGAGGTTAGTCAGTTGGTTGTTGAATTCAGTGTGTACATCTTTTACATCTTCCGTTCCCATACTGATATCCTATAAATATCAACCATGTTTTTAAAGGTTAATTAAACTGAAAACTTTTTAGCATATGATAGAAGTTTAATATATGGGGTTTTGTTTTTCAAAATAGTTAATTTGCTTGATATACTTTACTCGACTGTTGAATCTTTTATTCTCCAATTTAAAATACTTTCCCTAAAAATTATTGAGATATACTTACAGAAATTTATATCTAAATGTACATGAGTAAATTTTTTTAAAAAATGGAATGCACATGCCCTGTTTTAATGTAAAAAAAATTATTATCATATATGTTCAGCTCTGTTTTTGAGCTTTTCCCTCTATTCTATTTACCCATCTCTGTGGTTCTATACCACTATTTAAAGAATTGTAGCTCTTTAATCCATTTAATATCTGGGTTTGTAAGTCCCCCAATGTATTCTCATTTGAAAAAGACATTCAAGTTTGGACTGGAATGTTATTAAATTTCAAGATGAGTTTTGGAGAATGTTAACAGCATAATACATCAAATCTCCCCAATCAGGGTCATATATTCATTTATTCAGGTGTTCCTCAGGTTTAGCAACTTTTGAGTGGCAATATATAAGCTAGAAATACAAACAACAAAACCAAAACAAAAATAGAACAAAGAAACCAAAAGAAAGGACAGGGGAATGAGAAGGATAAGAAGAATTTTTTTTCCCCCTGAGGAAAATTTTTTATCTTTTTAATTTTCAACAATTCTACACATTACTCAGTGCTCATCAGGATAAGTGTACTCTTTAATCTTCTTCCCCTGTTTCACACAATCACCCACTCTCCTCCCCTCTGGTAACCAGCAGGTTTTTTGTTTGTTTGTTTGTTTTTTATAGTTAAGAGTTTGCTTTTTTGTTTGTGTCTTTTTCTTTGTTTTGTTTCTTAAATTGTTCTTTATTTTTTGGATATCCATTACTGGTTTCTGATTTGTGGTTACCATTAAGCTCGTATATAACATCTTCTGCATATATCAGTCTGTATTAAGTTGATGGTTGCTTAAGTTTGAGCCCATTCTTTACTCCCCAGTCTCCCCACAGACATTTTAGATATATGGTGTCATACTTTACATCATTTTACCTTGTGAATTCCTTGAATGATTTTTACACATATACCTAATTTTACTGCTTTTGTGTTTCCTACTTTTCTTACTCTTCCTTATGGTCTTTCCTTTCCACTCAGAGTTTCCTTTAACATTTTTTGTAGGGCTGGTTTAGTGGTGATGAATTCCTTTAACTTTTGTTTGCCTGGGAAACTCTTTATATCTCCTTCTATTCTGAACTATAACTTTGCTGGATAAAGTATTCTTGGTTGCAGGTTCTTTCCTTTCAGCACTTTGTATATATCATTCTACTCTCTTCTGGCTTGCAAAGTTTCTGCTGAAAAATCAGCTGGTAACTTTATGGGGGTTTCCCTTGTACATAATAGTTTTCTTTTCTCTTACTGCTTTTCTTTTTCTTTTTTTAATGTATTTTTTATTTTTATGATGCTTTTAGCCACTGTATAGTACATCATTAGTTTTTGATGTAGTGTTCAGTGATTCATTAGTTAGGTATAACACCCAGTGCTCATCACAATAAGTGACCTTTCCTGCTGCTTTTAATATTCTTTCTTCATCACTACTTTCTGCCATTTTAATTACTATGTGTCTTGGTGTGGACCTCCTTGGGTTGATTTTGTTGGGGACTCTCTGTGTATCCTGGATCTGAATTTCTGTTTTCTTCCCCAGATTTGGGAAGCTTTTTCTCTCTCCTTTTCTTTGGGAATCCCTATAGCATGAATGTTATTATGCTTGATAGTGTCAATGAGTTCTCTAAGTATACTTTCATTTTTTTTATTATTCTCTCCTACTTAGCTTGATTGTTTTCCATTATTCTATCTTCCAGGTCACTGATCCATTCTTCTGCTCCCTATAGTCTACTATTCATTCCATCTAGTGTATTTTTAATTTCAGTTCTTGAGTTCTTTGTCTCTAGTAGGTTCTTTTTATGTTTCCCATTTCTTTGTTAAGTGTCTCAGTGAAGTCTTCCACTCTTTTCTCAAGTCCAGTGAGTATCTTATGACCATTATTTTAAATTCTTTATTAGGCATATCACTTATCCCTGTTTCATTTAGTTCTTTTAGTGTGGTTTTGTTCTGTTCTTTCATTTATCCCATATATTCTTCTGACTCCTCATTTTGTCTAACTTTCAGTGTCTGTTTCTATGTGTTAGGAAAGTCAGCTATGTCTCCTGCTCTTGAAAGTAATGACCTTATGAAGAAGAGGTCCTGTAATGCCCTGCAGTGCAGTGTCCCCTGTTTACCAGAACCTGGTTCTTCAGGGGGTTTCCTATGATTTGTTGCACACACCCTGATCACCCTGATGTTGTGGCTGAGCCACTTTTGCCTTCAGTCCAATCATCTGAAGTGGCTTTCTTTGCCTATTGTGAGTAGGATTTGGTCCCTGTGTTGTGAGTGTAAGTCTGGGGCCATCTTAGGCTTGCATTGAGTCAGACCAGGCATTTGCCAGAGATGTGGTAACACAGAACTGCAGGGTACTGTCCCTGTTGTCTCCTGAGAGAAGCTTTCATTGGTGGGTGGAGCCTGTAGTCAAACCAGATGGCTGCCCCTAGTCCACTGCTGGGGCTGCAGTCGAACTGCTGTGCATGGTTATCCTCCCCTTTCCCCTGGGGCAGGAGGCACCTCGGAGCAGTGCTGGTCCCTACTGGAACTGCTTGTATACTACCAGGCTTATTGCACTATTTGAGATAAAATCTGGCCAAGGGCATATTGGAGAGGGCAGGTCCAAAAGGGAACACAGAGGTGGGCCTGCAGTGTCAGCAAGGTTAGCATGGGTCTGCTGTAGAAGGATATCTGGAGTCAAGGCATAGCTGGAGGGGGTGTATCCACAGGAAAATGCAGGATAGGGTGCACTCTTAGCAAGTTAGGTAGCAAGCGCTGGTGTTGTGCTTGTTCCCATAAGTGTCCCTGTGTCTAGGCTGTGGGGCAGGGGAGGGAAATGGTTCCTGCCAGCTCTTTTTTTCTTGGAGAAGTCTCCCAATGATCCCTGTCCCTCCAGTGCATGCACTGAGATTAGTAAATAAATCCCCCTCCTGTATACCCCAGGCATTTTTCAAACTGGTGCTTCTATGCTGTGTCTCGATAAGGCTGTTTGTTGTGCTGTCTCTTTAAGGGCAGAGAGTTTACCCTCCTGGCTCTCCTAGACCTGAGTCCACTGATGTTTAAAGTTCTAGGTGTTAAGCCCCGCTGATTGTAAGAACTCATGATATTTGGTCTGCTTGGTTTTCAAAGCCATTATGTTATGGGAATTTGTCTTCCTGTGAGGGCTCCCTGGTGTGAGGGTTAGTTTCTTTCCCCTTTCTGCACCGGAGGTGTCTCTCCCTCCTTTGGATAGCCCTGTGGTCTGTTTAGCTCCCGACTATGTCTCCGCCCTTCCTATCCTCTTTGATGTGGCCTCTTCTCTACATTTAGCTGTGGAGAGTTTGTTCTGCCAGTCTTTGGGTCATTTTTCTAGGTTATTTACACCAATGTGAGTGTTATCTAGTTGTATCCATGGGATGAGGGGAGCTCAGGGTCCTACTTGTCAGCTTCCCCGGTAGTCTATTCATTTTTTAGATTGTAGTAAAACATATATTACATAAAGTTTATCATTTTAATCATTTTCAAGTGTACACTTCAGTGGTATTAAATGCATTTATGATGTAAAACCTTCAATACCATCCATCTCTATAACCCTTTTCAAATTATAAAGCTGAAACTCTATACTCATTAAGCAACAACTTTCCATTCTCCTCTCCACTCACACCTTGGCAAATACCATTCTATCTGTTTCTATAGTTTTAACTACTCTAAGTATCTCAGAAAATTGGAATCATACATTATTTTTCTGTGACTGATCTATTTCTCCTAAGATAATATTATTCGTTTCATCCATGTTACAGAATATTACAGAATTTCCTTTCTTTTAAAAACTGAGTATCATTTCAATGCATGTATATACTACCTTTTGCTTATATATTCATCTGCTGAAGGACACTTGGGTTGCTTCTAAATTTTAGCTTTTGTGAATAATGCTGCAATGAATATATATCTCTTTGAGACCCTGTTTTCAATTCTTTTAGGTATATATCCAGAAGTGAAATCACTGGATCATATGTTAATTCTATTTTTAACTTTTTAAGAAAGTGCCCTTCTGTTTTCCACAGTGGCTGTATCATTATACTTTCCCAAAAAATGGTGCACAAGGATTCCAATTTCTCTACAAACTCCCCAATATTTGTTTTTGTTCTTTTCATGGTAGCCATTGTAATGGGTGTAAGGTGGTATCTCGTTGTAGTTTTGCTTGCATTTCCTTAATGATTTGTGATATTGAGCATTTTTTCATGTGCTTATTGGTCATGTGTCTATCTGCTTTGCAGAAATGTTTATTTAAGTCCTTTGCCCATTTTTGAACTGGGTCGTTTGGTTTTTTATTATTAAGTTTTAGGAGTTCTCTCTATGCATGTTCTGAATATTAATTCCTTATCAGATATGTAATTTGCAAATATTTTCTCCCATTCTGTGGTTGCTTATTAACTCTGTTACTATCATCGTTTGATGCATAATTTAAAAATTTTTTATGAAGTCCAATTTGTCTATTTTTTTCTTTTGTTGCCTGTGACTTTGGTGTTGGATTCAAGAAATTACCAAATCTAATGTCATAAAGTTTTTGCCCTATTCTTTCCCAGGAGTTTTTATAGTTTTAGGTCTTACATTTAAGTATTTGATCCATTTTGAGTTAATTTTTGTCTATGGTATTAGGTAAAGCGTCCAGCTTCATTCTTTTGCATGCGGATATCCAGAACCAGTTGTTGAAAAGACTGTCCTTTCCCATTAAATGATCTCAGCACCTTTGTCAAAAACCATTTGACCATAAACACAAGGGTTTATTTCTGGGCTTTCTATTCTATTCCATTCGTTTATATGTCTATCTTTATGCCACCATCATACTGTATTCATTACTGTAGCTTTGTATTGTTTTAAAATCAGAAGTATGAATCCTCCAGTTTTGTTCTTATTTCTCAAGATTGCTTCAGCTATTTCTCAAGATTGCTTCAGCTATTTCGCGGGTCTCTTAAGGTTCTGTATGAATTTTAGGATGGGTTTTTCTATTTCTGTATAAAAAGTTAATTGGAATTTTGATAGATATTGCATTGAATTGGTAGATTGCTTTGGATACTATTGACATCCTAACAATATTAAGTATTACAGTTCATTAACGAGGTGTCTTTCCATTTATTTATGTCTAAATTTCTTTCAGTAACATTTTGTAGTTTTTATTGTGTAAATTTTTTAGCTTTTTAGTTAATTCCTAAGTATTTTGTTGTTCTTGATACTATTTTAAAAGGACTTGTCTTTGTAATTTCTTTTTCAGATTTTTCATTGTTAGCATATATAATGCTGGGTTGGAAAATAATATTTTAATCAGGTTGAATTTTTCAGTTTTGGATTCACACGGTGTAGATAGAGCTTTCCTGTTCTGCCCGGCCACTGTGCAGGTTCCATATAATATGGGTTTACAGATGTAGAAGAGCCTTATATGCAGTGCTCCCATTTTGTAGATGGGAAACTAATGCCCAAAGAAGTAAACTAATTTTTTAAGGTCACTCTATGCAAATTTAACCTTTGTTTCGTTGACAAATGATTCAGTTAAGCCCTAGCTCAGTGATTAGGGATCTGTGGAAGGTTGGCATCTGACCCTGCCAGAGATATTTAGTACACAGGATATTTGCTAGAGAGTGTCCTTATGATCAACACCCATGGAAAGAAAGGGGCAAATGCAGGAGTGGGCAGAGAGAGAAGTGGAGCTGTCATAGGGAAACTCAGTTCCTGGTTACTTCAACCAACACCACGAGAAGCTCTGGAGATAAACTCGTCCATCAGGGTTGTCCCAATTTGATTGCAATGACCAGGACTTTTTAGTCCAGGCTCCCTCTGTTCTTGGATATGAGCCACACGAGGAAGGAGTCACTTTGGTCAAGGAAGCTCTGCACCTGAGGCAATCCCTGGAGGGCTGACAGCTGAAGTCTGTGAGAGCAGTTCTAACAGCTGGGTCAAACAGACCTTCCTTGAAGGGGGAATCAAAGCAGTGCCTCTTTACATCCATCATAAGAGCCTTGCTGAATTGGAGGATTAGAGATTGTCTCCAAGTTTTATCAACTGCAAAACTTGGACTTGGAATGAGGATTCCCTGGCTACTATCCCCTGTCTTTACCATTCTCCTTTGCTATTAGAATCCAAAATCTTTCTTAGGAGTTCGTGATTTGGAATTATTTGTGATTCTTAGATATGAACTGTGAAGAAACTTGCCAATCCGGTTGGCTCAACCTATTTATCTTCATGCTCAACCACCACAACAAAAACATTTAAGTCTATCCCTGAAGGTTTAACAGCTCCTGCTATAGAGCAGAATACTTAATACCAAGCTCCCCAAATCTCTTCAAACACCATAACTTTAAAAAAAAAAAAAATCTGTTTACTCCATTCTCCCTGGAGCTGCATGTTGATAAATGATTACCCTAAGGAATTTTCTGAATCTACATCTTTTATGTCTGCAGACATCATCCTTCCTCTGATGAATACTGAACCAAAATTCTCCAGTACCACAGAGGATTTAAGGATATGATTGAGACCTTGCTGTGAACCGACACAGGCTTTACCTATGACCTGAACTCAGTCATTATATTCTATCTGCCCACTATATTGACATGTCAATGTCTTGTTTATTTTTTAAGCTCAAAGGCCACCTCCTCCAAAGGATTAAATTATTTAACACTTAAAAAACACTCAACCATACCTAGCGTATACATGTAAGGATTCAATAAATATCAGCTATTATTATTGTCTTTTTAATCGCTTTGAATCTTTTGCCTGGAGTTCATAATGCACACTCTATAGCTTATTCCTTCGTATGTTAAAGGCACAAAAATATATTTTTTTTCCCACATGCCATTGCCACTTGCAGCTGTGGTTTCAGAGATGATAACTGTGTTTGACTACAACTAACTACTTGGTCTACACCCCAGGCATAGAGTTCAAGCAGTGGCACAGAGAGGAGAGTGCCAGAGTCACCCACAAGGCACTGAGTCACAGGAGCTTCAGGAACCATCTGTCCTCAAATGCTCCAACAGTACCTCAAGCCAGTTGACCTCCGTGTTTCTGTGGCACTCCTTCCTCAATGTGGCAAAGTGTTACATCCCATCTCTAGAAAACTGTTTTAAAACTTTCTTAATTTAGGACAAAATTTAACTTTGGAACTTTCATCCAGAATTCTCATTCTGTTTTCTGGGACCAAATTGACCAAGTTCCTTCCCTCTTCTTTAAGACTGCCCTTTAATATATGGAGAGACCTATTGTAGCCAATCACTCTAGAACACATTTGTAGAACTATGCCTTGTATATCAACTGGCTTCAAGGCCCTTTGTGTTGCCTAGTCTCCTGCTTCATTTTTGGTGGTTGAGTATGGACGAGAGATTAAGTTTGATTCTTGGGTAGGTTAGTATCACAGTTCTCTCTCGTAGGCTGGTCTGGAAATTCCTTTCTCCTTCTTTCTACTTACCTAAATGTGATCTTTTAAAAAAAAAAGACTGTTTATGTATGCCAAAGAATGCCATGGCTCAATATCGATACTCATTTCTTCTTCTGAGTTATCCTTGCTGCAATCTTTTAAGGACACTTATAGCTATATGCCCAGTTCTTGCCATGCCCCCTTTGAGGAGCTAGAGAGAGTTATGCCCTTGGCTCAGGATTTATGGGTGAATCTTACCATGTGGTTCTTGTTCCTGATTCTATCTGCTTTGAAAAATTGGTATAATAAACATGACAGGGAAGCCCACAGAGAGAATTGATGGTACTGAAAAGATGAAGGAAGACAGACTGTTTGGATGCATGTGAGCACCAGGTTTTCTTTATGTTCATTTTAAAAGTTGCTATTTTTTGAAAATGGTAATACATTTATGTGGTTCAAAAATCCAAACAATGTTAACAGATATAAACAGAAAATCTGGCTCCCACCCCTGTCTCTATTCACTCTGCTTTCCCTTGCTTACTGTGTTTATCCTTTTACTGTTTATTTTTAAAATGACAAGCAAATATAAATGCATATACTTATTTCTACCCCTTTTGCACAATGGGTAATTATAGCAGAAACCAGTAATGTTCACCAATATTCATGCTCTTCTCTATCTAGGAGAAACTTTGTGTGTATTTGCATGAGAAACTGACAAGAATGAAATATATCATAAATCTACCAAATTTTCTAATGCATTGTCACATCAAAGAAACCATGACCCAGGATTGAAATTGCTTTTATCTTTTCTTCAGTTCCTCATATTTGCATCAGCAAGACATTGGCTGTGAAATTTGGACTGCTCCAAAAAAGCACAAACATTCACTTTAGATGTGGCCACAGAAGATAGTGGATAAAGAAGTACTTCTCAAGGACGAAGCCAGTGGCAATAGCAACAAATGGACAAGAGATCTCCTCCCAATGGCAGCATCAATGCCCAGTCAACTAATCTTCCCTACTCCCATTTTAAAAGCTCTTCAAAATGCCTTCCCAGGGGGGATTTAAGAATTGCTATGGACAATCACTTCTGTGTATCTCCTGTCCTTCCTTTTTCTGAATGAGTATTTTTATTTTGGTAGTCCTTCATTATTACACAATTACATATTCCATGTAACTCCTAGGTCACTGGACCATAAGGAGATATATCCAGATCAGACAGAAAGGACGGATTCAGACATGCTGAATTCTGCAAATTCAGACTTTGAGTTTGGTGCAGTTACTGGATGGGACTTTGTGTTGGGTTCTTTGGGGAGAATGTAAGTGTGTTCAATATGTTGAAGAAGAGTAAGCCGGAAGTTTGATGGCCAGAATGGCATACTGTGGAAGACATGGCTAGTGCTCTTTAATAGCAATGTATTTTATTCCTTCTGAGCATACAGGTAGACTACATTTTTCTTGTCTTTCTTGTGGTTTAGGATGACTGCATGACTGAATTTTGACTAATGAAAGAACAGAAGTGATGTGCCCATTTTCAGGTTCGCCCATAAAAACCTTCCTCATGTGATTCTTACTCTCTTGGCACTCATCTTCTGGCTGAACAGTGCAGACCCCAAAGACTTAGAGGAGAGAAGAGTCACAGGATCACGTGGATCCCTGAGTTACAGCCTAGAGCAGAACTTGTCAGGAACTTGCTTTTCAGACCTCCTTTTGAGCTAGGTGGTAAAGTCTCTTGCTCTTCTTCTAGCCATTACCTCCTTGAATGCCTGACTGGATGCCAGTACTCCACACAAGTCCATGTACCACTAGAAGTCTGTTTGTCCTGGAAGCTTTTTATCGCTCCTTCTATTTTCAATGATAGCCTAGCTGGATATAGTATTCTTGGCTGCATATTTTTCTAGTTTAGTGCTCTGAATATATCATGCCAGTCATTTCTGCTCTGCCAGGTCTCTGTGGATAGATAGACCTGCTGCCAGTCTAATATTTTTACCATTGTATATTACAGACCTCTTGTCCCAAGCTGCTTTCAGGATTTTCTCTTTGTCACTGAGACTTGTAAGTTTTACTATTAGATGATGGGGTGTTGACCTATTTTTATTGATTTTGAGGGGGGGGTTCTCTGTGCCTCCTGGATTTT